>CM071956.1:16650000-17250000 GCA_036784905.1 Acrossocheilus fasciatus | reverse complement strand
TAACAGTTTTGCATCCATGATTGAATATATGAATTATAATTTGCATTGATATTCATTAGAATTGTGTTGACATCAGCTTACCTTTTGACAATATCCTTGTCACGGATCAGTCAGGCCCTTCACTCCACCAATCACAGCGTTCCAGGTCACCCGAGTACTAATCACCCGCACCTGCACCAAATCACCTCAGCAATCAACCCGGCTACTTAAGCCAGCACCACTCACACTACACCGTCCGATCTCGTTAGTTTCTACGTGGACTCTAACCTCAAGTGAAGCAAAGATATCCTTACCTTCCAAAGACTTACCTTACCATTATTCATCCCTGTTGTTCTCCATTTGCCTCTGTTGTCTTCCCCTACCAGATCCTTCGTTGACGGTGTGTACGTGTGAGTCTGTGTGGTTCCCCTCGTCTCGTCCTCCAAACCCTACTACAGCAAGATACCAGTTATTCACGGACTACCACCTCATCATTTGAATACTCACCTCACTTGAACTCACCTAAATAAACTCACCTCTGTGTTCACTCATCTCGGTGTCCGGCTCAATCCTCATCAAGCTTGACATATGAGTGTCCATTATTATCCTCTTTTCTGTCGTCACTGTACAGCACTCTATGAGTTACATTGAACATACGATTAGAAGAAGCCCAACAGCAGCACTTACAAACTCAACAACAACAAAAAATCTCTTAAAGTACAAACTCACTGATATTATTTGATAAATTATTTCAATAAAGCAACCTGTGAGTATTATAGGGTATGTTGATAATTGTGGTTTATTGTAACCTAGGGTATCTCCTATGAATGTGTCTGTTGTGGTAATGCTAACATGCACTCTCTTATCTCTGTTGTAACAAAAATGTAATTAGAAGTTTAAAAAAAGAAGTTGTCCTAGTCGTCCTGGCATATAATATTTTGCACAAGTGTCTTGCAGCTTTACAAAAAAAAAAAAAAAAAGTGACATGACTTGTCTTAAAGAGACTTTGGTAATAACCTGTCAAATTACAAATAATTTTTACAGTAAGTATTTTAAAACTAAGGGGTAGCCTACCTATTCTAATATTATTTGGTATGTAGGCTATACAACAATCTTATATAAGCATTGATTTAGCAAAAAACATACACTGTGTAGGCCTACTTTTTAAACAGGCTGGGTTATTGTTTCAATCTAAATGATCGGTTGAGACTGTTGGGTTATGAAGCTGACTTGATTTGACCCAATTTGGGCTGATATCAGTAATAAGTAACCCAATGGTCCTGGTTTAGGAATAGTGTTGTCAAGTCCACGGTTTTCCTGGGGAACCCCCCTCGAAACACGATTGTGCTAGTTTTGAGTAGCAATTGGGCAGGTTTTGTTGTGAAAACCAGACGAGGGACAACTTTGAAACTGTCTGGAGTGTGTTCGTTCAAAACTGGAACCAGCTTGAATGGCGCTTGACACGAGTCTATCCGTGTTTGCGGCGCTCATGACAGGAATAGGTGTCAAAAATGCAAGAAAACTAATCGAAGCGAAGAGGAGAGAGATTTTTTGAAACTGACTGGAATGTGTTCTTTTAAAACTGGAGGGTTTTGTCTGAGTATGTTCTCACAACATTGAGCTGCGATTGAAACCAGAACTGTGAACTAGTCAAATTGGTGCTTGAGGACGTGGATCAAAACGGTAAAATCAAAGACGGTAAAATCCTGTCAGTTCACTATAATCTTGACTTTCATTGTTTATTACTGTGTTTATTGACGTGATGGTTTGGCCATAATAGTTTAACTTCATCAGTGGGAGAAAACATGAACAAATTGAACAAAATCTTAAATTTTTTCTTAAACAAGGTTTTCAAAAGAATTTGGTTTAGCTAAGCTGTATAAGAATGGAGTTTTGCTTTGCTTTGAGAATGAAGAATGCTTTGCTTTTTCCTGAACTGGTGTAATAATTTTTTATCTTTTATTATCTGTTGTCTGTGTTGATACTGTTGTCATATTGTATGTGATTTTAATTTAAAAACCGAAATTTAAAATAATATTTGTATGAAATAAAACAGTCGCCATGTTTATTGATATATTACCTGATATATAACGTATGACCTACTGTATAAACAATCGTTTTAAAGTAATTTGTTGTAGCCACTTCCCTGTAACTACATGGAATAAGGGGGGAACAAGCACCACTTCAATTTACAGCCCGCAACTGCTGTATTTACCCTGTAACTACATGGAATAAGGGAGGGACATAGAAGGGTTTAAACATAGAACAAGTGTATATTTGCACAGTAATTACAGAGAAAATATTGTACAAGTTTTAATTGTTTGATTGCCAAATTAACCCCCCTCCCCCCCACCCCCCCCCCACCCCCACCCCCCACCCCACTTTTTTTTTTTTTAACTTCTCCATGTAAAACTAATCCTGTCCGAATAGGGCTAAAGTTATTTGGTGATAGTGGTGTTGGGAAGTTGCTGAGATTGACGAATAAGCTTTCATAAGGCAAGCTGACTTGTGAATTATAAATCATAGCTGAAAGTCATTAACTCATTTCACTGGATGTCCAGTTTTGTTGTTCAGTAATCTCCATCATGTTTCCTTTAATAATAGAATGGTTATAAATACCTTGGCCTATAATTCCAGTATAAAATTATAAAAAGGATCGTCTTTCTAAATCACTCCCAAACATAAGATTATTGTTTAGGCCATACATACCACGTAATATTAGAAAAGGTACCCCTTAGTTTCAAAATACTTACAGTGTAAATTATTTGTAATTTTACAGTTTGTTACCCCTTTATTCCCCAAACATCACCATATTATTCCCCTATACCTACACGGAGGTTCACTAGAATTACAAAATAGTTACGCTGTAACTTCTTTGCAGGTTGCATATCTGTTTGTTACCCCCTTATTACCCAAACTTAACACATTTTTCCCTTATACCTACACATACTTTATAGGTACACTATAATTACAGAAACGTACTGTAAATTCGGTATACTTATGTAGTTCTTTGCGGGTTGTAATCTAAAGCGTTAACACTTTTTTCATTTTATTTCAGTATTTAATTTTTTGGGTGAACTATCCATCTAAGATCGTGAAGGCAGGTCAAATTTAGTATACATCGCAGTTACTCTCAATATTCTCAGAACACAATGAACAGACCAGTATTCAAAGAAACTCTTCGAGATATACTCAAAACAGACTGCAGCCGATCCTTTGGAGCAATTCAAGCCTGCTATTTATCTGAGCAGTCTGGCCTGAATGTTCTTTTTGGTTCTTGAAAATATAAGCATGATTTTTCTCTTTTGGATTTACCAGCCATTTATGCTGAATTTTTAAAGCCTTAAGCTTAAATAAGCAAACTTGATCATATAAAATGACTTTGTTCTATTTTGTGTGTAAGCTTGAAAGGCCAGCAATCCTGCCTCAATGGATTATTTCTAGATCGCTGTTCCATGTGTGCTATAGAATCACAGTCATTTCACTTTAATTGTTAATCATTTGGTTCTTGAGCTGGGCAAACTTCTTTGCTTCACCGCACTGTGTGAGCGTCCGGCCATGACCCAGCAGGCCTGCTTGTGTCCACAGTTTTTCTATGTCAAGGTTTTATGCAAGCCTTCCAGCTTCACTGAATAAAACATGAGCTCTTCTGATGTTCTGAAAATACAAGAAAAAAAAAAAATCAATAAAAAATATTTTTACTTTTCAAGCAGTAATGTGTGTTTTTTTTTTGTTTGTTTTTTTTTGGGGGGGGGGTTGTTTTGGGGTTTTTTTTATTGAGCAGAATGAAACAGATTACAACAACTTTATGTAATGACCTACACAAGCTGAGAGCAGTGACAAATATATACACACATACAGGAGAAGAAAAAGAGAGGAAAAAAAACAAAGGAACAAATAACAAGCACATATGCTATAGATGTATGGATGCAATCATTTAAACAGGTACAGAAGTAAGTGAATAGTTTCTTGAATTGTAATAGTAATTAATAGTAATTTCCTTATCTTGGTGAAAGATTAAATTTACAGTGTGCCATGAACAACCTTTAATGCAGGAACAGCTCTAATGTCATAGTCATTATGTAGATGGAAACTGACCAAGCATTCAATGTGTTACGAATCCTGGGCCTGCCCTTCTGTCTGACTGCCACAAGAGGTCGCCCTGCCATCATATTGACTTTCACACCACACATCACAATGGACTCCAAATCCCATCATCCATTACTGATCACAGCTGTCACCAATCACTCATTGCACTAATCACAGGCACACCTGATCCTACGCACACACTGATCACATACCTTATTTTAACCCTGGACTTTCCTTCCGTCAGTGCCGAGTATTGTATGCATTTATCGCTGTCCTACAGAGCCCCTGTTAGTTTGTCTAGTCTAGTCTAGTCTAGTCTCACGTTTTTCCCTGCCTGGACTATCACTCACGTTTTGGATTACCTCTCTTGTCTTGCCCTCTTGATACTGTTCGCTGTCGCCTGACCCACGCCTGTTTCAGATAACTCTTTGCATTGCCTATATATACCTGTCTGGCATTGTTCGACCCTGCCTGTTATGACCACGTCTCTGATCAATAAAAGCTTGCATATGGATCCGCACGTCTCACGTCTCGTCATCCCCGTAACAGAATACTCGGCCACACAAGGATCCAGTGGCTTTTCATGTGGATATTGGCCAGGTATGGACAGTGCAAGACTGTTATTAACCCTCGAGCAGGGCTTGCGATCACTTGAAAATTATATACAGGAGTGCTTAGAGCTCGCATATTTTTCTGATCTGCCGGACTATGTGCTCATAGATTTCTTTTGTGAGGGCATTAACCAGCCGCTCAGATCATTATTAACCCTTGAAGGTCCCCCGTTTGGCTCTAAGGGATTTTATGGATTATGCTCTATTGACTGTGGGTTCATCGTTCACTGTGGGTGTCGCGCAGGAACGCGACACCGCACTCAATTGTGTGATCGCAACCGCGCAGGAGCACACTCACAAGATGGCAGTGACAGCGGAGCCCGTTCACAAAATGGTGGCCACAACAACACCCCATCAAGTTCTTGCTGCCAGCCATAAGCCAAGTCAAGTCACCATTGAATTTCATGAATCCAGTCAAGCTACCGTTGATCGTCATGAGTTAAGCCAAGTCACAGCTTCTCTTCGGGAGTCAAGCCAAGACACAGCTGATCTTCACAAATCAAGCCAAGACACAGCTGATCTTCACGAGTCAAGCCAAGTCAAAGCTGATCTTCATGAGCTAAGTCAAGTCACCGTTGATCGTCACGAAGCAAGCCAAGTCAAAGCTGATCTTCACGAGTCAAGACAAGTCACAGCTGCCCTGGAGTTAAACTGGGTAAAAGTAGATTGTTAAGGAATGAATTAGTGTCTTTTATTTTTGGGTCTTTGTCATTACTGTACAGATGTATATGTACAAAAGGTGTCGATGATATCTTGTATGGTGTGGAGTGTCTTCCCTTCTGGGTTCTTAACTCTTTCAACGCCATTGACGAGATATCTCATCAATTAAGAGACAACGCTTCCCCGCCATTGACGAGTTTTTACGGCAATCCGTGTTCTATGTGTATTACGGTAAGGAAAGCCCTAGCGCATGTCCTCAACGAGTTACAGGACTTCCGGGTCTTTAGGGTGCGAATGGAAGACGATCGCCATACATGGAAGGATCAGAGAAAATGTAGATCATATATAGATCATAGCCTATGCAGATCATGCTTAGACCATTTTGAATCTGATCTTTTTTTGTTTAAAAGCAGAGACTTGGTTCTTTATTTTGATATATAATATGTTCTTATAGTCATAGCAGAAAATATTCTGAGGGCCGTCGAATTTAGGTGAAAATCATCAAAAATGCTGGCGGTGGCTGGCAACTTTTTAAAAAAAAACGCTGGCGGGGAAAGAGTTAATTACTGGGATTAGTGTTTTCTCTCTTATGTTTGAGTAGATTAGCTAGGTATTTACCTGATTTGTTATTATGTTCAAAATGTGTATATCTTAGACATTGTTTTTGAAATTATATTCGTTTATTTATAATACCTTCATAATCGTCTTTTGGCTTTAGCCTCCTGAAAATAGTGACTTGTGAATGTACAACACCGCAAATTAATGGGGGCCAAGCCCTCTACTATTGATGCTTGGCAATGTTTTTCATTTAACACACTTGATTATAAAATAATAACTTGTTTTGTTTTCTTTTCCCCCTCCCTCCCTCCCTCCCTCCCTCCCTCCCTCCCTCCCTCCCTCCCTCCCTCCCTCCCTCCCTCCCTCCCTCCCTCCCTCCCTCCCTCCCTCCCTCCCTCCCTCCCTCCCTCCCTCTCTCCCTCTCTCCCTCCCTCCCTCCCTCTCTCCCTCCCTCCCTCCCTCCCTCCCTCCCTCCCTCCCTCCCTCCCTCCCTCCCTCCCTCCCTCCCTCCCTCTCTCCCTCCCTCCCTCCCTCCCTCTCTCCCTCCCTCCCTCTCTCCCTCCCTCCCTCCCTCCCTCTCTCCCTCTCTCCCTCCCTCCCTCTCTCCCTCCCTCCCTCCCTCTCTCTCTCCCTCTCTCTCTCTCTCTCTCTTCCTCTCTCTCTTCCTTTTGACTGGACTCTTTAAAGTATTGATGTCAGTGTTTGTCTTATGCTTTGTACCCTCGTGCTCCCAGTGTTTCCATGCCCTTATTTGGTTAGTTTCTTATTGGTTAATCTCTGTCCAGCCGTGTGTCTTTAATTATCTTGTTTAGTATGTTTATTTAAGCCCTGTGTTTCCCAGAGTCTAGCGTCTGATGTTATGTCATTCTTGTCTCCCTGTGTTGGATTCCCTGATGATTGTATAATTAAAGTTATTGGATATTGAAGAATCTTCGTGCTTCCTCGTTCCTTGCTCCAAGCGTAATCGTGACAATTGGTTATATGTCTGTTGTTTTGCTTTTTGTTGTTTTGAATGGATGTTGTGTGTAAAAAAAAAAATAAAAATAAAAAGTTGATAACAAAAATTAATCTCTGTTTTATTAATCTCCTTTAAAATCTGTTCATCGGGATTAGAGTGAGTAAATACTGTGTGATGTATGCAAGTCATTTTTTTTTAGTTTTTCTTTTCTTTTTTGTGTTTATATGTATAGAGTATGATATAATTTCTCCTCTTAATACAGCTTTAGCTGTTTCCCAAAGAATTACTGCAGAAGTTCCTGGTATGTTATTTGTTTCTATGAAAAATGGCCATTCTTTTAAAGTATTCATTAAAGTCTTTGTCTTTGAGTAATGATGTATTCATCCTCCATCTAAATGATTTTTTGTAGCATCTGTATTATTGATAGTTATAAGTGATTGGAGCATGGTCGGATATGATGATCAGATTAACTGTTGTATTTAAAATGTCTGGAATGAGAGAGTTGCTTGTTAAAAAAATAATCAATACGCGAATATGATTTGTGAACTGCTGAAAAATAGGTGTATTCTCTTGAAGTTAGGTTTGTCAGTCTCCAGCTATCGCCAAGGCCAAGATCAGTCATGTATTGTTTAATGGATTCTGTAGACTGCCACGGTTTAAAATGTGATGGTGTATTCGATTTGTCTTGAGTTGGATCAATGACTGTATTAAAGTATCCTTCAATTATGATAACTGATTGAAGAAGGTTGGCTATTGATGAGAAAAATTTATGGAAAAATTGGGGGTCATCCGTGTTTGGTCCATATATATTAGCAATGGTCATTATTTTATTATTCAAGGATATGTTAATGAGGTTTCACTTTATTTTTATGGTCCCTTTAACACATTCTATTGACTAAGTAATGTTGCACCTAAATTTGTACTAACTCTCATTAGAGTGTTAGTAGTGTATTAGTTGACTGGTAGGGTTAGGGTTAGATTAAGTTGACACGTTCTTGCAAAGTTAGTTTGTTGACATGTAGTTGCAACATTACTTAGTGTTAACAGAATGTTCAAAAGGGACCATCAAAATAAAGTGTTACCGTTAATGATAACATATCGTCCTTCTGGATCACATAGCTGATTGATTAAAAACTTCTATGTTTTTACTAATTAATATAGATAGGCATCTTTTCTTTGAGTTGTAAGATGCAGAGTACATTTGTGTTCATTGTGTGTTTGTTAATTTTTTATGTTCCGATTCCAAAAGGTGGGTTTCTTGTAATAAACATATATCTGTTTTGAGTTTTTTAAGGTGGTTTAAAGGGGTGGTTTACTGCTTTTTTCTTTGCTTGATTGTGTTTATGGGGTGCAATATAACATGTCTTCATGTTTCGTTTGTTAAAAAATGCCTTATTTTTCATATTTTTCACCTTTATTGTAAGCCGCTTTCTCCTCTGTCATTTGAACGACCGGTTGACTTCCTGATTCTCTGAAACCACTCCCTCAGAAACAGGCGATGGGCTCAGATTGGTTAGTTGGGCCGGTGTGTTGTGATTGGCTAAACTGCGTACTGCACATTGTCCGGAAACGTCACGCCCATTACCTTCACGAGCGACAGCTGCACGTGCTCCGGTCAAATGTAAATAATGGTGTCAATATTGCCGTATCAGTTTGAGCCAGAATCAGACCCAGAAAGCGGTAATGAAGAGAGTCAAGCAGAACTTCCGCAAGCACGGCTCTTACAAACATTTCTGAATGGAAGTTTGCTGTTGTGATTACATATAATTTTTTTAAGTTTGTACACGTTTGTCTTATACACACAAAATAGCATCGAACTAACTGGCTACTAACCAAACAGCGTTGGCATTTGTTTACGTCCTTGATAAAACATTACGTCTGAAATTATACATGCAAATACATTTAAAATGATGAAATCTTACTTACAGGTTGTGGCCCAACAACTGCTGCCTCTGGTTTTAAAGTTGTAACTGCTCCATGTTTTAGTAATAGTTTCTGTGTGAATCCGGCATTGAACTCGTGTAGATTCTGGAAGCTGTCTTCCGTAAAATGCGCAGCACAGAGAGCTAAATTAGGATTGTAAATTGTCAGGAACATAATCAAACATAAATTGTAAGCATTGTTGACGAACTACAGCATCCGTAGGAAGCCCAAACACAGAAGACCTGACAGCTGGGTGAAAATAACACCATTTCGACGGCATGGCTACAACTCTCCACTATAACTCTTCCTCTGCGACAAAGCCGCAGAACATGGCCTCGCCCCCTTTTTTGCATGTTCCGGAGGGAGGGGTTGATGGGTTTATTTCGTATGGAACCCGGGAAGTATCTCGTTGTAGTCCCATATGAGTCGTTTTTGTAGGCATTAAACTTCCTGATTTTTAAAAGACGATATCTCCGCTTACGTTGAACTTTCAGCGCAGCAACTTTGAAGATACTCATGCACCAACAGCAACATTACACACTATTTAAACTGAAAAAAGTGAAATCGCAGTAAACCACCCCTTTAAAATGTTGCTTCTTTTAGCTGGAGAGTTGATGCCCCGTACATTCCAGCTTACCAATTTTAGATGTGACGTTTTAAGTTAGTTAGTTTGTAACTTTGTTCGATATTTAATGTAAGTATTTGTACCCTTTTATATAATATAAGCAGAAAAACTACACATAACACACATATAATATCAGACAAACACATGAAGCCATGAGAACACTTGGTTACACACAAATATGCAATATTCATTGGCGGAGGGAAAAAAATGTGTTTGGTTTGCAAAAACGTTTGCTTTCTGTTTTTAGATTTTGCAGGTTTAGTTTTCAGTTATGGAACAACAGCTTGGTCAATATTCATATTTTCAAAAGCTACACAAATTCATACTGGGATTTTGAGAAAACAGCTCTGTGTTTTATTTTGTCCATACAATGAAAGTCGTTGCGCGTTCACTTTGCTTATTGCACACAGAACCGCGCAGCAGCACAATTATTAATTATACAATTGCCAAATTATTAAAAATTAAAGGATTACAGTGTAAAAGAAACGTACATATTTATAATACATGTCATAATAGATAGTCATTGCGTGTATCAGAATTAGCCTACCTATTTACTCGTGCATGAGCAGATCCGTTTGCTCTCTGGAGACGCATTCAGTCTGTGCGCCTTAAAATTCCGCCTTTAAATAGCGAATCCGCCATGGCACGAGCGCAACTGGCTCTTTAAGGGAATGGGAGATGAGACTCTGATTGGTTTATTGCACGTTACACCCAAAAAAAACAACCCATTACTCATTAAGAGAATAGGGACAACCAGCGCCAACCATTTTTCCTGTTGTTAAACTAGCAAAAGTGGATTTGGACACGCCCTGAGTGCACTTGCGCCTGCGCTTTAGACCATGCGCTTAGATCATTAAAATAAGGCCCATTGTCTTCCTGTGTTGTTTCGGACCCCTTTGACTTTCATGGTATGTAGATAAAACAGAAATAATGACATAATTTTCATTTTCAAGAAAACCATCCCTTTAAGACTCTGAAACTGTAAACTTTCTGTAAGTTTTTGTGTGTGTGCGTGTGCGTGTGTGTATCCTTGTTTTAGTGTTATGTACATGTTTAATAAATTATTCAGCTAAAAGCAAATGTTTTTCTGCGTGGCATTGCAGATTTTCCAGAACACAGTGTGCGCAGCGCACACACATAGGCACAAACTCAACTAAAAAAGACACCGTGCCACTTTATATCATCCGCCTGTAAATATGAAAGGACCTCTGGGTTAGTTGCGCCATGTTTTCCAGACATTTGAGATAATTGAACAAATTACGTGCAGGTTGCGGTTAGGCGCTGGGGTCAAAATAGCTGTTAGTAGTAAATGCTTATGCCTCTGTGCCTTTCATTAATTGTGAGAATAGCTGTTTTTGCTCCTCTTTTCCTGTTCGGTAGTCATTAGTCACTTGACAGGCTCGCCGCAAGCTCTCCAGCCCACCAGTTAAGAAAGAAAGGAAGAAAGAAAAAATGAAAACATGCCTAATGACAGTTTCATGTTAGCACAGATGAGCATTTGAATGTCACTTTAAATAAGTACAGAACGAGAATGATTGGCTTCCCTAATCACAACAGCAATAACTCATAAATCTCCAGCTTTCTCAAATGGCATATTTACATTTCAAACTGAAGTTTTTACACACCACACCTGAATACAAATCATTTGCAGTTTATATAGAACATACACAAAGAGTGTAAACAGATTCCAAGATTTTAAAAGAACAGTCCGTAGGGGTTTATTAAAATAAGCATCATTTTTCTGACAGAGTGCACCTGACTTGCATACATTAAATCCCACATCTTTTCTATCACTGAAAGGTTTTCAAGAATAAAGCCTTATTATCTTAGGCCTGGCCTTCACAGGATGACAGGTGCATCCAATGGATAATGGAAAATATCTACACTGTGAACTTTGTGGATGGTGAATAATTTCAGGGTAATTTCTCCTGGGCTGCACACCTGTAGACAAAACACTAAGGGGAATTGCTAATAATGCTGAATATTTCAATGTGCAGTGCTGTTTTAGCATTTTAGCATAAATTAAGTATGCAGATCAGAAAACAGTGCAACAAAATCAATCTGCTTTGTGGAGGATGCAGCAGACTACTACAATCTGAAACACTCTACTAGTATCACGACCAGTGTTGGGGAAAGTTACTTTTAAAAGTAATGCATTACAATATTGCGTTACTCCCTAAAAAACTAACTAATTACATTACTTAGTTACTTTTTATGGAAAGTAATGTGTTACGTTACTTTTGCGTTACTTTCGCGTTACTTTTTAAATATGAGCAGGGCTTGATTGTTTTTAATATAAGAAGTTATATTTATAGCAAATGTAAAAGCCCTTTCACACCAAAAAGTGTAATGAAATGAACTTCAGGCTGAAGGAAAAGTAAATTCACGTCTGTACAGTAGAACGCAGGAGAAGAAGGTTCAACACTCTTCAGCAATAAAAAAAACAATGAAGCACAATTGTTAGTTTATCTGATTTTTGCTTATTAGTATGGTTGAACTGGATCATCAAAGGTCAGCAGCAAAGACATTGGTTAATAAAATGGGATTAGATGCATTTGTGTTATTTAACATATCCAAATTATTGCAGGTTTGCGTCATATTCTGAGTTTGCATTTCAGTTTTAATTCATTTTGATGAATACTAAATCTGTTTTTTTTTTTTTTGCAAGTGGGTTGAATTAATGCACATTGACATTTAGTCTAGAACTACAGTAACATCATGTTCACACACAACGCCTCTGTACTTCCGATTTCTCCCAATATGGGGACAGGAGAACTGTCAGTCAATAAATGGGAAAACAAAGTAACTTGCGTTACTTTTTGGAAAAAGTGACTCAGTTATTTTCTTGTAAAATAAAAAGTAATGCTTTACTTTACTAGTTACTTGAAAAAAGTAATCTGATAACATAACTCGCGCTACCCCCAACACTGATCACGACACACCACTGCAGTCCAGCTATGTGTCACTAAAAACAAAGTTAGCCAACCTGTTCAACAGTTTGGTGAATCCTGAATCCATAGTTCCAGTAAACATTTGCAAACAACATCACAAAGTTCTGTGTTTGGAACTATAATTCTTAACCTGTGGTCAGAAGCATAGTTTCCCATTATGTGGAAATAGATCATTTACTTGAGCAAAATAGCAAGCTATGTACAGTGTGTGCATGTATGTATGTACTCTACCATGGGGAAACCCCAAAGTGAAGTAAGTAAACTCGCAAAATAAAGAAAAAGTGAGGCAGTCCTCATATTGCAGTTACTTATTTATATGACATTCATTTGATCTTGAACTGATTAATTGGCAAATGGTATCACTCCACCACCTGCCTGACACCAACAAATTATTCAAACTCTCTTCAGATGACAGATGTGTGACAAAGTTCCTAAGTCATTATTACCTAGTTAGTTCCTCCAACAATGCGTTGTACTTTGATAGTTAGGCAGTGAGCTACATTGTCATTGTAATTCAGGAAATACAACTCAGGCCAGTCTTGTTATTATTTAATTGAAAGTATTAAAATAATTTTCTTTAATTAAAAATAAATCTTAAATAAAATAAAATATGAATATTTCTAAATAAAATAATAACTTAAAAATTAGAAATGGCAATTAAATTAAATAAGTTTAAGCTTAAGTATTAAAATTACTGTGAAATTATATAATGAATATAAAACTAATAATGAAAAAATTAAAAATTAAAGCTAAATAGAAAAAAATAATAAAGCTAATAAATGCAGAAAGTGAGTTTGCCACATTTGTCTACATCATTTGATCAGGAGAAAATCATAATTTAATGGACAACCAACATGATCAATAGAAAGTGTATACAAACATCTCTTTTACATGAAATTCTGTGCAGACGGTAATGGTTTGACATTAATTGCACTTTTGTAAATAAGGCACAATGCATAATGAGCCTAATTTGCATAGAAAGTTTCTGCTGAAAAGAATGACTATGACTTCTTTTAAATAGGCTACTCATTCTTTCCTAGGGTAAACCAGTTTATGTTTTTTGTCATATTTCATTTTACGAAGCACTGTATAATGCACTTTTGTGGTTGCATTTGTGCTTTGCTGTGAACACTTCCTTCAGTTATATTTTATGTGTGTCAGGAAAGTGCCTGTCAGGTGAAGAGCATCAAGTCATGAAGAGGACACTGAAAAAAAGCAACGAGGAGGATGCGTGTACTGTGTGTGTCATGCTAAAATATTCATAAACAACACGTACAGTGCACATACACTACTAACAAGCAGGCAAATGACCATAAACACTCATTTTACCTATAACTATGTAGCTGGGTCATTCTATAATTGTGGGTACATTTCATGTCCATGAAGTATATTTTTAATATATTTTCATTAATATAAAACCCTGATGCTTAATTTTCTAGTACACAATTAGGTTTTTCCCAGTCACACTACTATATGTTGAAAAAGCCATCTTTTGTTCAAAAATGGTGTTCATATCACATACAACCCTGTTATTCAGCTGTCTGATTTTATAAAGTTGCTCATTCTACTCTGCATTTAAGCATAATAATTACCTCAAATATGAGTTAATTTCATAGTTTTGCCTTCAGTTAGATTAAGTTATCAAGACATCTGGGTGTGCTCTTCAAAAATAATAAGTGTTTCTTGTGATATAACTTGTTTTATATGTGTCCGAAAAACCACTGTCAACTAAGTTACCCACTAGAAACCAAAAATAGATGGTATTTTATGCACATATTCATACAGATCACCTTTATTTATATAGCACTCTATACAATATAGATTGTTTCAAAGCAGCTTTACAGTGATAAACAAGAACATAATGATTCAGTGATGCTACAGAGATCAATTTGAAAAAAAAAAACAATAGTGTCATTTTTCAGTTAAGGTCAGTTTGGTGTTTAGTTCTGTTCAATAACTCGGTAAAGTTTGAGTATTGTTTACAAATAATTTAAAAGTCAAGAAAATGCCACAGAAAAACAGCGGCAGATAACAATATAGGCGGCACAGCATTGTCTTTTAGTTTCAATCTTTTTGAAAATCCAACATCGAATTGTGTCACTGATGTGTCCTCGGTTCCCTGAGATAAGGGATGCTAATGCTATGGGTAATTTTAAACGAATTTAGTAAACAAAGGGCAGAGTTCTTACTGACACGGTCTGTATCTTCATTAAAAATAAAGTTCATCCACTCTTTCCTAACGTTGGGAACAGAAGGAAGGCAATGCAAAGACTGTTTTTCCACAAATTGGCACTGCAGAGCGTCCTGTTGTTTTCAGAGCATCTTCATCGTTTGGTTTCTGCGTAGACCTGCACGTTCGCCTCTCTCGTGAATCGCGTGGGCCGGGCTAAACAGGCAGTGATCTTCTGCGGAGGCGGTGCTTATCCACATTATTACATCATAGAGTAGAACATTCCAAAAGCTGTCGTTTTGGCAGACTGCCTTCAATATAAGCTGTTTTTAGACTAACAAGAAACGTACAGGATGTTTTTATAGTACAATGACCTCTTATATGTCAAAAGATCAAGGGAATTTTGGTTTCTCAGTTCATCACCCCTTTAAGAGAGCAAGAGAAAGTCAAGATAGTAGCAGACTTGACAGAAAGAGAGAAGCGTAGGAAACATTCTTACTGGAGGAAAGTCAAGCAGCTATGTTTCCCTAAGGTCAACTGTGTTACTGATGAGTTTATAATTTTCAAAAATACTACTGTACAACATGTTTAGTGTTAAGAAAATACCCACTGTGTCCTTTGTCCCTCAAGGTATATACAAATTTGACTTATTTGAGAAAATGTGATGACCATTTAACTACTTTTGTGAAAATAGAGATCTATTATGCCTCTAAATAGTTTTTTTCCAGAAAGTATTAATGATTAACTTTTTTTATTTTGCTAAGTGGATACAAAATCTTTCAATCAGGTTACTATTTAAATTCTAGGTATTTTTCCAAGCTATGAACAAATGTGTATTTTGTCAGCAACACAGTTGACTGGAATATACCTAACATCTGCTTTTTGAATAAAAATAAAGAAAATCCCAAAACCAGGTAACCCTGAGTTTGACTAATTGAATAAATACATGAATTTAAGGGCTTCATGTAAGTTCATGTTTGGGTTTTTGGGAAAAAGGAAAACATTTTTCTTCACATTGTCAAATTCCAAAGGTACCCCTAATTATAGAATGACCCAGCTACATAAGCTATACAGAGACAACTGTAAGAAAGCCATTTACTGTTGATTTCCCTTTGAATTGCCCTGTTTGAACACACCAAACAGCCTACAGCAACACAGGCTCAACTGTTTATGCACCCATAACAAAAATAAATAAACAAACAAACAAACAGGCATGTTAAGAAAAATGGGACACTAGTACCTTTAAAATGCACTAAAAGATACACTTTAACCCTATAAAGCCCGGTACACACCAAGCCGACGCCGACAAACTAGTGGCGACGAAAGCAGACTGCGGGGTCGGCTCATGTCGGCAGCGTCTGGGTTCAAAGTTGCCCTGACACACCAAGCCGACGCTCGACACCCGACGGCCAAGTAGCACGTCCGTTCTGCGCCTTTCTCGTGCACTGGTTCGCCAGCTGAACAGCCAATCAGAATGATCAGATGGCCCGACTGACCGACGAGCTCCGACGCCGATTCAACATGTCAAATCGGCCGAAAAAAAGCAGACGGGGACCAACTTCAGCCGACGGTGCAGAACACACTGAGAAAAGTTAGTCGGCCGACGAACAAAAACTGCCCGACGGCCAACCGTCGGCTTGGTGTGTACCGGGCTAAAGCCTACTGTATCATATTTGATATGCAAATTTGTGAGGCCTCGAAATTATTGACATGATCAAAATTTGCACACAATCTACTATTCTGTCATCTGATTGATAGTTTATACTCTTTTAGCAAGTAAAAAAAACTTTGTAGTATATTTCTAAAAACGTCCGCCAGTCGTGGTACACAATTTTTATTTATTTATTTTTTAATTAATTTTTTGTGATCCGTACTGCGCCACACGGATACGTTGTTTTCGCTCAAATCAAAGTGTACGTACAACACATAAAGCGTATCTGTGTGGCAAAGCTGACACAGAAGAGCATACGCTGTTTCCATTCAGTTGATATTCTCCAAAATGGCGCTAGGGTGACGCGGAGGAGACGAATTCAAATAAAGTAGTTTTTTTTTTTTTCTTTTGCTCACATAAAGTATTCTCGTAGCTTCAGAAAAATAATGGTTGAACCCCTGATGTCACATGGATTATTTTACCGATCTCCTTGTTATGTTTCTGGACCTTGATCTTGTAAGGACCCTTGCTGTTTATGGAGGGTCAGAGAGCTCTCAGATTCCATCAAAAATATTTTAATTTGTGTTCCGAAGATGAACGGAGGTCTTACAGGTTTGGAACAACATGAGGGTGAGTAATTAGCACGTCCTGATATTGCCAAGTGCGACGTGTCCCAGGGTCAACATATTTTGTTGACCCTGGAACAACATTTTAATCGAAAAATATAATCTTAACCATATTCCTACACCTAAACCTAACCTTACCCATAAGTAATCCCAAAAATCAGAGGAATTGATAGATGAATTACACTGATGTACAGGCACCAAACACTGATTGTAATCCTAAACTTAACAAAAATTATAAACTTGTTCTTGAAATCTGATTGGTTAATCACAATGTTGTACCAGGGTCAACAAAGATGTTGACCCAGGAACATGACAGAATTTTCATTTTTGGGTGAATTATCCCTTTAAGTAAACCTTTGGACTGAAGCTACTTTACTTTTTATTTTTCCTCATGTTACAGAATGTCACTTTTTGGCCGTATAAATATAAGCAATTGCACCAAATAGGTTTCACGAGTTCGTGTGCCCATATAATCTTAGCATTAGTGGTAAACGGATTTGACTTGATGTCCGCTATGGAGTGCTCAGAGAGACTATTCTACTCGAGCTGCCCCCGAAGGATAAATGAAATAAATATGCATAAAGGTGGAGATTGGGAGGTGGAGGGATGCCGAAAGAACTAAAAACGGAAATGGTGAGAGGCTGTTTTTATACTCGGATATTAATTGGAAGATTAGATGGGCATACTCCTCCCGAAATTACGTTATTAACTTCGCATGTGGTAATATTATTAATAAAAATTAGGGTTATTTTTCTTATCTTATTTTTCTGAATATTATTTCATGTGATGTGCTAGTAACACTTTACAATAAGGTGTCATCTGTTAACATTAGTTAATGTATTAACTAATATGAACAAACAATGAACAATACATGTATTACACTATTTATTCATCTTTGTTAATGTTAGTTAATAAAAATAGAGTTGTTCGTTTGTTCATATTAGTTTACAGTGCATTAACTAATGTTAACAAGCACAACTCTTGATTTTAATAATGCATTAGTAAATGCTGAAATTAACATTAACTAAGATTAATAAATGCTGTTGAAGTATTGTTCATTCTTAGTTCATGTTAACTAATGTTAACTAATGTGAACTAATGAACCTTATTGTAAAGTGTTACCGATATGCTTTACGGGGTTAATGTCAGTCTGAAAGACTTTTGGACAGCAAAATATATGCTGTTCAAACCCTAAAATGGTTGTAATTTAACTCAGCAATTCATTTGTCCATGAATAGTGCTATAAATACTGTCATTTTCATAAGGCAGCTTTACAGAAGGGAAAAGCCATCCCACTCTGGCCAGCTCTGAAGAGTAAGTTTGAGGAAAGCAGTCATTTATAGCAAACACACTTTATCTTTTAATTGATCTTTTGAATGATTGTGAGCGGATTCATGAAGAAAATGAAAGAAAGCAAAAAGATCACACTTCCTGGTCGGACATAGAGAAGAGAGAATGATTTCGCTGCGATGAAGCCGTCAGAGGACTCCTTAGCTGCAACGACAAAAATTCCCCACCTTCCAGCCCAAACCAATGCTGACAGCATGGCCACACAAAGCTATTTCAGTTTGTCTGAAGAATTTCCATGTCATTTAGAAAGACTGGATGGGTCTTGATCACTCCTAGATTAAAGTCTGCTAATGGAGAGTGGAGCAGGCCAGAGAGCTGCTGTTACCATGACAAACGGGCCGTGAGTGTAATCGCAGGGGACAGGAGCGTTGTTTGTAAGAGCCCATATCAATGTGTTAGAAAAGCCCTGCAGTGAGTGTCATCAGTGTATTTCTCTTTTTGCACCAAACACAGGACAACAAATAGTCCATTCCGTTTCATCTATAAGAGACACTTTGAATATTAAGACATAATGGAACAATTACAGAGCACTTATTAGTAAACCCAAAGCTGTGTCTTCCTTGTATGTGTCCTCCCAGAAAAGGTTGGACTTCACGCTCAAATGCACAGCCAATCCCCGGATAACCAGTCAACAGCATATACTTTCAATGGTGCTTTGAGGCCTTTGGGCACACGCTGCGTGCTGACAAATATGCAAATTTCACTGATAACTCCAGTTGCCAATAGGGAGCCAGAATGAAACTGTGCTTTGTCCTTATGTACTCCCAGCCACTGACAACAGAGAATAACATTCACAAGCAATGTGTTTTGCAGCACAGAACACTTGTACAGCATTACAGGGATAGATGGTTCTCATCCCACAGAAAGCTCTCTATGATTTTCTGATTTCAGTTTTAAATGCATACATAATATCTAATAAAAAATAATATATATTAAAAAATATCTATATAATACACTGTAAAAAAAACTTAAATTTACAGTTAAATACCGTAATTTCATTAACTGATGTAATATTACAGTTTTTCTCGATTGCTAACACACAACTCATGAAACAATTCACCATTTTCTGACAACTATAAACACAATCTCAAAATTACACACCAACTTGTGCAAACTTCAGACTTCCAGGTCAAAATCAAATAGTTTATTCAAAAACATATTCTCTTTCGTCAGACTCAAACTTTGGCCTCAGATGACACACAAACCTGTCAAATACTCAGACTACGTTCCTGACTAGACAACACTAGTTAGATCAATTCAAAACACTGTTACAAAAACCTCCTTTTGGGAAACAGGAATCCTTTTGCTAGTCAATGTCTGTTACAGTATACAGCATAAATAAAGGGGTGCAGATACAGTAAAATTCAGCAATAAACTTTAAGAAAAGTTTACTTTCATTACACGATTGTAAAGATATCTTACAGTAGATGAAAAGCACTAGAAGAGAAAAGTTCAAAGACCAAACAACTGAATATAAACACACACTGGACTATACTGTCAGTTACTGAGAATGAATAAATAAATAAATAAATTCATTCATTCATTCAGCATCCTCAGCCAAATTGCATTACAGTATTGGTAGTATCCTTATTTGTTATAGCAGTTTCTTAGTCTTCTGAAAAGAGACTTCTCTGCCTCCCCTGGACAGCGTCTCACAGTTCTGCACAAATAGAGTAGATGTAAGGACTACTTGGCTACAAATCAATTCAACAGTAATGAGTTTGAGTGTGTACAACATGTGCAACATTATTTACTGTACATAGAATAATGAAAGTTCTCTCATCTGAAGTACTGCTGCTATGTACTGTAATTATATTGTATGTGTCAGTAGTATTGAAACCTTGTAGATGAGCCTGTAGGCCAACGTCCCTCATGATCAGTCCATGATCAGAAGAATGTGGTCAACTATAGTGCTTTGTATTTCATCAGGAACAAACGACCTTTGACCCCTTCATTTTTCTTTTCTCCTCCTATTCCTCTTTGTCTCCCACTACCAGGATTCATTTTCCAAAACACATAATCACTTGTGCTCTTGTTCATATCATCCTGAGATTCTGACCTGTGTGTCATCAGTTTTGCTACTGAATGTTCACACATGGGTAAACGTGCTGTTTGTGTTCATTTTTTGATGCTTGAGTTAATTATATTGTGTGTTTGTGTTTTCTGAATGAGAACATGGTTAAACCTGTGCAAAATGATGGCGTTTTTGTGTAGAGTTTTGCAGAAAATGCTGAGCAAATTGAAACATGTGTGCAAACAGGTGAAATGTGTTAAAAGTTTTGAGAAACATGTCTTTGTTTCGAGAACTGTATGTATGGTTTGGAAAAATGGGCCAAATGAATCAGTTATAGTGTGTTAGCAATCGAGAAAAACTATAATATACCAACCTATTGAAGAACTGAAATCTGTTTTGTACCTTTGAAATACACTGATAACCACCAAATGCAGGTGGTGATGAGAGTCACATGATGAACCAAAGCCCATCACAAGCAGCTTTTAAATAATAACATATATAGAAGGTGCACAGTGTCATTCACACAAACACTAAACACCATCATGGTGAAACTCATTAAACTGAAATATGCAATAAACATTAATTTAACAACATTAGATGTAACATACAACCCTAATAAACATAACTGATAAGAAAAAACTAAGAAAAAAAATTCTAACGATGAGTGTTTCATAGTGCATACTGTATATTCAAATGTTTCAGCATACTGTATATTCAAATACAAGCGAGAGTGCTGATATTCAAAAAACATTCTGAAAGTTTTTACACCATCAACGACAATATTTCCAAGCAAAGCCAATGCAGAATTGTTGGACATTTCATTACATGAATCAGTGTTTTTGAACAAATGAATGATTCAATGAAATTCCCTTGATGCTATACTACTGTTATAATAATGGTGTAACTTAAATAACTGATCACTGGAAAACCCCCAGCACTAATGTACATTGACAGTCTACTTGAAAAGAGCAAATACAAATATGTGGAGTAATACAAACAGTGAAAATTCCCAGTGCAATACATGCATAAAGGCTGGATTTGGAAACACTATAATACACTAATATCAACTCCCTTCACTCCAAGGTATCACAGGGATTCATCAAGACAGATGAGAGTGTTAACAGGACAGGAGTAAATCAAACATGTCACTCTGTAATGGTTTTCTCAGTCTACAGCACTGGGAAGCTTAATATTTGCATTGGATGATCTCTGGGATCTTTGACAAACAAAGGAATGGCCATAATAATCCGGACTAAGATGGAGGCTTTGGAAACCATTAAAAAGCCTTGTTTCATGGACTCCTGTCCATGAAATCATATAGAGGCAACCTATGGATTGTGGTGCAGCAACATATTGCTCTTTTAAAACAATGATGTATAGCAAAAAGCACTTAAAATATGACACGTTAAGTATGATCATTAATCTGACTCCATAAAATCTCTGTAAATTAAAATAACTACAATACTATTAATAATAAAGGTTTTCTCCTACACTTCTGTTTAGGAATGAACAGAATCTAAATAAATATTGCAAATATTCTTGCAGCTCTGTCTGGAAGCCTGCTATTTATATGCCAAATTATAAAACTAATTATATGCCAATTAGTGAGTCAGAGCCTTGATATGAATTACTCAGAATGCTGAATCTGAATTAGAGTCACCTTTTAAGAAAAAGGTCTAAAATGTAAACAGATTTTACTTATTCCTCCAGAAATATGTGCATGAGTGACATTAGAATCACTTTAGTGCAATTAGAAATACTGTGTGTGTGTGTGTGTGTGTGTGTGTGTGTGTGTGTGTGTGTGTGTGTGTGTGTGTGTGTGTGTGTGTGTGTGTGTGTGTGTGTGTGTGTGTGTGTGTGTGTGTAATGTTTATTTGAAAAAGGATATGAAAGGACAGGAAAATAAAATAATTCTTGATCTATTTTACTTCACCCAAGTGCATTCATTTGGGTTTACCATATGCTTTTAAACACACCATAAACTGTAAAAATATTAACCAAGAAATCTATTAAAACACATGAATTATGTGTGGTGGAAACATAAAAATCTGATGCAATGGTTTATTTCCATGGGTGCCAGGTGTGTGAGCTCATCTGCTCCCTCAGGTTCAGTATTTCCTGTACATAAATGGGATAAGGTTATACGAGGTGATATAGTTCCAACAGCCTAAATACAGGCTTAAAAGAGTTCTTCAAATTGCACAGGCCAGTGTAGAATATGTAGTGATGAAGAATATTACCCCTTATCCTCACTTAGCCCTACAGGATAAGAGATGAAAGATATATTAGCTTCCCCCCATTAATGCACATCATATATTAAGCTTTAGAGAGGGAAAAATGTCGGATTTTGCACAAAAAAAGCACATTTTCAGCTTTCCTGGTGTACAAAGCATTTGTACTAAGCATTTAAATGTTGCTTCAGACATCGTGAGTGTAATATCTAAGATTTATAATAACTGAATGAACTAGGCAGCTGTATGTATAGCACTTTTCATGTATAATCAGATAACCCCAGCTTAGGCCAGCATCCCGCTAGCCATTTTTCGGCCAATTTTCCGTCGTAAGCTTAATTTACTGTCGTTTGAGAATCAGAGGATGTCTGAAGATGCTCAGCAGGGGGGTGTTAACAGCGTTGCCGATTCTCTGACAGCATCCAACATGTTTGATATTATTGCTCAGCTGGTGATCTAGATGCTTGTGGCATCCCGCAACTGACCAATCAGGAGTTTATGGGCTCTAGCTCCCTTAAACGAATAGTTCACCCTTAAAATCAAAACTTGCTGAAAATGTTCTCACCCTCAGGCCACCCAAGACAGATGAGTTTGGAACAAATTTGGAGAAATTTAGCATTACATCAGTGAATGGGTGTTGCCAGAATGAGTCCAAACATCACAATAGTGAAAACATCACAAACGTCCAGATGACTCCAGTCCTTTAATATGGTCTTGTGAAAAGCAGATAAACAAATTTCAGACAAGTCCATAATATTGCTTTCTCCAGTTAAAAAGTCATCTCACCTGAATCAGGAGAGAAATATGCACAAATTATAAGCACTGATTATAAATCCAAAACAATTCTAACTACTAACAATTCTATTCTCTACAAATACGTCTGTGGATTTTGATGTGATAGAACAACGGGGGATGGACTTTTTCAGTGGAGGAAGTGTTATTATGGATTATAGACTCATATTTTATCCAGAAGCGACGGTTTAAAGTAAAATGAAGTAATGACGGATTTGATTCTTACAAAGACATAGCGTCTTACTTCACAACACATTAACTAATGGACTGGAGTCGTGTCCATTACTTGGATTATTATGATATTTTTGTCAACTGTTTGATCTCTCATTCTGATGGCACCCATTCACTGCAGAGGATTCAGTGGTGAGCAAGTGATGTAATGCTAAATTTATCCAGATGTTTTCTGATGAAGATTAAACTCATCTACATGTTGGATGGCCCGAGGGCGATTCAGTTTTCAGAAAATTTGAATTTTTAGGTAAAATATTCCCTTAAAATATGATAAGAATAAAATAAAAAAGCCGAGTCCCAACAGGCTGTGCTTACTGAATGTGAAACTTTTTCACACTGAAATGACACATTACCTTGCCCTGAAGGAACAAATACACACACATTCACAAATGACTCTTTGAATCGCATGCTAACTCAGTCTATTGCAGTTATTTATGTATGTATTCCTGTTATTTCGGCGAGCTTCACGCTGATTTGCTGCCAATGTAGGGCATTGCAATGCGTGACAGGAAAACAGAGAGACATTTCAGAAATTGTTGTTCAGTCTGTCAATGCTCTTCCATTCTTAATGGGTGAGTGTGACAGACTTCGGACAGATGAGGGTGAGATTTCAGCAAGAACAGTCGGTACGTGCGACATCCGTGACCACAATCGAGTTGTTGATAGTGGAACGCTGCCTTAATCCGACAGCAATTTAGTCACTAGAAGTGACATTTTAGACAAAGAAATGTAAGGCCAGAGTCTTCATTATTTCTGAGTCTCATACTAGTATTTTATATTTTAAATGTCATTTATGATCATATTTGTAAATATAACTTTTATAAACTTTCACACTGGTCTTACAATGGCCCACTACCTGTTGAACAGTCTACTGTTAACATTAAAACAAGAATGCTTATGAAATGCTGATTTGCAGACATGCTTATATAAATGTACTTTTTTTTTCTAAGAGGCTGTTCCTTAGAAATCTGGTTTTGGTCAAATTCAAAGGCAGCATCTGGTGATGGCAATCCCATAATTCATTGTGCTGGCTAATGAAGAGGTGAACCAAGCAAAATAAATATTTAAAATATTATACTGATATTTTATTCAACAATTAAATTAATAATTTGTAATAATCATTTTCTAATTAAAACCCAATATGTGTGTGTGATCTGTGTTTTATGTTAGCTTTGCAATATGAAATGAATTACTGAGTCCAGCTGAGCTTTCAGATTGTACATTTAAGGCCAAATTCCTTAGTCAACCATTTATGTTTTTTATTCATGTTAATTACATCTTTATTCATCAAATAAAACTTGCAAACATACACTGAACATTTTGACCTCCAACTGAATCTCACCTATTTGCATCTGAAAGGAACGTTTAAAGGGCTCAAATGAAGATGAAAGTACACTATTCCCTTCCTGGATTTCAGTGGTTCCTGCCTGGAGGCTTGTGCTCTTATTGCTTTCTTTTGGTCTGTCAGACACCCTCATGCTCCGCTCTCACATCTCTCCTCAAGCTCTTGAATACCTCAATAAGATAAGAACTTGACAGAAGGATATAATAATAGCATGCTTAAATAAGAACATGATGAAAAAGATGATTTCACATTCATGTTTACTTGTTAAATAAGGACATTATGAAAAATGTTTAAAATCATGTATACTCACATGAAGACTCCAGTCATATTAGTAGCCTAATGAAAGGGTTTTAAATTGGCATACAAAAAAAAAAAAAATTGCATTTTTTCTTTTTGCATTTACAGCAAAATACAGCATTCAGCTAATTTTGAATGATTTCCATCCCTTTTTCTATAAAATTTCACATATTCTTAAGTATCTATATAATTGTTACGCGTCGTGGTTGTAGTAAAGATGTGCGCAAAGAAAGGAGTAGACGTAAAGGGTTTTTAATAGACATCAACAAACTGTATTTTCATTAACTAACATTAACAAAGATTAATAAATAGTGTAATAATTGCATTGTTCATTGTTTGTTCATGTTAGTTAATGCATGTTAACAAATGACACCTTATTGTAAAGTGTTACCATATTAATAATACAAGGAATTCATGTTTGTAAAGCTGTGTATACATAAGTACTTTTACATTTTAGATACACAACTGTTCAAATCTTTTACTGGGTTTGAAAAAGTCTCTTATGTTCACCAAACTGCACTTGTTTGATCAAAAATAAAATACAATCTGTAATATTTTGAAACATTATTACAAAATATATATTTTTTAGAAACTTTAAAAACTTTCACACAATCCTTCAGAAATCATAATCATCAAAAAAAAAAAAATCTTATTATTATTAACATTAAAAACAGTTATGCTTCTTAATATTTTTGTTAAAATGGATTCTCTGATGAGCAGAATGTTTAAAACAGCATTTATTTTAAATATTTTTTTAGTATAATGTAAAAGTCTTAAAGGGGTCATATGATGTTTTTTTAAAGATCATTATTTGGTGTATTTGACATGCTTTAATATTCAAAAAACACATTATTTTTCAAATACTGTATATTATTGTAGGTCCTCTATGCCCCGCCTCTCTCAAATGCTTCGTTTTCTACAAATTCCCTCCTTCCGACAACCGCAGTCTGCTCTGATTGGCCAACTGGCACAAGCACTCGTCGGAAATGTCACGCCAAAAAAAAACTTTCATTTCTTTAAAAAAAAAAAAAAAAAACGTATTGACCCCAAATGTTTGAACGGTAGTGCACATCCATATGTGCATAATGTATATCCAGACATATAAAATTGTATATGCAAATGCTTATACTTAAAAATACCTATGAATACAAATAAGATCAGGGTGGATGAGCAGAGTTAAAGTAAAAAGGACGAAACGTTTCTCTCTCTTTTGACCCTGCTCTCTCTTATCTCCTTTCTAAAGTCTCCTCTGAGTCCTTGTCTTAGGTTTGTGGGTTCTGCTGGGCCTCTGTGCGTCCCTGTGCCTCAGGCAGCCAGCGAGGAGGCTCGCTTCAGCCCTGCTCTGCGGGCAACAATGCTAAAGAACAGCAGGTTTCAGGCTTGATACGTGGCTGCTTGTGTAATCAAACTGTCCCTGGCCAATACGACAACGCTGAAGGGTTTTTTCATGACCTCTCTCTCTGATCGGCTTTCATAAAAAGAGTGTGACTGCAGGCAGAACGCGCTTTTTTGACAGATGACATTGTAGCTTTTACAATATAGTTTGATTTATTGTGCAATTTTACGACTGTTCAAATATGCAAGTGGGTCAGGCTTGAAAGTCAAAGACAGAAACTTAAAGACACAGTTCTTGTTACTGTAAACCGAATGAATTATTACATAGCACCAACTAACCCCAAACTTAAATGCCCTACTACGCATTATGAGAGATGATACAACACTCCATATCTTCGAGTCATTGGTATTTATTAAATATTTATGTGTAAGTTGGCCAGTTTAAGCGTGTATGCTTGAGTTAAGAAGAACTAAAAGCACTGGGGCTGTTAAGTGACTGACATTTTAATCAGAATAGCCCTTTTCACAAACAGACCCACATATCACCTTTGTGTCTGGGGTACCGGTGACATTTTCATTGTTATTTCTGATGTTTTGAGCTTTTACAGTGAGATGAAACCTTTTATTGTGTGTAAACATTTAATCATCTTATCAAATGACACCATGTATCCACATGTTTGAAATAGAAATGTAAAATGAAGAATGGAGTAATAAACAGGCCAGGGTCCATCAGGCCATACTTTTCTTTTTTTATTATTATTATGCAAGTGGAAAGTTGGCTGTCTCTTAAAACATGGCATTTAATTTGGGTAGCATAAGGTACTCTATATCGGATTGTGCATATTCAATAGTGCTGCCCCTTGTTTTTCATATTCACTTTATTTATCACTGCACCCCTTTAATGAAGCCTTTGGCAAGCTGCATTCTGGATAGCACTATCAATATTTATTGTCTAGCTATTTGTCATATTGTTTTCATGATACATTGCTTGTGTTGCCAATATTGAAAAACTGTAATTACATCTAAGATGAAGGTGGACAAAAATGTAAACTGAAGAGGGTTTTCTCTCTAATAAGGTGATGTAGCAGTTTGGGTTATATAGCTATAGTGTATACAAGCTGAAGCTAAAAGGCATTATTGTACTCCTCTGTTTAGCTGCCTGAATATGACAGAATATTAAATTGAAAACATATGAAAAAATACAGCAAGATATCCAAAATGACCCCACTGTAAGTTTATTTTGAACAAATCAATGCATTTATTTATGTTTGTTTACGTTTTCAAACTATTTGCAGAAGCATGATGTGCATGTTTATTTGGAAATTAAAGAATATATCTTAACCTTTTGGCTTTTTTAGAAGCACATAACATGCTTATGCCAAATAGAGTCTTTTTTGTAGATAAAGATTCTCATTTCTTAACAGTTGTAAATATGTTTACATAGCTAAACAGAATATTATATGATTCAGTCACATGAAATTTAGAAAATGTTTATATACACTACCTTTCGTAATATTTTTATGCTCAACAATTTTAATATATTTTAAAAAAGTTATTTAGTCCTGTGAGGGCAAAGCTGAATTTTCAGCATCATTACTCCAGTCTATATTGTCATGTGATCCTTCAGAAATCATTCTAATATACTAATTCGCTGCTCAAGAGATATTTTCTATTATTATCAATGTTGAAAATAGCTGTGTTGCCAAATATTTTTCTTATTTAAATAATTAAAAAATTATTATTTTTAGGATTCTTTTATGAAAAGAATGTCACAATTGATCAATGTAACGCATCCTTGCTGAATAATTCATTTCTTTTTTTAGTCTCAAACATCTGAACAGTAGTGTACTTCCAGTAATACTCAATGATTTTTTTTCTCCCTTTTTGAAATTAAATTTCACCTACACAAGAATTCTATCAGTGGTTCTTAATCCCTTCTAATGCCTCTGATATGTGAATATTACAGGTTTCATTAGTGCACCTTAACCGAACATCTAATAAAACAAACCTGACATCATGGCGTCCCAACATGTGACTGTCAGTCCAAGAGTATTGTGTACCTGTCCTTGCCAATGTCCTTTGGCTTTCATTACAAGCTAGTATGTTACTGCCTCCACCGTCATGTTTGAGCTAAAGCTTCATCACCCAAGCGTGAAGAGTCTGTGCTAAACACTATGTTAAACCCCCTACATGTGCACACATCCTCCCCTTTCAATGCATCAGTTATGTATGTCAAACGGCTGCTGTTCGTAACACCATCTCGCCTCCTTTACTGACCCACAGTGGGGAACCACAACATGCTGTGTGCCATCTACTTAATATGACTGGTCTAATGACACCCTTGCCTGTTACTTTGTACATTGTTTGGTATAAAAATGTTTTCTTGGGTTCCACATACGTTTTAGTACTTGAAGACCACTTCTTGCCCTGCTTCCGCTTATGTACTTTTGCTTAAAGCGTCCGTCAGGTCGATCAGTTTAGAGAACTGGAACTGCAATAACAGATAATAAAAGACAGGAAAGGTTATATATACTAAGCTTGTGAGCTTGTTTCTATTTCAGCCTAAAATCCAATGACTAATCACCAACTCTCTTCTAGAGGAAGGATACCGTATTTTATAGCCTTGATGAAGGTGATGGCACCTTGACAAGATTCATTTATGCAATTCATTAATTGCTGTCCAATTACACCCATGTCAAACTTAACACGTCTCAAATTGAGGAGTACACGGTCTTCTCGGTGGAATTAATTCTTTAATGATATGTCAATAAAAGTGCAGGAGTCATGTGACCCAGCGCTGCGGGAGAGTAGAGGTGACGGATGATGGATGAGCACACAGGGAGAAGATATTAAACGCAAGCAAGCAAGCAGGGACATATACACTAAATCATACATCTCACCACTGACATAAATGCTCCTTAAGATCATAAAAATATAAAGTAACTGTATGATTTTAAAAGAATAAATCAAAGCAAAATGATTATTATCGATATTTACTTTGGATGGGTAAAAATACTGTTTTCTCCAATTTATTGTGATCTTCTTTGAGATCTCAATATTGCCTCTAATTGTGTTTTGAATTCTATGCCTGTACTTTGTTTTTTAATATATATGCGTCACACTGTGCAAGTTGAAAGCCTTACAGCAAAAGAATCATATTTTGCCGTCTGAATTGACTGTGATGAAATACAATTCAATTTATTGTAAAAATAATGGCATAAACGTTTGGTTGTCCTTGAGAGCGGCACGCAACGTGATCACTGTAGTCTGATTCAAGAACAAATGACTAATATGAACCGGTTCTTTTTTAAATGAATCACAACCATACAAAAGAATCACAAATATTTTTGTTAAATAAATATCAAACTGCATATTTTGGACCCTGTTGTTCATTTTACATATTAAAATGAATATTCTTGCAATGTACCAAATTAGAAGTTTCCCTGTATAATTTGTAGCAATAGTCACATTTATTTTATAACATTAAGCTATACATTATACGTGAAAAATACCCAAATGAATCAGATTCAGAGATTTGCGATTCAAAATCAAACACAAAATGCAAGCACCACAAAATAAAACAGCATCCAAGTTTGGAATAACATGATAGCTGTCACGGTGCACACAGCAGGGAGGAACGAGGAACACGGAGACGAGGATAAACTTCAAAATAATAGTCTTTAATAATGACATCAAGGCAGGGCAAGACAAGGCAAGGTTGACACAGACAGGAACACCGGGGAATAACCAGATAAACACTATCTGAACAGACAGGACCTTATACACACACACACACACACACACACACACACACACACACACACAAGACAATCACTGATAATAACACACACCTGAACTGAATAAACTAATAATCAAACTCAACAAGGACAGGAACATGACCAAATAAGGACACAAGAGGCGGGAACACATGACACACACGACAGAGGACTGACAATAGCGAGTACATTTTATTTAATTTTTTTTCCCCTTTGAGAGTAAACTTTACTTTTTTTGCTAACTTTTATCATCTGTTTATTATTTTGTCCAGCTTTAACATGGTACAGCAGTGTAATATTAAAGACACGTTTGTCCCAATGCTCTGTGTCTTTCTCTTATACCCAAAACCCCTCTCCTCAGGCACTGAACTTAATAACAATCACGTCCACTGGGACTTTCTCCCAGACTCAATTCTCCAAAACAGCAGTGGATTCTATAATAAAGACCAGCTTTTCCCGGCAGCTCTCGGCAGTTGAGCACCAGTTGAGATCTTGTAAAGACCCCCAATGAGCATCCACCCAAGGGTGTGGACCTCAGTGGAGCTCCACAAATAGTCATGTCTAGTCCTGCAACACTAGTCCGTCTCGTAAGCAACACTACAGCAGCATTCATCAAAATCATTCATCAAAATGTTTAGTGTATTTGCACCTTTGAGGTTATGAAGGCCATTCTGCTGATAATGAGTTGGTAAGCTTTGAAATGAGGAGTATTCACACACTGTGATTATTCTATTCACATTAAGCTGCATTAGTGATGTATGCATTCCATTTATTAGAATATTCTTGTTAGCATTCTTTCTTCTCTACCTTCCAGCTTAGAGAGTCAAACAATACAGCATGATGAAGATTTTAATCCCTCATTCAATTACAAACTTTACTTTTGAATGGAATGTTTTGAAAAAGAATTAACACAGAGAACGGTTTGGCCAGAGTCTACATGAGTGTTAGTGAAAAACCAATTGCTAATTGCTTTCTCTAATAAAATTAGGCTACTAGTAACTCTATCTGAATAATAATTATTGCTTTACCTTTTGAGCCTTGCTTTAGGAAAACAGGTCTTTATTGAAGGAATAAACAAGTGAATAAGTGAAATTGGTTTAACTCGCTTTCCAAAATGGAGGGGTTTCATCAGACTTGACTTAAAAAAACAAAAAAAAAAACAGAGATTTTGGTCAGATTTTTCATTACACCAGTAGGTGTCAAGAAGTGACCACCTTTTATGAGTGAATTCAGGAATTTTTGACTGAATAATGGAATTGTTCAATCAGTTGCTCATTCAAGAACTGATTCATTCCCAAACCAAACAAGTGACTTTGGCTGCATCCGAAAACCTAGGCAGCTGACTTGTTGAATTGTGGGATATCAAAGGCAGAGAAGGATACATGCTGCCTTCAAAAATCGATCAGATGAAGGTATCTCATGAGACAGGAAGTGAAGCTAACTTTGGATTCTGACTTGCCTTGATGCCTTCCAACCTTGGAATGCATCCTCTGAGGGCAGCATTTTTCAGTATTCGAATGCAGCCTTTAAGTCACTGAATCATTCGGTTAATTGAACTGATTTCATTAAAAGGAATGATTCGTTAATCATTACTTATTCAGTAAATGGTCGATCCTGCTTTGGCTTTCCTTGGAACCATTTCTTTAGCACAGCAAACATACACAAAGTAAGTGACAGTATTATGTCTAAAAGCTTCTGTAAATACTATCATTTGTTAACTTGCGCCAAAAAAAATGCAGTGTGAAACGCGGAGCAGAGCAAATTGCGCTCAAAATAACCCAAAGATGCCACTGAAAAAAAACACACAGCTGCTTACAGGGTTTACAAACACAACATTACTAAACCAAAACTGTTCATATATTGTACCTATTATAAATTTGAGTACTCTTAGTGTGCACCACCACCTTTGAAGACGGGATGATGATGATGACGAACTGACGCACAGCGATGAATATTAAAATCCATTACTGGACATTCCATGCTCACCACCCACATTCATTAGAGATCAGGGAAAATAATGAAAGCAATTTACGGTTCCCCAGGAGCATCAAGCAAAACATGTCCATCTCTTTCAAAAATTGTGAGGTGTTTATTTGTCATGGCTGTAAATTATGCATATTTCTCTTTATAATGCTCTGGAGCCCACTTGGCAAATATGCATCTTTCCACTGAATCACTCACATTATACTGATAGCATCACCTTTAGACCCTCCAAGAGGGTCATATATTCCAAAGACTCAATCTGGCAGCAGAAACTGTTGATGCGACCAGTGGCTGCTGGGAAAAACTGTAAATTATTCACTCTGCCATACAAGAATGATTTTTTCATTTTCTCCTGGTTAAATATTTACTTTGATGGAAGCAAGTTCACACATATATTCACAAGTCACATAATCAACAAATCACACTAAGTGCATAGCTGCTTTCCCCAATACTCCTTGTGAAAGTAATTAGGCCCTAATTCCTCCCGGGTGGTGATAGAGGTAGCATATAAATGACAGCCTATGAGGCTTCCCCATCATAGATTGTTGTCACTTAAGAAATAATAGATTTTCCCAGATCAGGAGAGGGATGAATATTTATGGGGTGAAGAATTTATTAAAAGCCACTTTATATTCTTCTTTTTGCTTGATTAGCTCTCACGGAGAGAGAGTGAGGCTGTGTTGATTTTAAAGCATACACTGTGACTGAATTAATGGACTCAGACAAAGAATATCTGTGGAAAAGGAAAGACAGAGCATGTGACAGTGATTGCAAATCATTTACATTTTTCCTAATTGGGATGCACAGCATCTTTGCTTAAACGTGTAAAGCATAAGTACAGTAGGTGGGGTCGGCACAAGTTAACACTGAAAAACAGAATGGTAATAACGGTAAATATGTACATACGCCAGAGAAAAACAATTAAACATAAAAGGGTAAATATAAATTAATTAGATTATGTAAATTAATAAACTCCAGGTAATACTTATATATACAGTACGCTGAACCATGATTAACACCAAATTCTGGTCAATGCCACTTTTTCTGTCCTTTTTTTCTAACTTATGATTCTGTTTCTACCAAGCACACTTGGAATTGTTTATATGAATATAATCGGACATAATGCCATTGCATTAGGCACACAAAACTTTGACTGGACAGTGGACCATTTTCACATTTCTAGGATTCTCAAATGCTGAAGTCATCATAGTTAGGTAAAATTTGGGTGAACAGGAACTATATATATATATATACATATATACATATATATATATATATATATATATATATATATATATATATATATATATATATATATATATATATATATATATATATATATGCGCACTCATTTCCCTCAATAGCAAAAGGAAAAATCCATGATAGTGTTTCTATGACTTTCCAAAAGGGGAAAAAATAGTGAGAGATTGATTATGTTGGCCAAAAGAGAGAAAGACATCAAATTTGCTGTCACTCCATCAGCATTTTTATCAGAAATACTCACACAGCAACAGTATTTTATGTAATTTAATGCCAAGGTAAGAAAACAAAGTATAGTGTTATAAATGTGTAAATCTAGCAAATTGTTTTTTTTTTTTTTTCTTTTCACATTTACAATACAATGTTAAAGGGATCCATAGGGTTGCTTTGGACACGACTGGCTGATGAGATGTTAGCATTACCGGCTAAACATACAGGTGTACTAAATAAAGGTACCACTGAACATTGATAAGCATTATAAGACACTGCTAAGAAAAGAAAAGTGACAGTGTGAGGTCTGAGTGATTGGATTAAACCCATAATGCTTTACCGTCCAACCTGTAATTAACATCACACGCAGTAATATTCGCTGCTTTTATAAGTCAGACAGAATAATGGCACTCTCTTGTCTTCAGATACATTTATTACATTTCAGAGCACTTTTATGACATCTTGAATGCACACATCAGAGAGGTCCTGAAATAACGCTGGCATCTGGATTGCTGCAATCAAATCTATCAGTCAGGATTAGGGATTTGTGGAGGTGTCAATAGGGTTAAAGCTGAAAAGTGAATATTTAGATTCATTGTCTGTTGTTACCATGGTGACGCTGTGGCATTGGCATTCCAACAAGATTCATTTCTAAGAAGAAAAACCCCAAGCATTTGATCATTCTTCAGGAAATGCATCATATCTGACTTATAACTCATAATTTGAGTGTGATTTTGTAACTTAAACACAAAGTGGGTACAAACAAAGTGGGTTTCCACAAAAAATAAGCAGCACAAAACAAAAAACTAGAATTAGAATGCTTTCTGAATGATCATGTGACACTGAAGACTGATGTAATGGCTACTGAAAATTCAGCTTTGCATCACAGGAATAAAAGATTTTAAAATAGAAAACAGTTATTTTTAATATTTCACAATATAACAATTGCAGAATTGGTCAGAATTATGAGATTGTAATCATCTCATGCCAATGGAAGGCTGCAATTGATTTAATCGAAAATGTCCATCCAAAACTGCTAACCATTATGAGCAATACTCTTTTTGTAAAGCCCACTGTGAAATCAGATCCTCTCCCTCTCTAAGCGTTAATTAACAGAGAAAGAAAGCGATTAGATTACAGGACTCATTGTGCTTAACATCAGGGGAATCCAACAAGCCACTGATTCAATATTGACTGAAGCTGTGCTGAGCATCTGACTTCTGTATCGATGAACTGCTGATGTCTGCAAAGACTCGTCCTTTTAACGACCCCCGACCTTAAGAGAATGAGAGAGAGAATGAGAATGAGCTTTATTGCCAGGTATTTTTACACATACGAGGAATTTGTTATAGTGACAGAAGCTCCACAGTGCAACAGAATGACAGCGACAGGACAGGACACAGATAATAAAAAGAATAATATACAAATATACAAAATAGGTAATGTACAAAATAGCAAAAGCACAATATATAATACAGACAATTATGTATGTACAGGTATGATATGTTCAAATTCGAAAGGTAAATAAGTATGTGTGTTAAGTAAATAATGTATAATAGTGTTGTGTGTTCCACGTTTATTGTCAACTGTTCATGAGATGGATTGCCTGAGGGAAGAAACTGTTTCTGTGCCTGGTTGTTCTGGAGCTCAGAGCTCTGTAGCATCAACCAGTTTTGAGCATGTTGAGCTCCAGGTTGATAAGACTGCACCAGACAGCCAGCTGCTCAACCTCTTGTCTGTAAGCAGACTCGTCACCGTCCTGAATGAGACCGATGACTGTGGTGTCATCTGCAAACTTCAGGAGCTTGACAGAGGGGTCTTTAGATGTGCAGTCATTCGTATAGAGGGAGAAGAGCAGTGGGGAGAGGACAAAACCCTGGGGGGCACCAGTGCTCATCGTACGGTGCTCATCGAACACAGCAAACACTTGACGTGTGGAAGCACAGCAGGAATAGGAAATGCTGTTCATGGTAGAGTTATGTGTGTGGTTCAGTTTTGTAAAGTGAATGGACTGGGAATGTTTCACGCCCGCTCGACCAAATGAAACACTAGAGAAACACTCAGGAATGAATCTCAAACGTTAGTGACTGTTTCTGCAAGTTACATGATTACGCCAGTCTCATGCTGAGTGAGTCATTGATTCATGTGCTCAACCAATTAGTTCAAATTCTCTGATTCATTCAGAAACACCTATTTTTTTATATACTAATATAATTTCTCATCCACATTTTTTAAAATGCATTTGCACAACGATGTTGGTGTATTGAGCATTCAGTCCATTCCTAGCTGTCTGCTTTCAGACCAAACTAATGTCGCCTCTGGAATTTGGTAATTAAAAATCTATGGCCGAGTTCATTTTACAACACAGCTGACACAATTGCAAAGTTTTAGTTTAATATACTATCATAAAACACTAATCAATTCCTTGTTAATGGCTTTTCTGAGCAATGTCTTCATCAATAGACAAACTGAGAGAACATAATAAACTTCGCCAGAGGAGCAAGAGGCCAACAAATTGCAATAGCTCTTTTATTTATTTTTCTGGTTTATTTTTTGTTTGTTTAACCTTCAAAAATAACTTTCAAAATCATACTTATGAAGCGGTGTGTGTTTGTTGCATCACTGTCCACTTTCCATGTATGACTAGTAGAGGTTTAACAGAAACGGCCAACTCAAAACATAAGCAGTGTTCGGGATGAACATTTCAAGTTAACATTGTATGCATGGTGGCAAATAATTCAAAAGCTACTGTCAAAATGAAAACATCTTTTCATAAGTGATTGTGATGCTGTGGGAGACAACTGGGAGAAGTCAGAGATCACAAAGCTCTACTTAATTATAGACAAGCTGAAGCCTTCTGCAAGATTTACTGCCTTTATCATTATCTCTGAATCTCCCACACAATAAGAAACTTATAATCTGTCACTCCTCCATACAGACTCCCACACAGCCACCACAGGGTAACACTGAGGTTATTTATAATCTGTGTGATTTTAGTGTATAGCCAGTAGGCAACCACAATCTTTATTTTCCTGTTACGACTGGTCATAAATTGGCCTGTTAACCACACAAAAATATTTTTAACATTCAGTTTTTCAATCAGAAAAATAAATAGTAATTTTGACTTTGTTTTTCTCGTAATCATAACTTAAGTCAGACTTAATGTGACCAGGGTAATTATTATTATTAACTGAATCTAAAACTATTAAAAATATTGTTGTTCATGGAAATTAAATTGAAATAAAATTAAATATAAACATTAGATGAAACTCTAAACTAAAAGAAAATTGACAATTAACTGAAATCATCTGAAGCACTACAATTACTAATTGGAAATAATTAAAAGTTAAACTAAAACTGAAATAAAAATAAATTCAACCTAAAACGTAATATTTAAAAAACAACATAAAATTACTAAAAATGAAAAAAATAAAAAAATGAAAATTGAAAAAAATAAAAAAATACTTATTCAAAACATTAACAAAAACTCTTAAAAGTACAGAATAATTCTAAAATAACACTGAACATGACTATATTTCACAGTAGAAACTCACAATATGAAAGAGAGAAAAAAAAATATCCATACAATTGTAACCAAACCTGTGTGGTTACCATCATTTGTCGAAATGCCTTCTTTTGTTTTCCAAAATGAAATGAGGGTTAGTAAATAATGTCAGCATTTTTGGCTAAACTAATATCTCACAACTGCAACCTAATGTCTCATAATTTGCATCTTAATATTTCAATTTATTATTCATAACTTCAGCAGCGGGTTTCTGTATACTGTACATCTGGCAATCCCTGATCCAGATATGCAGCATTTATTATGAGGCATTTATCCTTTAATAATGAGGATGCGCATACTTTCACCAAACTCTCCATTAATGACTTTTACGCTGATTGTGAATTATAATGAATGACTTGTCAAAAGGATATAGGTCTCTCAGTCATTACGAGATCGACTGACCGTGAGAGATTAATTAGCATTGTCCTTATAATTACTCAAAGATCAGCAGGGCTATTGTTTGCAATGACAGCGAAATGTGTTTAGCCTCAGATTTAGGTCAGTGCATTAAAAAGCATAATTGAGGTGCCAAATGAGCCTAATTAATGAACATACAGTAATTAAAACGCAAGGAAAGGAGAATCGTGTAGCACAGTTTGCTGCAAAATCGAATATTACAAAGGGAGCTAACCTGATCTACGTGGCATACAGAGCTGAGATTTGATTTACTGTCACCTTTCTGTATTTACACTGCGCTCCCACTCAATATTAAGCCCCTCACAGGTATTTGAAGCCCATCTCTCACCGGATGTGATCCAGGCTTCCCAGCAGCGCTGTGAGTAATGATCCTCCATCAGTCTTGCTCTTCAGCACTACCGCAAGGAGGATCCATAATTACAGCATCTCTGCTTTTGCCTGCTACAACCGCCTTGCCGACAGTGACAATATTGAGACGATGGCAGACATCATTTCCTTTGAAATTAATGAATGGTAAATAATTACTCCACGTACCCGGAGAAGCTGCTGGATGGGAAAAGAAAGGAAATATGACAAGCCAATCTCGACACCTCCAGGGGCAGGAGAGGGCAGGCACGAGGAAGAGATGGAGGAACACTTTCATGGCCTTCAGGGAAGCAGATATCTGTTTGTTGCGACTGAACGCTGCTTACTTCTGCATGGAGTTCCTCCCCTCTGTCAGCTCTACAATCCTCATTCATTCATCAAGAGAATCAAGAGCAGAGGGCCCGGTGTACCCAGCATTAGCATATCAAAGCCGCTCTTATTTCTAATTCCATCTAAAGTAATTGTTAAATGAACATTGTTAACTGCTGACTAGGGCTAGGATATTGGAAAAAAGCATCTACGTTCAAGAGGAGGTGGCGGTGGTGTGATCAAAGGTATGGTAATATCTGCATAAAACAGCGAGGAGCTTTGACAACGCTGAGCAGGAGGTACCAAGCAAGACTTTTTCTTTTTTTTTTAGACAGGGTGGATGGGAGATGTGACTTTTTATCTCACAATTGTGGCTTTTGATTTCACAGCGTGACTTTTTTTCTTTCATTGCAACTTCAGTCACATTGTTTTTAATGTAAGAGTGGACACAGCTATTTGTAACTTGAATGAGTCTTCCAATGTCATTCGCTTAATTTTACCTGTACAAAAAGAGTCTGTTATGCTGCTTGATATTGCAAACTGGTAATTATTATTTTAATGTATTATTAATTTACTGCATTTTTTTATTAGTCATTTACCTATAGCGGCTTATAAATCTTGCACATTCATGGAAAATACTTCTCATAATTATTAATTTAATTTCTCATAATTATTATTAATCTTTTTTACAAAGTCGTGACTTTATACAGTACATCAAATTTTGATTTTATATCTCAAAATGTGACTTTTTTCTTCACAATTGTGACTATATCTATTACAAATGTATTTCTCCGAATTACCACTTCATGTCTCACAAATTCAACTGCTAAAAAATAATGGCTTTATTAATAATAATGGCAGTTATTATATGCCATGATAACTTTATTTCTCTTAATTGTGGCTTTATATCTCATAACATGACTTTTTCCTTATATAATTGCAACTCACCACTGCTCATTTAATTATCATAAATATGATATTAATTAATTAACTAATCTTAATTATGACTTCCTCACATTTGCTTTATATATCAAAACTACAGCTTTATATCTCACAGCTGTTACTCATTATCATAATAACAACTTTAATTTTCCTAACTGTGACTTTATATCTCGCAGTGTATCTCAAGGAAATCATGCACCGCTAAACTGTAAAGTCAAAGTCAAATGCACGTAGGAAGGAAGGAAGTGTGCAGGTTGCTTATAATTACAATGAAAATGATCACAGAGATGAGGATTATTGAATGTATGTGAATTCCTCCCTATGCTTTCTAAAATATGTTTGAGTGGTGTCTAATTAACCTCATACTGTGTGTGCCCACTTCAGCAATCAAGCCATTTAGGGCACTCACTCCACTGAGACATTTTTCAATTCTTACCTTTTAATTTAATTACAGAGCAAAGACAAGGTCACCTCAACTGTAGTTACAGCCATCTATACTGGATGAATTTCAACTGTGTGTGTTGCAACCCCAGTCCACATACACATACAGGTTAAAGGAACACTCCACTTTTTTTGGAAATAGGTTCATTCTCCAACTCCCCCAGAGTTAATAAGTTGAGTTTTACTGTTTTTGAATCCATTCAGCCGATCTCTGGGTCTGGCGATAGCACTTTAAGCATAGCTTAGCATAGATCATTGAATCCGATTAGACCAGTAGCATCACGTTCAAAAATTATTACGCCGGACTGGGAGTATAGTTCCTAATCATATCGGCCTAGAAAATCACAACTTTTCATTTTCCGCCGGTCTTAGTACACGATATAACTACAGAAGTGTCAAGTTTTAAATAGGAAAACCATCGAAACTCTTTGGTCATTTTTGAACGCGATGCTACTGGTCTAATCGGATTCAATGATCTATGCTAAGCTATGCTAAAAGTGCTATCGCCAGACCCGGAGATCGGCTGAATGGATTCAAAAAACGGTAAAACTCAACTTATTAACTCTGGGGGAGTTGGAGAATGAGCCTATTTCCAAAAAAAGTGGAGTGTTCCTTAAATGGGTCATTGACACAGGATGTGTTCTTTCCTTCTGTCCGCATTAGTTGTAAACAAGCCATAACTCCACATTTTAAGTTGTCAATATAAAAGTAGTTAAACTACTGAGATGCAGCACAGCATATCAGTGCCTGTTAAAAAACTGTTTTTTTAATGCAAGAATGTCGTATTTAAATTATTCAATAATAATAATAATAATAATAAAGATTCCTTCCCAAATATTCCAGAGAAAAAAATCAGGTGAAATTAGCACAAAATAAAATTGGAGGCTGCAATTACAGTCAATGTGGCTCTTTTTTAATGAATGTATCAAATGTAATTTACTACATTTGCATCAAATGTAAATGTGGTAAATCAGCCATGTAAAAACAAACTCTCTGTAATTATTCAGTCAAAACATATCTTGAGGCAATTTAATATGACTTTTTGATACACATCAAGTTATTTATTTAATATTTCCATGATTTTTTTTTTTTTTAACTTTATTTGCATCTTGGTTTATGCCAAAATGTGCATGAAAATGGAAATAGCTAAAGTTTTAATGACTTTATATTTGCCATACAACAAACTGATAATACACTAGAGTCAATGAGGTGATAATTAACTGTTCACCATAGTGGTCAATTTTCATAAAACCTCAGTTGAATGTTTAAATTTACATTATTGATCAGACAGGAGATATGAATATGTATGGTTCATGTGCTGCATAATATAAGCTTAGCCTATTTTAGCAATACTGTACCAAACTGACGCAACACATAAGTTAAAAGTAACAGAGTTGCTCACAGAATTAATATCTAATCAATAAGGATTAATTTGCATGTAGACTCAGGCCCACCATACAACATGTTGAAAAAGTTAATCTAAGTAGACCTCAACCCCCAAAAAGTACAGCAGATGGCAACATTTTTTAATAAACCATTACGCGATTTTTTACTTTTTTATAGGCCTACACTCTAAAAAAAAAAAAAGATAGCTCTTTAAAGGTACTTTACATGGAGTAATGGTTTTATTTAGAACCATAGCATTCTGAAGAACCCTTTTATGCTAAAATGGTTCTTTGTGTTAGAGTTTAGGGTCCTTTGTTCCCGCCCTTTTTTTTTCCAAATCTGTAACTGTCAAAACACATCGTTACTGATTTTCTGGAATTCAGTGATACAGCTACACAGACTCTCAACACACTCTCAACAGGTAAATGATTTCATTCGTAAATTTAAATACAAATTTAACTTTAAAATTGTAACTGGTTTCCAAACAAACATGTTCTTATCTCTTTTTTTTTTTTTTTTGGTCACATAGCCTAAGTGTGAGCAGCTCTGCTGTGGAAACCTCTCTCCTCTTCTCCACTAAGTAAAAGAGACAATGAATTTATAATTCATATTGTTAGATTTTTTTTAATTATTACTTGGGTTTATGTATAAATATACCCAGTCATAAAAAATATTAAAATTATCCCATTACTTTATACCACTTTTTTTGTTTTAAGAAAACATACTGTCCATTTTTGCTTTTGGCCTTCATAAACATAATTATTTTTACATAAACACACTGTAACTCTAAACTCAATTGTGTTTTAGGTGTATCACATCCTACAACCTCATCATCTGCAGAGAAAAATCGCCACTTAATCACACCAAAATGATGGACTTAAAGGCATCATTGATTGGATTGTGATTGTTTCACTGAAACCTGGTCTTCATCACATCTATTTTTTGTTCTTATTTTGCATTTTACTTCTTTATTTATTTATTCATGTTCAGTGTCAATTGTCATTCATTAATGTATTCAGCTAATAGCTGTTGGTAAGAGCGCTGACAATTTTGCATGTCAATGAAAACACACTTAATTCACACAACATGCTGCTGTTGTGGTTATTGTTGTTGTTGTTGTTTTAATGTAAAACCCTAACCGAGGCTACACTCTTAGATGCCTCATTACTGATTTTCTAGAGCTCAGCCATCCAACTACACAGACTGTCAACACACTCTCAACAGGTAAATAATTTATTTCTTAAAATGTCTATAAATTATAACTTTCAAATGCTAATTGGTTTTTCTATGTCTTTTCTCTTTTTAGTTTAAGAGAACATGTAAGTGTAACCAGCTCTATTCAGGTAAGGATACTATCCTCTTCTTCACTAAGTAAGTAATAATGATACTGAATTTATGGTCCATTTTGTTAGATATTTTTATTACTAGGGTTTATGCATAAACATACCCAGCTATCCCATGACTTTATATTACTTTTTTCCTTTTAACACTGTGAAGTGCTCACATACTACTTTTGGCCTTCACAAACTATTGTTTTCACATAAACACACTGTATATCTAAATTCAATTATGCATTTCGGATGCTGTCACATCCTACAACCTCATCATCTGCGGAGAGAAACTGCCATTCAATCACACCAAAATATGCATAATAATTAACTTAGAGGCATCATAGAGGATTGTGAAGATATTTCACTGGAGCTTGGTCTTCAATACACTATTTTATGTTCTATTTTGTTTTACTTCTTTAAGCATTTATTTATGTTCAATGTCATTCATTAATGTATTCTGCTAATAACTGTTGTTAGAACACTGTAATTTTTGCTAAAATTTCACGTCAGTAAAAAAATAATAATAATAAAGTACCTAATTGACACGTTGTTGTTGTTGTTGATTTTATGTAAAACCCTATACTTCAAGATATTATAAGACCAGGCAGACAGAGGGGTAAAAAACAATATTAATAAATAATATATACAAATAATACTAATATTAATGATATTAACATACTAATATTAATGAAAAACTATCATTAAAAAGGCTATTTATAACACCATTAAGGTCCTATATAGCATTTTCAAAGCATGCTTCTATATGGAACCCTATAAAAAAAGGTTCTGTTTAGCACTAAAAAGGGTTCTGCTATTGTTTCAAGCCAAAGAACCCATTTCTGGTAATGAAGAAACTATTTTTCTTACAGTGAGTTGAGCTAAAGTTTTTCTTCTCTTCAACCATTTATTCCTTACTCTGTTTTTTTTCCTTCTTCTTCTTTTTTTTCTCATCTATTTTTTTATTTATTTTTTTGGCTGTAATCTTTCATATTTGCATTATTCACATCGCACAGCTGAGAAATGGTAGCAGAGGTGTTTCCACTATCCTTGGTCTGAATATCAAAGGAGTAACAGGGGAAGCATAGAAAAGGCTTAAATAAACAGAAACAAGGTTAAATCTGTCTTTTCAAACAGAACTAGAGATGCTTGTGCGCTGTACTGTCTGATTAATACATGAAGAGGAATTTAGAAATATCTCAGAGACAGAGAGGTGAACTTAGCTGCCAAGCAGTACTGGCATCTTCACCCGTATTACAGAGAAAAGCAGATGTTCACACAGGCATCAAGAGGAAACCGTTAATTAATGCTAATCGAATTAGTATAATATTAAAGTAAAAGATACAATGCTTGCAGAAGAAACTGGACCATTGTAATTCAGGAGGTTTTGCAGTTGAAAGATTTCTTTGAAGCATGAGTGGTACTTTCAAGTGAAGAAACATTAAATTTCTTCTTTTTGCCTCCAATTTTAAGATGATGAATCAGAATCAGTATTTGTTCTTGAAAATTTCATTATGAACACATAAGTAAATGGCACAAAGTAAAGCATCGCTTTGGAGCACTTCAAACAACCAAGGAACGACCTGAAGAAATGACTGGGGATTACCCATCAACCCTCATTGCGCCATGATTGTGTGATTGAAAGACACTCCCTTTTGAGTTTTATCTGCCAGTGTTGCCACACAGAGCCGACAAAAGCAGGCAGCTTTGCTTTTCATGGTGTCATTTTCACACATTCTTTTAGCAAGTTAAGATGAATTCATTTTTTGCAGGTGCTTCTTGTTCCTCAAAGCCCTACATCAAGAGGCTGCTTTCTCATCACACCATGAAAGTCAGAAATTATACGAAAAGGCAGGAGAACAGAGATTGACCTGATAGAACTGTTTCATGTCTTGAAAGTATATTAGTGTGTTAGTTTATACAATAGTTTTAGTCCAAAAATTGTATGTTTGTATCATATGGCTTGTCTTCGGACAGCCAGTCTCTTTATTAGTAATGGGGATTTTTCAGTGACTTGCTTGCTAAAAAAAAATTACATTAGTACACCAGTAGGTGGCGACAAGTGAATTGACTTATGAACAAAAAAAGACTGACACCGTATTTGTGACTTGTTTTCTAGTATGAATATCTAAACATTCTCAGATCAAGATATGTTTATTTGAAAAGCAAAATAGCAGGTTTAAACAAGAAAAATAATCTTAATTCAAACAAGTTTATTTTTCCTACCCCATTGGCAGATATTTGTTTTCTTGTTTTAATTATAGCTTGCTAATTGTTGAAAAAGAAGACTTAATGGCACTCATAATTACAGTTGCTTGTTTGTTTCCTGAATGAGTCAGTAAATCAACACTGATTCATTCAGAAATTTAAAAAAAGTATTTTTGAGCAAGTCATTGAACCATTCATTAAAGGGGTGGTTGATTGTGATTTCACTTTTTTGACTTTAGTTAGTGTGTAAGTGCAATGTTGCTGTTTGAGCATAAACAATACCTGCAAAGTTACGACGCTGAAAGTTCAATGCAAACATTGAATGTTAATGGCTACAGCAAGCTACTTTCTGGGTTTGTGATGTCAGAAACCCAGAAATTTACATAAATCCCACCCCAGGAACATGCAGCAAAGGGGGTGAGCCCGTGTTGCGCTGCTTTAAGGTCCTTGCACACTGAGTCTGAAATTTTCGAATTCATTTTTTTTTCATCCTTTCCTTTCAAAATGCTTGTTACGGATGTGAAAATGTAGTAAATCAAACCTGATCCGAATTTTATAATGACGGACGAAAGTTTCGGAGGCAGTCTGTAAATGTGATTGACAACGTGAGGTCATATTTATTTTTTAACGTGCGAAAAATTCAGACAAAAAGTTTGGACTCAGTGTGCAATGACCTTTAGAGAAGAGGACGAGAAAACTAGGGGTGCACGAAAAAATCTATTCATATATGAATCGCGATTCTGTCTTGTAACGATGCTAATGGATTCACAAGTTTCAAAATCAATGTTAAAAAGCAACCGTTCTTAATCTTGTTCCTCGTGTCTCCCTGCTCTGCGCATGCTCTCTTCTCTTTCCTTCAGATCATTAGCTCGTCACAGCTCCATCAATAAACTGTTTTTCAGTAATACACTTTATGTGTATAGACAGACAGATATTTTTCACATAGCTACGATAAGTGTTAAACATGGATATGCATGCGGTTGCTGTGGTAGCGAACAATATTTGCTGGCAAACACTTCTTACTATAACAAAAATGCTACAACGCGATCATGTTAAAAAGTCGTGTTAAAGCTTTAATCAGGATAAAACCGTATATTAGAAGCTAACATAAGCAGTAGCATTTACAAATAACAAACAAATATCAACAAATACCAACAAACAAAGAAACATACCATTCTGAAACATCCTGTAAGAGCCGTGCTAGCACAGGTTCTGCGCGATCCTCTTCACTAATATTTTCTGGGTATCAATCAGGCTCAAACTGATAAGCAATATTATGTTTCTGAACTGCACTACACGGTTTAGCGAATTACATTCATGAGAGAAGGGACAGAGCAGTGTAGAATAAAGGTAAATTTTGAAAATTAAAAAAAAAACGAAGCATTAAACCAGAAAAAAGCAGTCAACCGCCCCTTTAAATCGATTCACTCAAACACAGTAAGTCATTCAGAAACACCACTACTGTGTTGTTTGGTGATGCTCAATGGTTTATTCTATAGTGGATTCGTTTGGGACTATTTTTGTTGGCAAATCAAAAATAGAAAAAGTTGCTGAAAATTGCGTTTAAAATGAGGGCAAAATGATTCACTAAATTACTTTTTTGTTCATTCAGCTGCTATATAAAAGCAATATCACATTTGCAATCAATCTGTTGGTTTGGATATCAGTACAGCTATATGAACCTGTGTGTGATATTGCTTTATATATTAAAAAAATATCAGAAAACGTGCTAAAATAAACCTTTAAGATATGTTGCAAATAAATATGAGCAAATAAAAGTGAAATTACTAAATGCTGGCCATCTATGTGGATAAAAAGGAAATTAAATACTTTCTTTAGTTCTGTTTTTTCACTTAATTTACTATTTTGTGCTGCTCTATACAAAAATAGTTACACTAGTATGTTTAGTACATCCCTATGAGACCCACGAACGGCCGCACTTAAAACACAGCTATTTTTGCACTCTGTTTTTGTGCTACACTTGAAATATTTATGCTATCTGACGAAAGTAGCTGAGTAAGGCCCAATATATGAGGAAATTCAACAGAAAACCAGAATGTGCTTGGCAATCACCCTAAAAAAAAAATTCTCAGGGGCAAGTTGTTTGCTTCAGATGACAGGAATCCAAATGTGTAGGATGGTAATGTGTTCAATCTGAATTGAGGGGAAAAGGTACAAAGAGAATGCTAATGGAGAGGGTTCTCATCAGGGGCATAGAACTTGCAGGAGATCCCTGTAGTTTGGTAAATCGTGTTACCGTGGCAAAGCAACATGTGCTGGGTAATACGGAGGGCCATGCTAATGCAGCACAACGCACTTCTCATTTCAAGCTCCATTTGCTTGTCTCTGAGAGAGGCAGTGCTTTCTCCCACACTTTTGTCTACCTTGGCAACACAGTTGCACAGCTACAGCAACACAGACACTTTAGGGATGATGAATTCACACTAAATTAACATATTTTATAATACTAAACTGATTCCTTTACAGGATTCACATGAACATCGGAGCAAGATGAACATGCTATATAGCTAAAAGGTGTCCAGACATGACAGGTACTGTATAAGCAAACAGTGCCCCACACTTCTAAACTGCTATATCAAACCACACTGTTACCGTACCCATAATTCCACATATTGCCCTTGGATACAAGGCTGCAATAACACCTTGACAGAAAAGATTGATTGTAGGTCTCTGATTTCTGAGAATCGAATAACATACACTGTTAGGGAAAACAGGAGAAACTGTGTCAGAATGTGTTAATAATAAAACTTTTAGTGACGTTTAGTGTTAAAAATGTTGCCTATATGTACATGGTCTAGAGACAAAAAAACAAAATAGATGATATTAGGTAAACCAGGACAACGTCAAACAATATGCTCATGATTGCTTCAAGATAATCATTTACTTTTGTTTCTTGCCTATTTTGCCAAGAGCAAAAATACACTCATCTAAATCATGTAACTACTGAAAAAGTTATTTCTCTCTTACTAGCGGCTGAAAGATAATTCAGCTTAATAAGTGCATTTGAAACACAAGAAAACTATTGTGGTTTTTTAAAAGAACAGATTGAACTCTGTAATAATTCTTTTGCCACAGTTTAATCAGTCTTTTTGTCTTTTTGTAAAGAATAAGCTGAAAATGTGCACAAAAGTTAACAAAACCTTTCCATTTTGTCAAAAGTATTTATGATTCTTTTAAATCTGATGAGAGACATTAAGATGTGGTTCTCTCCTCATTTAACATCAGCAACTAAGAGACTAATACTAAAAATAATAATAATACTTGAATTCAGCAAGGATACATTAAATATGAAATATTGAATGATTTCTGAAGGATCTTGTGACACTAAAGAAAAATTCAGCTTTGCCATCAAAGGAATAAATGTAATTGTAATTATTATTCAATTATTATGAATTGTAATATTATTTCACAATTTTACCATTTTATTGTAAATAAATGCAGCTATGTTGAGCATAAGAGACTTCTTTTCAAATTGTAAATTTTTTTCTAACCCCAAATTTTTAAACAATAGTGTACATAGACATTCAAACATACATCTTGTTTCTAAAACAATGCCATTAAAAACAAGCTAGTTTTAATTTGTTGTTGCTTTACTGTAATGCATCTAGTTAGGACACAATATTAGATGAGAGTAAAAAGAAGTTAGATCTTTCAAGTACAAAAAAACACTATTAATCTCTGACAGGGATTCAATCAAGCACATGCCATTTGTTTTACTTTAAACACACAAGGTCACATTTTTGGGGTTGTACAGCACCGGGTTCAAATCAGGTTAAAGCAAAATATAGTGAGAGAGCACAAGGCCGACGCTGCTTTCATTTCAAGGGCTCATATTTTCCACAGTGTGCTAAATATTTAGACATTTTGACAAACAGGCCGTCAGCATGAGTCAGTGGCGAGCTAGCAAGGCCCAAAAACAGAGCAGAGGTAGGCTACGTCTCTATGTTCAGCCCCATTTCTCACCCCATGAAACACTTCTGTCAAGCACACTGCCTTTATTAAAGCTGCCCTGAGCAGCACATCCAACCTCACCATCAAACGGAGTCATTGATGACGAGGGAGGATAGAGCTGGCCGAACACATGAATAAGTTGGTAAAATATGAACGTTTCTCTTGGCAGCTCATTACAAAAGGTTGAATGATTTCGTTCTGAGGTTTGAGGTTTTGAGGTTTGTATCTATACACACTTACACAGCGGATGCGAATAAAGTCCTCATTATATTACAGAAACTTCACAAAAGCCTTCAGATATAGTATTCTTATTAAAAAAAGCAAAAAACACATAAGCCGGCTTTCTGTAAAGGCAAAGGCTTCTCTTCTAGAAACCTACAATGACTTCCCCTTACTACATTTATGTATGTTTGCATGTTATGTATGTATGTATGTATTTGGCAGTATTTTCACCTGGGATTTGATCACATGACTCTTTATTCTCAGTGCAAGTGTCTCTATTTTAAAGCTTGCTTTTTTTATTTTATTTTTTTTATTAAAGTAATATAATTTCACTTCTGAGTTACAGTTTGATTTGATGTAATTGTTTGACATTATTTGAATTAGCAGATTTACTTGTTTTATTTCAGATATAACATTTACTCAAATTTTCACTTTCAAATAGATATTTGTTTGAGCAGACGATGAGGATTGAACATGAATTCCCCCATTATCTTGAACTGGAAAGCAAAAAAGTTACAGATATTAAAAGCAAAAAGTATGACAGGCATCTCCCGTTTAAATAACACAGGTGCACCACTAAAAATATTACAATAATAATAAACTAAAAATAAATAAGCAAACAAATAAATAAAGCAAAAAGCTGACACACTGACACTGACTTTCTTGTTCTCATAAAAATAAAAACTTACAAAACCTTTACATTTCCCTTCATCAGATTCACTTGTTAATTTGTTAAAAAAATAAAAATAAAAATCTAACTTTGTCATTTCTGTTTTGATTGATTTCTATTCTGATAAAAACCTAATGTACTGCTACAGTTTTCCTGATTGTATGTGGACGTACTATATTTTTTATTTATTTTGAGAAAATGTTAGAGTTCATGTACTCCAGTGACAGATTATGATGTTATGTGAGTAGTCTTTGCCGGAGGACTAAAAGACATCCAGCTTTTGACCCCTGCATATTGTCATGGGCATCAATCACCAGCAAGATTGATCTTGATCATCTTCTGCAGCTGGCCTTTGAGCAAAACATAATGGATAAATTAATACAGTTTTGTAACAAAATCTATAAGCTTTTCCAGGTTTAAGATCTCAGGGGATGCTATTATCATCACATTTAAATTACACAGATCTAGTTGCCTAGGTTACATAAACTGTAATTTATCTAACCAATAAGTTACTTGTGACATTTCTGTATGCATTCTAATTAAAAAAGAAAAAAGTACAACTTTGGAGGCTATTTTTATTTTTATTTTTTTATCTGGAGGTTCAGGTGGTTTGCAAACGATCATGGTCTGACAGTGAATGAGTTAGCTCTTGTTAGCTCTAAATGACTATCAGATAAACCCAGCAGACAAGAGGATGTGTTCATGAGATTTATTTCTGATACAGGTGACACCGTGACGTACCAAGAATGATGTCCATTAAAGTTCAGGACTCTTGATGCAGAAAATAATATTGAGAAAGAGCAACGTCTCAAACTTCTGTGATATCTTACCCATAACAATCCAATAAGGGACAAAGCAAAGAAGAAGAAAAAAAAAGATATAAACATTGTGACTAATGGAATTGGTACATGGCCACAGGCTAAAGGAACACAATCCTGTGTAAATCGAAGCTGACAGATGCACAGAGGAATTATGCAGATGTGTTTATGACTCAAGATTTAGGCAGCTGAGAACAGACACATGCATGTATGGCCACAAAACAAATCATAAGCATGAGACATTTGCTTTTTGTGTAGCTACAACAAAGGAAGTGTATTAACTAAAAAAGTAAATTCAGATACTGAGGAAATAAGAAGCATTGTTTTATTAGCATAATGAAATTTGAGGATATTTCTATATTTCTTGCTTTAAGTGGCACTGAGTAATTTGTCCCTTAGGTTCAATTTGTTAGCATTAGTCGATGCATCTTCTGCAACATTATTACAGTTGTTTTTAAGGGATTATTTAAAATATTTATCTTTTTTTTCAGTCAAAATACATTCATGTTAATTTCATAAAATGTAATATGTTCAAATATATTAGTATAGATAGAAAGTAACCTATAAATGCATTAAAGAAAGATCAAAGAATTTTCATTGTTAGATTAAAAAAATCAAAATATTTAAATCTTTTTGTGAAGTGTTAATGAATGTTTTTATGCTTTATGAAAAAATTGACATAATAGTGTTATTAAGTAAATATACAGGATTTATTTGACCATTACAGAATTGTCAACAAAACTAATATAATTCAAGAATAATTTAATTAATTAATTAGTTAACAATTTAGCTAATGTAATAAATCAAATGAGTTTTGTTTTTTTGTTTTCAAATGACATTTTTACAATTTATTCTGTTAATTTTAGACCTGTTCTGCTAGGTAAAAATAGAACATTTTAAAAGCCTTAAAACTATTAATACAGTCAGTCACACAAACTTTCTATGAGGACCGAGTGACATTTTCTTTGTGAAAAAAAATAAATCCATGTGCTGCCAAGAATTATATTAGCTGATACATCATCATTTTCAGCCTCAAGACATTATGTGCTCATGCCTGTTACAGTACTGTGGACCCCATCAGCCAAAGCCATTCAACATATTTCATTCAAACTCTATCCATGAAAATACGCAGAGCGAAAATGATGGACATTTCAGTAGGCAGCACAGTATAAACAAGGATTCATTAACATAAAGGAATCGCCATAAATTTCTACATTGTAAACAAGGTCAGATCAATAACCCCAAATACATTTTATTAGCATTTTTAGAAGTTTTCCACTGCTAAATTTCAACAAAAGAAAACCTCTCATCAGAGCCTCAAAACTTGTGTGGCCATGAATAACATCACACTGAGTTAACATCAAGATGGAAGTGCAGGGTTACTTCAGGTTGTAAATGAAGTTAGTTAGCCGCATTTGTACAAAACACACCGCTCCGGCAGGACCGTAAGATAGCGTAGGCTTAGTTAAGCACTAGCTGACCCGCTCTCGGCCATGAATCTTTCATCAGAACTATATTACACTTCCACAGTCTATGTGGTGCCCGATCTGTGTGCAGAGCCATCCCAGTGCAGTATACATTATTAAACACAGGATGGAGAAACCCACAGGGAGGGGGGGGGCAGGAGAGAGGTATTTGGGGTGCAGGACTAAGCTTGACTGAAAGAAAAGGTTAGAAGCACAAGAAAACACCACCTGTTCTTTTTTTTAGCAGCATGGGGAAGGATGGAGGCAGAAGTACGTGACCACATGACCAAAACTACCTAAAATATCATTTATTTGTATCTTTTTTAATGACTATGTGACAAAATTGATGAAAAGAAAATTGCTAGTTAAATACATCGAATTTTAACCTCTCTTCAACTCTGTATATTATGAGGTTAAAAACAAAAATACAAAAATATATATGCTATACTTAAGGCAGGAATACACTACACAACTTTTAAAATTTGAACAGATTTTAAAACGCTAGACATTATACACTTGCCAACTTTGTAAACGTTCACAAACGACTGAGGATTATACACTACCAGACTTTAAAGTCGTTCCAATCACAACAAATACATGCAGAAACATGTGCCTTGTTTCTGGGAGACGTGTGAGACAAATCAACACAATATGTGTTCTAAAATCAGCTGAAAATATCAGACATGTTTGATATCCTATGACTGGATGGAATCAAAGTCTGAAGCTAAAAAAATGGATTCTGTGGCCAATATATACCACACGATTTCAAATCAAATCTGCAGACTTTTGGCAATAGCGTTGACTTCTCCAGACTGTAAATAGGGGGAAAATCAGGGCAAAAGTCATGCAATGTATTGCAGAATTTACATACATAGTAAATTTTTAAATGAATAACTTTTACTACACACACACACACACACACACACACACACACACACACACACACACACACACACACATATAGCTAATGCATCTTTTACAGGATTAATAAAAAAAGTAGTTTAATGTTAGTTTATGAATACTTTTTCATCCATTAATGTTCAATTGCTTTAGTTTCATTTCATGAAACTTAATGTATTAACTTAACAAACTGAACTTTTTTAAAGTTTTGCTTTATGTATGTTTTTTCTTAATAAATAAATGAATAAATAAATGACTATACATGTCATTTTAACCAATCTCTGCATATTACAGTGAGGGAGTAAGGTTTTACCTCTATATGAGGTTAAAATCTGTATTATACATATTTAAAGAGATAGTTTACCCAAAAAGTCATTAATTACTCACCCTTATGTCGTTCCAAACCTGTAAGACCTTCATTCATCTTCTGAACACAAATTAAGATATTTTAGATGAAGCCTGAGAGCTTTCTGACCCTGCAGAGAGACAGCAATGCAACCACGTTCAAGGCTCAGAAATATAGTAAGGACATCATTAAAATAGTCCATGTGACATCAGTGGTTCACCCTTAATTTTGTGAAGCTACAAGAATATTTTTTTTGCGTGCAAAGAAAACAAAAATAACAACTTTATTCAATTTCTTCTCTTTCGTGTCAGTCTTCGATGCATGTTCACAAGAGTACCACGATGCATGCATATGTCCAAAGATGAACAAAGGTCTTATGGGTTTGGAACGACATGAGATTGAGTAATTATTGATGTTTGGGTGAACTAACCCTTTAAGCAACATTTGCACAGATGAGTTCTAAGTTCAAATATATGCTAAAAACACATTTATAATTAATGTATCTGTGTTTATGTACCGTGTACAGCACTGTGGCCAATTATGGTTGTTTTAAATGTGTTATAGCAACATGAACTTAATATTTCTCTTTTTTCTTGGACACTAAACAAAAACTGAATCACTAGACTGTTTTTCTTGGACTTTCAGAATGAACTATTAAGTGTTTTTGTTTGTTAGGCGAGATAAGACAACTAAAGAAATATAAATCCTTTTACACAAAATGTCGGGACATTAATAACAAACTGTGTGTGATGATGCATCTGGAAGGAAGCATGGAAAGAAAACTAAAAGAGTGAAACAACCCCCAAGATAAGATGGTTATTCACAAGTGCTGCTGACAAGCTCTATTAAAATGCAAATGTTTTTTCAGGTTTTTACTTTCACACTGGAGCAAGGGTTCCATACGCTTCCCGAAGCATGAACCTCTACTTCCATTTTTGTACATCTACAAACAGCACCGATGACCTTTCAAGGATTTGACTGAGAAGCGAAATGTGAAGTGGCAGGTAATTACTCATGTGTGATGGCTGCCTGTCAATCTTGCCTCCCTAAGCCATTGTTATTTCAGCCCAATGCACTTCACGTACGTTCCTTGATGTACATTTCTTTAGGATTTGAAATGTACATCCTGGTCCTTTGTCCTGTTCGCAGACAACAGCTCAATATTATCGAAAAATGTACCAGGTCACAGCAGCGCTCACTTTGGAAGGGCCAAAAGCGACTGATGCAAGCAAGGTTTACGTGTACAGTTAAAAAGAAAAAAGTTTAAAGGCAACAACACCTTATCCTTTAACCTTCAGAGGAAATGTTCAGCCTCATAATGAACACGCAAATAAACACGTCTGTATATTCCAGCTAAGCCCTTTTAACTTTTTGTCAACATAACTGTTCGTCGTCCCCAATGGGCGCTCAAGTCTTCGTCTCTGCTACAAAGGCAGAAATTTGCAAATGTAAAGAGTGCCTCTCCCCAGGGCACCAATTAAAACTTCCTTTGGCTGAACGACAGCATGAATTCCATCTTTTGGTTGTTGTTTTTTCTCCATCTTCTAAACTTGTAACAAACTCTTGAAATCTGCACAATAGAAGGCTATTAAAAACAAGAGCCCTGGTGATAGAGATGGAGGAAGATGCTATTAGTCACGCATTAGGCTTAAATTATGGAATCATTTCGGAATGTATAATCGAATATCTGGTGCTGAGAAATCATTATCATATGCTTTGCATTAACTTGGGTTGTAGTGTATCCAGTGGACTGAGCGGGAATGTGAACCAGATTTTTTTTAGCAGGCTTTCATACGTCATCCAGCTGTGCACCGGAAATCAGTTTACCACACTAGGCCGCAGGTTGAGATAAAATGTAAATGTGGTATTTGTATTTACGTTGGACTGGGAAGACCAATATGTCTCTGAGTACAGAGAGAGGCAGATGTATCACTCTACTCAAGCTGTTTTGTTTGTCGCCACTGCCTACAATCTGAGGAAGCCAAACATGAGATGGCAGCAGGTGGCTCTGGAGCATCGTTTTAGCATTCATTTGAGAGACGAAATGCTGTCATTGAGAGAAAGCGAAAATAGTGGCACTAATGCTCCTTCAGCACAGTTCTTTCACAGCATCAATCTACCTTCTGGATGTCCATCTGTCTGTTTCTGCAAGAAATTCGGATTATCCGTGATGGAGTGCTTCAGGGTCAATGATACAATCAATGTTTAATTGCAGATGCTGATTGTTTGGATACAAATTAATGGACACAAATTTACGAGAGATTGTTTGTTGGTGGTGCGAGTGGCAAAAGCAAATAAACAATACATACAGGAATGTTATGCTAATCAGCTTTTCATTTATTTTCCAACGGATCAGAAAAGTTTGTTTATGTTGAACATTGTAAAGTGCCAGACTCACAGGCGCTTGAATTCTATACGGTAACATGTGGGGTTATGCGCTACTTTCATAAAATTCACGATTTCTACATTTTCTTGGTCAGCATCAATAAATAACTGAGCTGTCTATAATAACTCTTTTGTATATTGTACATAAAAACATTGATTTCTATATGCTTATACTAAAAGGATATTTGACCCAAAATGAACATTAGCCCATGATTTACTCACTTTCAAGCCATCCTAGGTGTACGTGACTTTCTTCTTTCAGACAAATATAATCAGAGTTATATTAACTTTTTCCCTCCAGTGTTGCTGAAAAAAAATTGCCAGCTTTTTTGATGATTTTCACAAAAACTTCATGGCCCCCAGAATATTTTGTATGAATATCTGACCCTGCAATATATCAAAATAAAAAACAGAGTTTCTACTTTTGAAAAAAAAAAATATATATATACATATTCAAGCATTCTTTTTTTATTATTATTAACACTTGAATGTAGGTGAGTTTCATAAAAAAAGCAACATTTTGAGCAAAAAAAAGCTGAGAAATTGCATTTTTTATCAAATACTACTTCTGGATCATATTCAGTAAAGCAAAGATGTAGTAGTTTGCTTCCATCAGCACCGACAAAGCTTGCACTTCCTGGAAAGACATTTTACTCCGTAGCATTAGGCAGTTTTCACTTATATGCAGTTTATTGTTGATGTTGATGATGATTATTGTTTTTCATATGCATATGCTTACATATGAGATCAGTCGTTTCTGCGTCTTCCCTGTCTGTGTTTTTGATCGGGACATTTCAGACCCATTCAGGAAATGTGTAAAAGCATCCCCAAGTGTATAACTGTGAAAAGGCAAAAACCTGAAAAATTCCATGTTTGGCAGGGAAAGAGTTAGATAATGTCCTGGCTCTTCCAAGCACAGTGAATGGTGGTCAAAAAATAAATCCATCATAAAAGTACTCCACAAAGGCCTTCTGAAGTGAACTGATGCATTTGTGTAAGAACAATATCCATATTTAAAACTTTATCAACTGTAATCTCTCACTTCCGCTAACTGTCAAACGTGCGTTTATGAGAGTGGTATTTCAGTGGATAATGCAGGCATAGCGTAAGCTCTGTTCATATACACCTATGGCTTGAGGGTGAGTAAATCATGGGGTAATTTACATTTTTGGGTCAACTATCCTTTTAATACTTTGAATTAATCTGGACATGACACTGCATGATTTATAACTTAAACAATTTAGGGGGAAAATAGTATATCTGTTCATCTACTGAAGTGCTGAACAAAGAGAGAGAGACAGAAGACTTTAAATCCTTTATGGATCACAGTGGATCTGGGCTGTTGTGAAAAACAGTGGGAAACCGTGGCCTTGCTTGAACCAAATTCATTCTGCCTGAACACACTCTGTCCCAAGTGATCAATTTTGATACATGCTTGTTCTGCAACATCATCTCAACTAAAGGAAAACATCTTGTATCCACAGTGTATACAGTTTATAAAATCTACAGTGCACAAAAGTTTAATGTTAAGAGAAAGAGACAGAAAATACATTAGAGCCAGCATGACTGGAGTCAATAAATATCACAGACAAGTTTGCTTTTTTTTTTTTTTGGTCAGATAGACTTTAAATTTGGTCTGGGGATTGTGCTACAATATCAGGTTTTAGCTGATATATCATCTTACTTAAAACAGCAACAGTACAATGCAGATGCCTGATGGTGTCTATCACAATGGCATCAGATGAGAAGATTTAATCGAAGAGAAATAATACAGAACCCCCAACAATTCATGGCATTAAAGGGTTAGTTCACCCAAAAATGCCACCTTTGTCAGATTAATGAAATTTCATCCCTGCTAGATATTCCTCAGTCAACTGTGAGTGGTATTACTGGAAAGTGGAAACGTTTAGGAACAGCGGCAACTCAGCCATGTAGCGGAAGACCACAAGTTTCAAACTTCCACTGGCATTAAAATCACCACAAAAATTCAGCAGGGGCTTCATGGAATGGGTTTCCATGGCCGAGAAGCTGCACGCAAGCTTCACATCACCAAGTACAATGCTAAGCGTCAGATGGAGTGATGTGAAGCACGCTGCTACTGGACTCTGGAGCAGTGGAAACCTGTTCTGTGGAGTGGCAGATCATGCTTCTCTGTTTGGCAAATCTGGGTTTGGTGGATGCCAGGAGAATGTTACCTGTCTGACTGCACTGTGCCAACTGTAAAGTTTGGTGGAGGAGGGATAATGGTATGGGAAAGTTTCAGGGGTTGGTCTAAGCCTTATACTTCCAGTGAAGGGAAATCTTTTTGCTTCAGCATACCAACACATTTTAGACAATGCTTTGCTTCCAACACTGTGGGAACAGTTTGGGGATGGTCCTTTTCTATTGAAGTATGACTGTGCTCCATACAGTGCACAAAGCAAGGTTCATAAAATCATGGTTGTGTGATTATGGTGTGGAAGAACTTGACTGGCCCACACAGAGCCCTGGCCTCAACCCCATCAAACACCTTAGGGATGAACTGGAATGGAGACTGCAAGCCAGGCCTTCTTGTCCAACATCAGTGCCTGACCTCACAAATCTCAATAAAGAAGAGTGGAAGCTGCTATATGTGCTATAAGGGGGGACCAACTCAATTTTAATGTCTGTGAATGTAGAATGCAATGTCATTAAAGGTTCTTTTGGTGAAATGGTCAGGTGTTCCAATACTCCAAAAAGTCCAAAACATTATCTTCTGCATTTCACTACTGAACAAACACCGCTTATTTCTTAATTGTATTTACTGTGAACACTATGACAAATTGCTTGTGATGTTCCTTGTTTATAAGTCACTTTGGATAAAAGGATCTGCTAAGTAAATGCATGCAAATGCAATCATAAGAACAATACTTCCAGTGGATCCTGACATTTTCATGTCACAGTTGCAGCCCCCTAAGCTTCGCTGAATCTGTGACTGAATAGTCTCTCCGCACCTTCTCACTTCAGAAGGCAAACTAAAGACAATCAGCAACTCTTAACCATTGAATAACATTTAAGTGATTATTTATGAAGGGTAACATAATATTCACTTCCTAGAAAGACATATTAGGAAAATAGCTTAAATACACTGTCTGTGTGTGTGTGTGTGTGTGTGTGTGTGTGTGTGTGTGTGTGTGTGTGTGTGTGTGTGTGTGTGTGTGTGTGTGTGTGTGTGTGTGTGTGTGTGTGTGTGTGTGTGTGTGTGTGTGTGTGTGTGTGTATGTGTCTGTGTGTGTGTGTGTGTGTGTGTGTGTGTGTGTGTGTGTGTGTGTGTGTGTGTGTGTGTGTGTGTGTGTGTATGTATATGAAGCTGTAAATAAAACAGGGGCCATATTCACAGTACATCTCAAGGCTAAAAGTAGCAGTTAACTTGCAGATTTGGGAGAAACTCTTAAAAATAATGGGTGTCAGGACTCCTAAATGTTTGCTCTAAGAGTAACACGCAGCGTTTTAGCACTAAAACCAGCTCCTAAATCTGCCAATTGTGCTATCAGTTAATATCTTGTGAGGTGAAAAGCTGTGTGCTTATAAAAAAAAAAAAAACCTCACTGCAGAGGATCCATTGGTGAGCAAGAGATGTAATTTTCTCCAAATGTGTTTGGATGAAAAAACAAACTCATCTACATCTTGGACAACCTGAGGGTGAGTACATTTTCGGCAAATTTTCATTTTTGGGAACTATTCCTTTAAGAATATGAAATAATAATTAAACCAGGCACAAAAGCTCAGTGTAAGACCGTTTATATGGGACACACACGCTTACAAACAGCCATTAGCATCTCCTACGCGGTCCCCGTGGTCTTCTTGAGTTTCAAATATCTCAAATTCTTCTCCCCTGTGACCTCAGAAAGAAAATTGCCTCCTACATCATTATCATCTATGCCAGTTGCCATGCAGGGAAGGTCAGACTCAAGGGGAAATGCACAACGTTTATATGGAAGTACATCTGCATGACTGCCACCGTTTATCTTTCCCCAGCACCTTAGAACTAATCCTCGCTGTTCACGCCATATGAGAAGCAGGGTGAGCCAGAGGGCGGGACCATATTACCCCAAAGCTATTTGCAGAATTTGAAAAGAAAATTTTAGGGCTCAGGATGACTGAGATGTCTGACTGATGCCGCCAACCTGTTACAGATCCCTTTTTAAACTTCTGTAGTCAAGCCTGGCACTGATTGCTGTCTTAGCTATCAACGATCACAAGTTTTTGCTTGTATGTTAAAAGTAGGGCTTAATATGCACAGGCAAGATGATGCTAAATCACCTAAAGCATTTTAAAATGAAATCTGCAGTGCTTTAAGCATTTTTTGAGGGGGTACTGTATATTTTATTTTAATATGCTTTAAAGTATTTTTGAGAAAGAAAAAAAACTGCTGGAAAAAAAAAACAGCATGGTCTAATGGTCTCTCTTTTTTTTCCCCACCACTTTTCAGTAAAATAAAATAAAATAAAATAAAATAAAAAATAAAATAAAATAAAATAAAATAAAATAAAATAAAATAAAATAAAATAAAATAAAATAAAATAAAATAAAATAAAATAAAATAAAATAAAATAGCATTCACAGCAAGAAATTATAAAGATTTATTCAATATTGTTGGTAAGACTACATGAATTTTGGGGGGGTACTTTACTAGGACAGCTTAAACGTTTTTATGAGTATAGCATAACAACACTTGCACATTTGTGAACTAAACTTGTCAAGCTCTCCAGCAGTTCTTGACTGATCAGAATTAGGGAAGTGAGAGAAATGCTTGCCTTCTGAGTGAAGGGTGCAGGGCGGTTCACCAAAGCATTTTAATAAATTCAGAAAAGTTTGCAGAAAGTCAGAAATGTATGATAACTCCCCTTGAGACATTCATTATTTTCTCTAGGGTGCATGTGCACATTTCATCAAGAAATAAACATAGTGATCAAAACCTCTTTAATCTTTCAGTCTTATGCATTTCATAAGATTTCGGAGGAGTGCACATTAGCATCATGCTTCTGTGTGCAGATTTTCCAAGCACGGCTCCATTAATGCAGCATTTAATGTGTTTCTTTTAATCATTTCGATTCAAAAGCTTTAGCAGCCAAGTTCAGCATACTATATCATGATTAACATACAATGCTCCCAGGGTACATTCAAAATATGACCTTGAACGTGTAATATAAAAATTAAAGGCAATATAAAAGCAGTGAGACCCGGAATAAGGCATATCCACCTCTCTCAGCATTTGTGTGTTTTAATGTCCAAGGTTAGATGGCTCTTGATGTAATGAGTGCTCTGATGTCCTGTTAACGTTCTCTGCTCACTTCCTTTTATCCCCTAATTGACTCACTTAAGGGCCATGTTGCGTTATTCAACTGCAGAAATAAATAGCACTTTGATCCCCCAACTATGGGCCCATGATCTTGAGGATAATGCACCCATCATTCAGCTCAAGCGTCTCCTCTTTTTCTCTAAGGATACCCACTCGACTGTGTGGGCCCACTCGAATACTGTGGGTGGACAAAAGCCAAAGCCAAATGACCTTCAACCAGTGCATTATCATTGACGTCTGACTGCTTACTTTGTACATCTCTCCATACACTATAGATTAGCCATCTGTAAAACAGAGCTATTGAAAAAGATTCCTTTGCAGCTTTCTGTAGAAGTGTGCTTTCATAAAGCAGGTGCTAATTCAAAGCTTAGCTCTTAGACCCTGTATAACCTCCTGAGATCAAACTTGAACTTCAGGCGACATTTTAACAAGGTAAAGTAGATGAAATTACACATGAATATATACTGTTTATAATAAAATAATATATATATATATATATATATATATATATATATATATATATATATAACTATTAACTACAAAGTCCTTGAGATTTTGAAATTCTCAAAAATGGGAGAGGAACATTTGATAAAAAAATCCTTTTTTATGTTGAAATGACTTTGTACGCTATTATATTAACAAATTTATATCATATAGACTCTTTATCAAGTGCAAAATCATTTACATCTTTTATGCAAAGCCTAATTAATATGTATGAGCTACTGTACAACCCCCAAACTGTCCACCAAAGAAAATAACCTTAAATCAATAAAAAGGAAAAACAGAAGATAAAAACAGCTATGCAATTTTGAAGACAGAAATTGAATGCTTTTTCCTCAGCAAATTATAATGTTTCTTTATCAACAAACAATCAGGCCTACAATATCATTCTCTCTAAAGGAACATTAGAGGAAACTGCTGTTATGTCAGAACAGCAGCATAGCAGACCCTCGTATGATTTCTTCTGCATCCCTAAAATTATAGATGACCTTGCCTCAGTCTTAACTGATATTTTTAATTGCAATGCAAATGCAAATCACAACATGTTTTCAGTCTGTTGTCATTATTTCAGTGCCTGCAGAGTTAATCACTCCCTATGTCGTTTGGGTTTTGACCTTAGTTAAGGTTAGCAATTAACACAATGTCCTGGCTACAAAAGATTGATGCATCAAATCACTGAGTCACCAAAACTGATAGCTTTTGGTCACCATTCACTTTTATTGTAAAGACATTCTGCTATACCGTAAATGTCTCACCTGTGTTCCATGGAACGAAGAAAGTCTTACAGGCTTTGAAAGATTCAAGGCTAAGTAATGGTGAGAGGTTCATTTCTGGGTGAACTATTTTCTTTAAGTTTCGTCTTCCTCTTGAAAAAACACCTCTATCTACACTGCCAAGAACATCCACTAGAGACTCCTTTACCTATCTTAGCTCAAAATGTTGGGGTGTAGAAGAAAGGAGTCCTGCAGTTCTACAGAGCGGACAAGAAAGTGTGCTGCTATCCCCCTCCATCACTGCCTGGTTGGTTACACAACTCAGCAGCAGAGGAACTGGATAGAACTGCAGTGATATATACTTGGATTATTTTACGGCTAATAACCAAATAAATATATGGAGCATAAACATAGATTTGCAGGGATGGGCAGTATTTTAAATACATGTATTTTCATTCCTGTCAAAAATTAGAACTGTACCCTAACTAAGGCCTAAAGAGTGTAAGTCGGCACTGTGATACCATGGACAGTAGTGCTGGTTTGAGCAACTGACAATAGAGAATATCTGACCGCTGAATGTTGCAATTGACCAATCAGAATAAAGTATTCCAGAGGGCCATGTAAAAAGACTTGCCAGAAGACCTCCTGTCATCATCAGCTTCTTCAGATGTGTCATAAACAGTGCTCTGACAAACAACATTACTGTCTGGCATGGAAGCTCTGACAGGAAGGTCTCGCAGAGCATGGTAAAACGCACCCAGTGGGCAGTTTTTACTATGACTGGAGCCCACCTCCCTGCCATTGAAGACATCTACACTGTGTGGAGAAAGAGGAAGTCCACTGTCATCAGGAAGGACTTCACTCATCCTTCACACAGCATCTGCACTCAACCATCCTCAGGGTAGAGTGTAAAGATCCTTCCAAACACAACAAAGACTGCAGGCAGTTTACAGTTCACATAAGTGTCTTACTTTTCATGCATACATACAGGCTTATCTGGATTATATGGGCCAATAAATTGCACATCACACCATATTTATTGTGCAAGTCACATTTTATAATCTGTCTCTTCTAAGCTGCTTTACAAACTTTGACACTCACAGTAAAAGACGTGCAATTGATTTTATAGTTGCAGGATATTGCTCTAGCTGATTTATGCTTACTTTGTCTATATGTATGTAGTGTCCCTCATGTCTATTATTGTCTGTGTTGTGAATAGATTTTCTAAATAGAAAATGCTCCAAGGTTTCCCAAGAACTATTTGGTTTTTCTCCACAACAGACAATATAACTGACTTTGTACAAAGGTTAAAGCTCTAATGGCATTTTAACTTCAGATGAAAACCAGACAAAGTAAAAATGTTGGTCTATTTGATTTCTTTTTAAATCAAATTAAATAAGTTGTCATATTTTCAAAAGACACTTTCTAAGCAGCAAGTTAACATGCTCATATTTAATGATTTTTGTTGAATGTGTTTTAACTATTAGGCCTTCATTTTTTCTTCACTCTATACATAATGCTTTATGTCTGATTTTTTTTCTTTTTTTTTCTCTGGATATACTGTATATAAATACAACCCACAGGTCGCTGTTGTTACATCTTTGTATGTATGTCTGGGACAGTTAACCTATACTCTCTGTTATTCAGTGTTAGTGGAGGTTATTGCATCAGTTCTTGTATCAGTATCAGTTTTGTGCCATACAGTCACCATCCTCAAGCACAAATGCAAGACAATACTTTAACACATAGTAACCAAAGAGAGGTGTCAAATAACATGAGAGCATATGGTAAGAAAATAACCACATCATCACACAATCATGTAATTATATAAGAGACTGAATACATCCAAAGCTATTTTGATGGCTCTGAAATGGTAAGATAAGTGTATTTCTCTTGGGTATTTTACATGCTACGTTCATTTAGTGTCTCCTTGAAGCTGCATAATTTAAATTTTAGCATGCGCTAGGTGATTCAATATATCTGGCCCTAAATCTCTCCTCAATGGTGCAACACTAGAGCCATCAAGTGGCTGATAAACATAGTCTCTTGCTAACTCAACTTTTAATTCCTGATCTCTAAGACTACTGACCTTCACCCTATGCAACCCTTCAGCTCATTCAAAGAATGGGAATATCTGTTTGCAATCGATCTGAATGTGCATTCATTTTTACATTAACATTCTGGACAAAATCTGTTTTTTAATGTAACAACTTCTGCCTAGGAGTGTAACTGGTCTATAATATGAATACACTTATGGTAATAGAAGTGATCTAGATGTACCAAGTGCAAGTAAGTGTTTTAGGCCAGTCAAGGTACTTGAAATTGAATTGTAAGTGTTCAGTAATGTTTGGTATTATGCACTGGAGTGTCCTTGAAATGCAAGTGTAGAATAGGTTACTTTAAGAGTATCTGAAAAGCAGACCGTGTATATAGCCTATTAGGAATCTACTTGAAATGTATTGGTTGTACTCGGAACAAGTACAACAGAGTGTACTGAGCGCAGTGAGAGTACAATCAAACTGAAACAGACAATGTCACATTGAGGGTCAGTAACTAGATGCCACACACTTCAGTTTAGAGCAGAATAACAGTTTAGAGTCAAAAACCTAAAGCTGAAAAGCTTCAGGGCATGTTCAGCTTCAGGCCGACAAACTTTCATTAGAAGATTTGACTGTTAAGACAAACGCAACCCATAATGAGCTGAAGTGAATTTTCGTTAGTCATGCTGAAGTAATTAACGAAAAATCATTTAAATTGACAGTACTGAGACTTTAAAGATGCTGAAACCATCTTTTAAATTGAGTGGATTTGCTCTGAAGCACCAACAAATGAATGTGCTCTCATCGCCCTGGGAATTAACTCAGAGTGCACTGAGCAGAAACAATTGTTCAAAACACACTAATTGATGTATGTGTTTAACATATATTTATTTCTGTATTAGTTACTAATGGCAGTAATCATATTTGTTTGATTTTCTCAAATGTGTCAGAAGCAATCAAATGTTTCAAGTGAAACTCATTAGTAACAACCAAGAGCACATTATTGTAATTTTAAATGGCAAGGCTCAACAACAGCTGCCTTCATTTCATAAGTTTCTTATGACATCTCATGAAAAATGCAATGAAATTAAATGACAAACATAAATACTGTGATCCATAAAAAGTACTGCATAATAATACTGCATGGAAAAGGGAAGGAGAAAGGAAGATAAGATCACTCCATGCTCTTTATATGTTCTTGTATTTTTATGTATTTAATTAACTGAAACCTTCAATTAGGTTAAAACATGTTACAATCAAATTAAACATTAAACGTTTTGTCTAAAAATAACTTTTTTCTTATTGTAAAGAATATTTTAATAATCTAAAGAAAATTTCCATTATAAAGAACCTTTTGTGGATTAGAAAGGCTCCATGGTTGTTAAAAGCTTTGTTTTTAAGAGTGTGAAAGGTAAAACATCCAACAATTAGGATATGTAATAAATAGATACTCCCTGAAAACCACAGGCAAGAGAAAAACGAAGTTCTTACAAGGATGATACTGACCTCTAGTGTAAAGAAATATCAAAGCAGAAGCTTTGTGCACTAAATAAATGCAACACAAACCCAGCAGGCAGGTATGAAAGGTCAGATTATATCCATAAAACAAAACTAATTCAATTCAAGCTTGACAAAGTGTTTTCATGGCATTCTGTCTTTACATTAATTTTTGAAAATGCATTGAGCAGCATTAACTGACTACCCCTGGATTACACCAATGTAATTGTGAATAAAATCATCACAAAGATGCATTTCTCTTTTATAAATATTTTCCCCATGTAAAAAGATATCAAGCACATGCACGAGCTAAATGCCTTAATGTAGGCTACTGAACTCGGCATACTAAACTAAAGTACTTCAGAGTTGTATTTTACATTAGTAGGCCTACTAAAAACGAAAATGCAGCAGTGACAAGCCTGCAGAAAGCCTGCACTTCTCTTCCTTTATTTATTCATTTTTTTTCACCTCCAGGTTATGAGTGACACCTAGTGGCAGCATGTTAAGATAACGCAACATTTTCCTCACTTTTTAAAGAACATAACTCAGTGGAAGGTATACATGGCTTAATCACATTCTAAACAAGATCATAGCCAAAGAACAACTGCTTAACCATATCTAATTCACCAAGGTTATAACGTGGAAAGGTCTCCTATTCCATAACACAAGAAATGCAGATTTCTTCATATCCAGCCACAAGTACACACTCCAGCATAACTCAACACAACACATACCGTCACAAAAGCAGCAGAACAATGTAGAACCACTATTCAACATCAACATGTAACATCTGAAAATTAAACAACTTCACAGTACTGTTGTAGCCCTACTATCGTGATGAATGTGCATGTGTGTACAGTTCATGTGACAAAGTCTTTGTGCCAGACAGGCGGGCGTCTGGTTCTGGGCTGTCTTTGGGTTTCTGGTGCGACAACCAACTTTGGAACCCCTGTAGGTTCATTATCCGAATGGCTTTGTCCAAGACATAGTGACAGATGTACTGCGTTCCACACTTTCCCATCACCCCAGGATATATGTCTCTTTGCCCCAACACTGTAGACGGCGGACAATTTCGTCCTGCTTTTTTTCACACAAGTAGGTATCCTCACACGCACTCTGTCACCTGATCGTAAAGCAGATGGTTTTGCGGCCCGTTTGATGTCAGTGTAGGTTTTGACTTGAGACTGTCGAGCATGAACACGAGCTTGCGCTGTAGCATCAGTACAAGCAGAGGGCCTCCCAGCAAGAGTTCACAGGGAGCAACCCCTGTGGTGGCATGCGGTGTGGTACGGTAGTGCAGCAAGAAGTCCCTCACCGAAGTTTTCCAGGGCTTTCCTTCCAAGTTTGCTGTTTGAACACAATCCTTCATTACACGGTTCATGCGCTCCACAGCACCATTAGCTTGTGGAAAGTACAGGGCAATATGTACGTGCTTGATATTCCTGCTTGTGAGGAATTCAGCAAAGGCAAGAGATGTAAATCGAACACATTATCAGTCACAATTTCCAGTGGGTTGCCAAACCGGCTGAACGTTGTAGCAAGAAATTATGTAACGGTATCAGTAGAGACATTACTGGTGAAGGCTATTTCTGGCCACTTACTGTAATAGTCAACCAATGTAAGTGCATACCTGCAATCCCAGGTCCCCAACTCGAATGGTCCAACAAAATCCAGTCCCACCTTTTGCCAGGGTGCACCCGGAAGTGGTACGGGCTGAAGGGGAGGCGTATGTGTTTTGGCACTTTTGTCGTGGGCTTGGCAAAGCTGACACGAAGTGATGGCGGACTAGGCTGATTGATCCATTCCAGGCCACCAATACAAGTCACGAAGATGCTGTTTTTTCCTGACGATACCCTGGTGACCCCAGATGAGCTAAGTTAATTAGAGCTCCACGCAGAGATACGGGCACCACCAAGCGGTATGAACCTCTAAAGACCAAGCTGTCTTGTGCTGCCAGTTCATCCCTGATATGAAAGTATGGTGCCTGCTCAGGTGAAAGGGTTTTTTGTTTTTAGGCCAGCCTGTAAGTAGTTGCTGTCGTAATGCTGACAGTTCAGGGCAAGCAGCGCATTCTTAGGAGAACTCCTCCAGGGAAAGAGCACGGGGTTCAGCTGAGAGAAATGCCACCATGTCGGATGGTAGAGTCAGTATCCTCACAGGCGTGCAAGGGTAGGCGTGAAAGGCAGTCTGCTGTGACATTTTCAGATCCTGGCTTGTAGGATACTTCATAGTTAAAGCAGAGCAGACAGGTGGACCATCTTGCGATGCGCATCCCAGCACGGCCAGCAAGGTAGTTAGAGCCTGATGATCCATCCGAAGCGTGAACCGTCAGCCCCACAAAAATGTTCGCCACCGTTCCACAGCCCAAACGAAGGCAAGGGCCTCTTTCTCCACAATGGAATACTTTTGCTCTGCAGCCGAGAGTGAGCGAGAGGCGAATGCAACAGTACACTCAGAACCGTTGGCATGAATCCGAGTTAAAACAGCCCCTAATCCATAATCAGAGGCATCACAGGTTACCAGTGTTTGCAGTGCCGGGTCAAAGATTGCTAGAGCTGGGCTGTTCACAATGAGCTCCTTCAATTTCTCAAAGCTTTTCTGTGCACTCTCAGTCCAACTGAAAACACCCATATTCCTTAAGCATGCCCTCATAGGCTCCACCTCCGAAGAGTAGTTCAGCACGAACTGTGAGTACCAGGACGTCAGTCCTAAGAACGAACGCAATATGGCTGCATCCATGGGCGCTGGTGCTTACAAGATAGCCTGAATATGGCAGTCAGTGGGTAACAGGCCTTGAGCAGTGATAGTGTGTCCCAAGTAAGGAAGGCTTGTGCAGCTGAACTTGCATTTTGCACGATTCAGTGTGAGACCTGCGCGCTGTAGTGTTGTTAAAACAGCCTGCAGATTGCGATCAAGTTCGGCTGCAGTGCTGGACTCCATGAAGGCCTTTCAGTATTGTAACCATCATTTTTTGAAAAGCCGCAGGCGCTGAGGCCAAGCCATAAGGTACCTGACGGAAACGAAGTAACCCGTCATGGGTGATGAAAGCAGTCAGATCTCGGCTGTCCTCGTGAAGCATCACTTGCATTGTTCAGATCGATGCTTGAAAACATTGTGGCTCACTTTAACTCAGTAAATGAGTCATTCATGTGTGGAAGTGGATGCTATCGATTATTACGGCTCTGTTCGGCTCCCGAAAATCCACACACAAGCGAATTTTCCCATTTTTCTTTGTCGTCACCACAATAGGGGACACCCACTGGGAGGCATCCACCCGCTCAATGACGCCTTCAGCCCGGATCCACAGTGAGCTCAATCAGCACAGGGCTCACTTCCTCAGTTTCAATGGTTACAGTGCATTTTATTTTGTCACACTTTTCCTTCTACTTCAAGTACATGCACAATTTCAGGTACCTCACTTTCAGAAGCATCAAGTAATTGCACCTTTTTCTCAGAGCGGCAAACCCTTGCGAAATGTCCTACTTTTCCACAATTATTACATTTGACTTTAGTAGCAGGGCAGTTTGGAGCATTAGCCAAGTGAGAGCTAGACCCACAATGAAAGCAGTTCCACGTAGTCAGTTCACATCATTGATAGAAATTAATCTTTTCATATAATTTTACATTGATTTTTACCTTTTATGGGCAATTTTACTTTTAATAAAGCTATTTTTTTCCCTAAAAGTGTGCATCTTATGAATCAAATTGTTATATTTAATCAGCCAATTAGCATAATAAGACATTTAGGCTGTTACCAAACAAATGAAACCAGTATCAACAAAATTCATCTTTGCAGAAGTTGCATCTGAAGTGGCATTTAGATGTATTTACACTGTTTAATGCAGCTCACAGGGACATGGAGTGGTTTAACCTTAATTTAAATGCATGATGTTTTGATATTTTAAACATAAAACATTGAATACTGGTATTTGAAATTACTTTAAAATGATAAGATACTTTGAATGTGAAATTAAAATCGCCAGTAGGTGGCAGCAGGTCACTGTTAACAAGTGAGTCATTGCGACTGAACCGAATCATTTAACGGTTGATTCATTCAGGAACGAAACAACATCGTCCTGTTGCTCAGAGACACAAAACAGTGCTGTAGCTGTTTGGAATCATTTTTTGTTGGCGAAATGGAGCAAAAACAGGCAATATGGTGTCTAAAACGTAAGTTTCTTAATATTAACTTGTTGATTTTATACAAAAGTTCAATAAACAATATCAAATTTGTAATCATGCTTATTTTTGAAGAAAAAAACGGCACTCTTCGTGTGATTTTAACCATATACAATGATATATACACACATATTTTCTGCCCCCATATCTTGACTTTTGTGATCTTAATGCATTTTATTAGACTGAATCACGCAGTGAAAGAACACACTCTAAACGTGCGCGCGCCCTATAGACTTCATCTCGTAATGTAAGCGTGCACTAGCTCCTTAGGTGTTCTGTTTGGTTTTTGCAAAATACTCATAATGTCAAATTGCACATAGTTAAAACAACAATTATGATATTATCGCAGACGATTTATATCGCACACCCCTACTTTCAACCGCAAGCTCCCAGGCACTGTAGTCCTCTCCTCTGGCCAGCGGTCTCCCGTAGCATCGATGGCGACTAGATAGTTTTCAAACATCTTCTTCCAGGTATGAATCGGTACCGAGGGCTGACCCGGGTATGGCAAGAACATAGGAGGTATATGTAAACTGAGTGTTGCCATCCTCGTCGCCAAAATGTATTTTACATTATTACTAATAAAGAAAACTGTAGTCAGTCTGCGGTATTCAGACAATAATAAAATAAATAAGTGCAAGTTTCTGAAGAGGAAAAATTTTTTTGCCCTAGCTTTTGTTTGTTAGTAAAGCTAAATAGCCTACAATTACTGTGTGTACATGCCTCTAAGTTTATCTGAGTTTAACAAATCGCTGGCTGAGTGAACTGTCCAAATGATTAAAGGAACACTCCACTTTTTTTGGAAATAGGCTCATTCTCCAACTCCCCCAGAGTTAATAAGTTGAGTTTTACCGTTTTTGAATCCATTCAGCCGATCTCTGGATCTGGCGATAGCACTTTTAGCATAGCTTAGCATAGATCATTGAATCCGATTAGACCAGTAGCATCGCGTTCAAAAATGACTAAAGAGTTTCGATAGTTTTCCTATTTAAAACTTGTCTCTTCTGTAGTTATATCGTGTACTAAGACCGGCGGAAAATGAAAAGTTGCGATTTTCTAGGCTGATATGATTAGGAACTACTCTCATTCCGGCGTAATAATCAAGGAACTTTGCTGCGGCAGCAGGCGCAGTGATATTACGTAGCGCCTGAAAGTAGTCCCCAGCTATATTATAACTAGTTACCTAGCTGGGACTACTTTCAGGCGCTGTGTAATATCACTGTGCCTGCCGCGGCCATGTTACGGCAGCAAAGTTCCTTGATTATTACGGCGGAATTAGAGTATAGTTCCTAGCCAAATCGGACTAGAAAATCGCAACTTTTCATTTTCCGCCGGTCTTAGTACACGATATAACTACAGAAGAGACAAGTTTTAAATAGGAAAACTATCGAAACTCTTTAGTCATTTTTGAACGCGATGCTACTGGTCTAATCGGATTCAATGATCTATGCTAAGCTATGCTAAAAGTGCTATCGCCAGATCCAGAGATCGGCTGAATGGATTCAAAAACGGTAAAACTCAACTTATTAACTCTGGGGGAGTTGGAGAATGAGCCTATTTCCAAAAAAAAGTGGAGTGTCCCTTTAAGCTCGTTTTTTGCAAGTTCCGTTTAATACAGGGCTCACCAAACATGATCCTGGAGGGGCCGTGTCCTGAAGAGTTTAGCTCCAACTTGCCTCAACACAAGTCATTCCTTTATATAATCGAGTATGTTAAAGAAAAACCCTGCCAAGCATCAATAGTAGAAGGCTTGGCCCCATTAATTTGCGCTGTTGTACATAGGGCTGTCGCGGTTAAGGAATTTCCCTTGCAGTAATTTTGAGTGGCTCAATAGCGCGGTATGCGGTATTACCGCACGCACGCACGCACACACACACACACACACACACACACACACACACACACACACACACACACACACACACACACACACACACGTATATATATATATATGTGTGTGTGTGTGTGTGTGTGTGTGTGTTACGATGTAAGGAGACATTCAGAAACCAATCAAACCGAAACTAAATCGCGTTGAAACAGGAAGTGAAGTAAACAGAAAAGAGTGACAAAATAATGGTCCGCATAACAAAACATATACCTGACAATAAGATCATTATAACAGTTAGTTCTGATCCTCGAATCTGACTGATACTTTTTCTATTGATATTTCACCTGTGTGATCTAGACGGCTGTCAGTCAGTGCAGTTTCATTGTTTCGCCTCAAGGTGGCGGCAAGAGACTGTCTTTTAGTGAGCCTTTAAACCGTTCATTCAACTACACGTTCAAAAGCGCTGATTCATTCAGAGATTTGTAATGAAAAACACGCTGTTTAAATCATTTTAACTTTGAGCGCCAGTTTTAAAGGCTCAGCTGACCACCAGAGCGTCGATGCTAAGACAGATTTCGCTTTCCTTGGACATGACAACCTGTTTTCACAAATACATGACTCGGCCTGAAGGACAGATGCAGGTAATCGCACGCGATCAAGTCGATCTCTCTCACACACTCGCTCTCTGTTTAGGGTTGTTAAGTGCAAATTTACTGAGCCTCTGTGCAAATCAGCATGGTGCACATTGTTATCATTACTAATATTCAGTACACATGCACAAAGTGTAAAACAAGAAGGGCGTAACCTTACGAAAAAGAAAATACTGAAATATCGCGGTTGCTGCGGTTGTTGAACTCCTCTGCGGTTATGCTCGTCAATAGCGCGGTATTGCGATATTGCGGTTACCGCGACAGCCCTAGTTGTACATTCACAAGTCACTATTTTCAGGAGGCTATGGATCCAATGTTTTTCCACACATGTGCGGTGTAAACCAGTTCTGTATTATTGTCTTCTTCACAGCTATAAAACCCGCAAACAACATTCTCTTTTGTATTAAGCTTATACAGAGACCAGAATCATCATTAAGAAGACTGTATACTGTAATTTCTGAAACGTGTTTTAATATCTAAAGAGTGGATGATTAAAAACAATACATTTTATATTATTTACCAGACATTTATATTTATTCATTTTCACTGTTATCAAGAAATCAACATTCGTCTTTATACAAACACCATATTTTATGCCTAAGTAGACTGTAAAAGGACCAACATGAGAGCCCGTTCTGTACCTGCTCGTGTCCAAGAAGCATCTGATTCAAATCAGAGAAACTGCACACAAGTGTAGTTGATGATCAGGAGTAAGGTAAGTCACATATCAAGCACAAGAATACATAATGCCTATTGGAAAAATCACTATTTTTTTTTGCAATGTTTATGTTCAGGTTTTTATTCTGAAATATTCTGTATTATTTTTCTAGAAAATGTTTAGCGACGTTCATTATGATACAATGGATAAAGACAAAAAGGAGAAAAAGATGAAATGGGGGAAGTTTCTGTAGGCTGCAAACCAGGAGAAATTCAGAGGTTAGGGAAGCTATTACATACTTAATGGTCAACTATCTTTTCTTGTGTACATTAAAGTTCTAGAGTGCACAGTTAAAACCATATTGTTATTCTTTCACAGACATAGCTGGAAAACACAGCTCCCCTTCCAGCGCTGAGGATAGTTCCTCGTCCACAGACAGGAGATCCTCAGCTCTGCTCACTGCAACCGTGGAAATGGAAGCCATGAGAGGTTAAGACAGTTTTACAGTGCACTCTTTTTGGCTGGTTTAATGTAAACGCCTGTATTGAAAGGGGAATTGTATTCACAGTTATGCCATAGAATAACCATTTTTGCACTGTAGAATAGGGCTGCAACAAAGGATTATTTTGATAATCGATTAATCTAACGATTATTATAACGATTAATCGACTAATCGTCAATTATTTCACTGATTAATCAGTAGACTTTGATTGATATACACATATTCTAACATAAATAAAGGTCACTTCAGCTTTAGAAAAGCATATTATGTAATTACAGTTATTATACAATTAATTGGTAACACTTTACAATAAGGTTCATTAGTTAACATGAACGAAGAATGAACAATACTTCTACAGCATTTGTTAATCTTAGTTAATGTTAATTTCAGCATTTACTAATGCATTATTAAAATCACAAGTTGTGTATTTTAACATTGGTAAATGCACTGTGAACTAACATGAACAAACAATGAACAACTGCATTTTTATTAACCAACATTAGCAAAGATTAATAGTTAAATGTAATACATGCATTGTTCATTGATGTTAATTAATAAATTAATGATAACAAATTATAACTTATTGTAAAGTGTTACCAATTCATTATACAAATAGATGTATTTGGCACACAAAATGAGATGACAGAGACACTCTCTCACCATTTTATTGACTATATGAAAAAGTAACTGAATGACACATATTTCACATTCTGCTTAACATCTCCTTTTGTAAGTCATATAGATAAGAAACAAAATAAAGGTAAGTGATAAGACGCTTTGGATAAACTATTTTATTCACAACATGTCTTAAAATACCTTATAGGGTTAAGATAACCAAAACAGTCCTGAGCTAGATCAAGCTTTGATCTCTGTAAACCAAACTATCACTTTAATGAAATTATTTTTTCCCCACTAATAAAAATATTTTATCCTTAGCTAACTTAGCTTCACACTGCTGCTTCTGCTTTACAGAAAATCTAATCTTGTAATTCTAACTGAAAGCGACACTGACTCTGGTTTTTCATGTTTAATACCGTAAAGCTGCTTGAATTAAGACTATCTATTGCATAAAGTACTATATAAATAAATACGATGTGACCGGACTTCACTGGAGTAACGTTACGTTACTGAGAAGCAGAGCTCATTCAAACATCCACATCGTTGTAATCAGATGCATTTTTAGCTGCTGCTTTTACACTGCTGCCAGATTTTGTTGTGTTTATTTCGTTACTGAGAGGAAAGCGCGCAATATATATTTACATATTCATCAAACGCCGCTCAGGTTCGGGTGTGTCTTCTTCTCTTGAATTGCATCCAGGAGGGCTGAATTACAGTCTTGCGCTACAGCGCCACACTGGTCAAACCGCGGTATTGCAGGCTCTTACATTAGGTCACGTAAGATCAAACGATTACTTGACAACAAAAATATTTGTCGACAATTTTTTATTGTCGATAATGTCGACTAATCGTTGCAGCCCTACTGTAGAATCTGTTAAATAGTGCAATAGAAAGATTCTTCCTGAAACCATAAAGAACCTTAATTTTTAACAGTATGCATTCAGATATCTCAAAGACAGTATTATGGTGTATTCACAGATGTGTCTGGAGAGTCAAGCACCTCTACCAGCGTTGATAGTACTTCCACAGATCCCTTGGATCTGGAGGCCACTGGAGGGTTCACCTCTTCCAGCTCCGTGGGTGTTTCCACCTCTGAAGAGTGTGAGAAGGTTGATCTCCTGGCTGAACTTCAGGCTGCAGCGGTTCTTGAAGGTTAAAGAAATTAATTAAAACTGCTACTTCAATGTAATTAATTCCTAAATAATTCAATAGCCTAATATGTGATATACAATAAAATATATCTTATTCAAACTGAATTTTTAATCTCTTCACAGATGCAGCTGGTGATCAAACTATCCCTGAATCAGATCTTGACTGGTGGGTGATGGGAGTGAATGTTGTGCATTGCAGACTAGTTACTGAAATCAAAACCTCCCTTACCAAAAAGTAGTATACTTTAAGTTTATTTTATTAAGTATACTTAAGTAAATTTCAAGTATATTTTTAAGTATACTTTATGTATTAAGTATTTGTAAGTGTACTATTTCAATACTCCTTGGGACTAAATTGGCCCACTTTACAGTGTATAAAAGTATACGTTTAAGTATACTTTAAGTATAACAGTATTAAACTTTGAGTACACAACTAGTTTACATCAATGTTTTTAGCTTGTACTGCAACTATACTAAAAGTGAACTTAAAGGTATACTGATAGTTTAGTAATTAAATACTTTTAGTACACTTTGAAGTATACTCTCAGTAAACTACTAGTTTAGTAGTTTTATACTGAAAGTATACTCGTATTTTTATTTATTTTTTTAAGTGAACATTACACCATACTTTAAGTATACTACTATGTCCCTAATCAGGTGTTAATTAGTATATATTTTGTTATATGAATATCTGAACATACAAAACATCAAAAGAAAGAGCAGAGTATCTGCTTGTAAACAAAAACATTTTATTCTAGCTTCTTGCATTCTTTTTTTAAACACTTGAATGTGGGTAAGTTTCATGAATAAAAAAATAAAGAAATAAACAACATTTTGAACAAAAAGCTGAGAAAAAAATATGAATTGGATTCAGAATGGTAATTAAAATGTAGATGGAGTTAATCAACACTCCAAAGCTTGATGTTCATTATTACCTCTTCATTGGTGACATTTTATTCCATAACGTTTCACAGTTTTGATGCTGTTTTATGTCAGATGATCATGTTAGATTACATGTGGAAGCATCTGTTGTTTCAGTTTCTTCTTCACTTGTGTTTTTTGGAAATTCTGTACAGAAGTGTACTAGCGCCGCCTACCATATAACAATGAAAACATGGATTCTAGAAGCACATATATTTAGACTTTTTCTAAGTATAAGTCAAGTATACTTAAATGTCATTTTAAGTATATTTCTGAGAAGTACATAAAAGGTAGACAAAAAGTATACTTTCCTATTTTAGTTTAAAAGAAGAATACTAATAGCACACTTGAATAAACTTATTTTTCATAAGGGCTTACATGGGCAAGCACAATATTGTTTAACGTGTTCCTGATGCTTTCCCAGCATCCTCGGAGTGCTAGCCAGTATGGCAGCCCAGTCCAGTGGTCTGTCCCAGGCTGAAATACTGGAGCTCAAACAGTGCAGTTCCGAGCGGGAGCAGACCGAGATCGAGGAGCTGCGTACGGAGGATCATGCTAAGCTGGCTGATGTTGTGCCAACAGCATCACCAACCAGCATCAAGCACTTGGGGTAAATATCATATATTCAAAACTAGTTAGCAGTTTGAACACACTCACTCACATATAATGTGCCTTTCATAGCCACACCCTAATTAAAGACTTCATGTCACAGTTTTCCGAATTTAGGAAGCACGTGCTACATGAACTCCATGTTGCAGTGCCTCCTCACCGTTTCCCCCTTCCGGAAAGATATACTTACCCAACGGGAACGGTGGAATGAGGGAAGCGCAATACTCAGGTACCAGGTACCTGTTGAACATATTAACTGAAGTTAGGCAACATTATATTTCATTATATCTAAACTAAAAAATGACAATTACAAATCTAAACTGTAAAATTAAAATTTAGAAGCAGCAAAACTAAACCAGTTGTATAATATATATATATTATTTGTATGCTTTTTCTCACTAGGGCGCATAGTGACCGGCACATGACTAGACTGACAGCCAATGACAAGAAGCTGAAAGCAAAGCTCTTGTCTACGGTGAAGGCCTGCATTGAAACTCGCCATCCAGACTTCTTGGGAGACCATCAGCAGGTGAGGGAGACAGTGGCCTGTATATATAACTTGCATTTAACCTTATCATCCTTCACTCTTTCTTTTCCAGTATGCCCATGAGTTCTTGATGGTTTGCCTGTCCCATCTGAAAGAGGAGGCGAGCTTCTGCGAAGCTACTGGCCTGCCCAGTAGCTAATATGGAGTTTCAGCACAACCGCCTTCGCACCTGCAACAGGTAATATCACAAATCCACACCTGCATTCGTTTCAAACTCTCAAACTCATTTATGTGACGCCAAAGTTCTCCTGTTGTTTCAACTGTGGCTTCCAGAGGAGCTTCAGAGAGGATTCCAGCTACCTTTATTTGGTGAGCAGTCCTCAAGGATGCCTCACTGACAGCCTGGAGCAGTACTTCAAAGTAAGTGACATCACTGATTATATCATATTAGTAGGAGGAAGTCAAAAAATTTAAGCAGTTTCTGTTTGGTTGATTTCTGTGTTGATTATTTTCTACAGACATCTTCATTGGTCTGCTCATACAGTGAGTGTTCCAGCACTACAGCCTCTGAGGCCCTCGAATTAATCACCTGTCCACGGTACGACATCCTATTAATCAGTTTGTACCTCGCAGAATAACTAAACATGAAATAGTCCATAACGTCTGATCATCTGAATCTCTACAGGATCCTGGTACTTCTGGTAATGCGCTTTGACATCACAGTGCGCTAGCTGGAAGATCGACTAGAAGTTCCAGTAGAATTTTCTCTGTCCTATTGTACAGGTACGAGTTAGTTCATCAAACATCTTGACTGGCCAGTTATGAACATTGATTTTAAACAGTCTACAAATTGTGTCAGTAAGACATTTGCAATGAAAAACAACATTTAAATAATGTTTAAACATTGAACATTATGACATCTACTAAACTCTTTTCTCATTTGGTGCATGATCTTCAACAGAGAGCAAAGAGATGACAGTGATAGACAGAAAAAGCCCAAAACAATGGAAAAAGAGCAAGAAGAAGAATGCAAATGAGCCTGCAAGATCACAGGAAAGATATAGACAGCCATTCATAGATAGACAGATAGACAAACAGATAGATGGAACGTTAATAAGTAAATAAAATAAGGATTACTTAAGTAAATAAATAAAATAATCCCAACTTTCTTTCTTTTCTATATTCATTCATAAATTATATTACTTTGTAATTGTCCTATTTGGCAGTTGGCATTAGAAGTTATATTACTAACAGTGACATATGAGAAGTTTAATACCACAGGAAAAAAGTTAAATGTGCCTTTTTCAAAGCTGTGATATATATAAAAAAAAATAACTGATAGCTAAAGTTAGGCGTTCATTATTTTATCTCAATTTAATTATTTTTTTAGCACCCCCTCTGAACTGTTAAGCCCCCCATAAGCACCCCCAACAAAAAAAATCCTGGAGCCGCCACTGGGTAAATAGTATCACAAAACTAGTGCACAAAATATATTCAGTGCTCAGTTCAGTTGTATTAAGTCACTGTTGTTTTGTAGTTGAGCAGTGACTGGTTGAGTTTTGAAAAGGAAAGCTAAACATCAGTTTAGTGAAGTACTTCTGGACATGAGCTTTGGCATCACAACTTCAAAGCACAAGCTGGAAGACTGACTGGAAGTTCCAGAAGAGTTTTCACTGTCCTGCTGTACATGTACGGGTCAATTCATTAAACATCTGCCCTCTGCAGGCCAGTTACTGAACACTCAGCTAAATTATTCTGAAAGACAGTGTCAGGAAGACATTTTCAATGAAAAACAATATTTGAATAATGATTAGGCACTGAGCAATATGACATTTACTAAACTGGTTTCTTATTTGATGTATGATCTTCAATAGAGTGCAGAGATATGACAGTGATACACTTAAAAAAATAAAACAGAAAAAGAGCAGGAGGAAGAATACAGATGAGCCTGCAAGACCACAGGAAAGACAGTGAAAGGTACACTGTAAAAAATGTCAGACCTCCCCAACTCAAAATTTTCTAGTGACTGATTACATCTAAATTTTTCCATTGGCCCAATTGAATTTCTGCAAATTGAATTTTTTCAATTGTGGAAACAGTCAAACATGTTAACATTGGCTCATTGAGAAATAATATGTTGAGCCAATTGAAAAAACATTAAATCTACCAAAGCATGTTATTGGCCCAATTAAATATTTTAAATAGTAGCAGCATACATTTTTTGTTTTACCTAATCTAAAAATGTATATTGGCAAATTTATATAGCTATAGCAACCTTACTGAATTTTTGTCCCAAAAGAAAATGATAAAAAAACTAAAATTAAATGACATTTTAATACATATTTTAATAAAATCTACAATAATATTGTAAAAATACCTTTCAATGATAAATACATTGAAATTTTCTACACCGTAAACCTTACAAAATTATGCATTTTAATTCTCATAAGATACAGAAAGCTGATGAATTGCACTTTAAACATTAATACATTCACAAACATACAAAAAATATCAAAAACACCATAAAATAATTTATCTGAGGTTACTTCAACCAGTGTTTAGTGTAATGTCACCTGAATATTATCATTCTCACAAAAGGTACTCTAAGCTTATGAAACTTACACTTCAAATGTTTGCCAAAAAAAAAAAAAAAACTAACCTTTTACTGTAAATCCTTGTTGTACTCCATGAGTGCATACAATAATCCAAAGAGTGCAATAAATACATTTACAAAGTCTCCTTAGTTGTGAAACACCACCTCCTCTTCCAGGACAACGGAGACATTTAGCACACTTGACAGGGCTTTTGAAGTGCAATTGCTGCTGCTTACTATTCCAGTTTTCACTGCAGTTGTGTGGTTATCCAATGGCTCTATAAAAAATATAAAATAACAATGTCATTATGTCAATATAAGTCTACATATAACTTCAATAACTTATGTCACACAAATTATGTCTAAGAGCTCATAGTATTTGACACTGATATGGAATTAACATATTCAATAAGAACTGAGTTAAATAGGTTCCTTTTCTACACTTCTGACTTTTGACTAAATGGTGCTTCGTAAGCTCAGACCTAGCAATGGTGGGTTACACTGAGGGGAACAAAAAAAAAAAGTTTTCCTTGGGTCTCATACATTTAATATAATAATCATAAAGTGAAATAAATTAATTTAGTTCAATAAATAGTAACTTTAGGTAACCGAGAGATAGGGGTGTGCGATACTGACACAAATTATATCTCAATATTTTCTGGGATTTTATCGATAACAACAATTAGACGGACAATATTTTGCTGAGTGTGTTTTTGTGCTTACATTTTAGGACTACCGTGGACTCCTAAAGTTTTGATATTCTGCATATTCTGTGTGGTGGTCATTTCACAGCAGTCATGGAAATTAATCTTTTCCAATACGTTTAAATTGAGTTTTACTTTTTAATGGCCATTTTTACCTTCATAAAGCCATTTTTCTAAAAATGTACATCATCTTTTGAGTCAAATTCTTACATTTTAGTAGTCAATTAGAATAAGACATTTGTGCTGTTACCAAGCAAATGAAATCAGTATCAACAAAATTCATCTTTGTAATGCAGTGGAAACACATGCTGCATCTGAAGTGGCATTTAGAAACATTTACAAACTGTTTAATGCAGGACATCAACCATTTAAGCTACAGTTACTGCATAAATAATGCTCTGATATTTTAAACATGAATACTGATATTTGGAATTATTTAAAAAATGAAGATACTTTAAATGTGAATTTAAAGCGGCCAGTAGGTGGCAGCAAGTCACTATTAATAAGCGAGTCATTGCGATTGAACCGAATCATTTAAACGGTTGATTCATTCAGGAACGAAATGTTGCTCAAACATGAGATGTAAATTGTGGGGGGCGCTAGTGAGTACCGAATGGAGTAATAGTGTTTTAGTGGAGCTCCTCCCTATATTTGAAATTATTCGGTCTTTTCATTACTCGTTTTTTGTTTCGTTTTTTCCACCGGTATCTTTACATAACATTGTTTGGTAAAGAACTGTATAATGACCAAGCCTAAAACCGAAAGGGGAAAGAAGTTGGATAAGCCGTTGAATGATCCTCCTGCTCAGTCGCCGCCGGGGATGGCAGAACAGTGTCGACTCTGAAGCGGAATCTAGCAGTATTCTTCTGGCAATACAGAATATGAGCAAAACGATGACCAATCGATTTGATCTGGAAGCGTCCTTTGGCGTCCACTCAAGCATCTTTAGTCAGCCTCGGGGATAGAATCAAGGAGGTTGAAAATGCTACTGCGGATTATGATTTCTCGTCGAGCAGAAGTGCGCGAAAACACAGTCTGAGAATGAAGAGCTCCATCATAAAGTGATCGATCTGGAGGCTTGCTCCAGGTGGCAAAACATTAAAATTGTTGGTTTACCTGAGAAGATCGAGAATGGGTGCCCCACGGAATTTCTGATTAAGTTTATTCCTGACCTGTTGGGCGCAGGCGACTTCTCTAAACCGTTGGAGGTGGATCGCACTCATCGATTGGGGAGGCAGCTCGGAGAGGATGCGCGGCCACGCGTGATGATAGCCCGGATTCATCACTTTCAAATGAAGGAGAAAATACTTAAACTGGCTAATCAACAGTTTCCTCTGCGCTACGAGGGTAGGCCGATACACATCTTTCCTGATCTTCCGGCTGAAATAACGAAACAGCGACAGGCATTCAATGATGTTAGGAAGCAGCTCCGGAGTGCCGGTGTGAGAAGCGGCTTCATTTACCTGGCAAGCCTATGCGTCACCCACGGCACTACTGACAAGGTGTTTTCCTCACCTGAAGAGATGGAGGCATTCACTGGGACGCTATCTTGAAAATAACTTGTATGCATGCAGGCTGGGCATGCTCTGGTATGTCTTTAAACGATAGGGTACATCGCAGCCACCGCACTTGGCAAGAATTACATCCTGCTCCTTATGTGGGTGGCTAGCATTGAAGTCGCTCCCAGCACAGCTGAACGATCCAGACCTGTTGACTTCATTGGGTTTTCAAGTGGGCACCCCACCTCACCGGTGTTTCATCAACTAGCCCACGACACCTCAATGGGGCTTGACAGCAGAACCAGCGTCCTGGAACTGCTCCCTTGGCCATTGAGGACTCAACCACTCAACTCTGTCCCCCGCTCCTTCTGCCAGCCTGGTTTAGCCACCGCTCACTTCTCTTTAGCCACAGCCATCTAGATACTGTCTCTGCCTGCTTTGATATATTGTTCACCAGGTCCTTACGGGTTGCCCCTCTAACCCCAAGCATCCCCAATGCTCTTCAAAGTGACTGCCCCAGAAACCCCCTACAACCCACCTCCACCGGTAGATTCCAGGCTCTCCAACCCCTCTGCTAACTCTCAGAAATGAGGGACTGATACTTCCCTAACTTGCGTTCAACTCTCATCTCCCAGTCCTCTGCCGTACCAAGGATTCCTGCACATCTGTCCTCCTTGCCTGCCTTCTCCCCAGGCCTGAGGAAACCAATCAAGCGGGGACCCTTGTCTTGGACTTTACTTCTTTTCCGCTTCCTCTCCTTCTCCAGTCCATCGGCCAGTTGCGCCAGCACCTGGTCATGGCGCCACCTGAACCTCCCTTCAGTCAGGCCTGCCCGGCAGGACGACAGAATGTGCTCCAGGTTTGCTGGTCTCTTGCACTTCGCACAGGAGGGATCCTCTGTCAGTCTCCATCTTTGGAGGTTTGTTGGAGTTGGCAGCACATCGTACACGGAGCTAAGGAGGAACTTTATCCGATGCCCCTCCATGTTCCAGATGTCCTTCCAACTGAGGGATCTTCCTCGGACACTTTCCCACCAGGTCCAGCTGCCTTGCTGTTTCATGGCTACTGCCCTGGCTTGTCTGCTCTCTTCCTCTACAGCCCGATTCCGACCTCCAATCTCTGCCAGTTGGTGGTGAAGTCACCAGAGGTCAAACGCATCTTGAAGTATGTGACTTTATTCAGCAGTCACTTAGACTGAAACATTAATATGACCGTTTCTTTGGTTTATAAATATTTGTTCATGTGATTGGAGAGGGAGCTTAAGGGCTTTTCTGTTAAGCTGTAGCTTCACTGTTCCGATGGTCCAGCAACCCCTCAGTGATTTTTTTTGTCACTTTGTTTGGTTGCAATCTTAATCCATAAAACAGTTCCTTTTAGACATGTTTCCACTCTGAGTGATCCAAATGGTTGTTACATCTTGGTAACTGGTTACATTTACTCATTTCATGTTACACTACTTAATGTATATGGACCAAACTTTGATGACCTTGCCTTTTTCACTAAAATATTTCATTTGTTGTCTGATTTCACTGATTCATATTTGATTGTAGGTGGTGATTTTAATTGTGTATTTGATAATTTTTTGGACAGGTCAGCCCAAATAAGCCAATTGCCTTCTGCCTCCATAGTTTGAAATAATTTGAAGTCCTCAGTGAACCTGGTTGATATATGGAGACTGACACATCCCAGAGGTAGAGACTATTCTTTTTTTTCACAAAGGCACAAGTCATTCTCTAGAATAGATTATTTTTTACTGGACTCCAAACTTATATCAAATGTGATTACCTCAAACTATCACAACATTTTCATTTCTGATCACTCTCCAACTTCAGTGGTTCTTGACTTTGGCCAAAAGAGTAAGTCACATTGCTGGCATTTTCGTCCCTCTTTACTTTCTGATGCATCATTTTGCCAATTTATATCTGAAAAGATTTCTGAATTTTTAGAGATCACTGATAATTCGGAAGTTACAAACTCTATTTTATGGGAATCTTTTTAGGCTGTGACCAGGGGACATATTATCTCTTTCGAGTCATCGGCCAGGAAAGACAGACGCAAACGCCTTTCAGAAATAGAACAGGAATTATCTCAATTAGAAGCCTCTTATAGAATTTCCTCTAGCCCTTCCACCTTGCAGAATGTTCTTAAGTTAAAGTATGAATATAATACTATATTATTCAATTCAAGTTTATTTGTATAGCGCTTTTTACGATACAATCATTGCAAAGCAGCTTTACAGGAAATTAAGTTTCTACTATATATATATGCATACACATACGCACACATGCACATATATATATACATACATATACACATACACACAGAAGAAACCCAATATATTTAAGTTATGACAGACAACATGGTAATGTGTTGTCTGAGGGTTGGCATCCTTCGTGGTCCTCTGAGGTGTTGCCATCATCTCTTCTCAGGTGTTTGGTCATCTCAGATCTTTTTAAGGGTTGGATCCAGACTGACGCTTCAGTAATTCCAAGTTACGGCAGAATCAGAGAAACAGACATAATTAGCATAGCTGCTGTTCTATTCAAGCAAAAATGATTTGTTCAACCCAATCTAAAGAATTATATGTACATTTGATCAGATATAAATGCAGTACGAGATTATAAGATGCATTATGTGAATGCTTGGCTAAAGAGATGTGTCTTTAATCTAGATTTAAACAGAGAGAGTGTGTCTGAACCCCGAACATTATCAGGAAGGCTATTCCAGAGTTTGGGAGCCAAATGTGAAAAGCTCTACCTCCTTTAGTGGACTTTGCTATCCTAGGTACAACCAAAAGTCCAGAATTTTGCGACCTTAGGGAGCGGGTTGGATTGTAGCGTGGAAGAAGACTAGTTAGGTACGCAGGAGATAAACCTTTTAGTGCCTAATAGGCAAGTAATAATATTTTGTAATTGATCCGGAACTTAATAGGTAGCCAGTGCAGAGACCGTAAAATTGGGGTAATATGATCATATTTTCTTGACCTGGTAAGGACTCTAGCCGCTGCATTTTGGACTATCTGTAGCTTGTGTATTGAAGATGCAGGACAACCACCTAACAGTGCATTACAATAGTCCAGTCTAGAGGTCATGAATGCATGAACTAGCTTTTCTGCATCTGAAACAGGTTGCATGTTTCGAAGCTTGGCAATGTTTCTAAGATGGAAGAATGCTGTTTTTGTAACATGGGAAATATGATTTTCAAAGGACAAGTTGCTGTCTAATATAACACCCAGATTTTTTACTTTAGAGGACGTAACAGTACATCCGTCTAGTTGCAAATTGTAATCCAATAGATTCTGTGTACTGTTTTTTTGGACCAATAAGTAATATCTCGGTCTTATCCGAATTTAATAGGAGGAAATTATTGGTCATCCAATATTTTATATTTTTAACACAATCTATTAGCTTAGATAGTTCAGAAGTTTAATCTGGTCTTGTTGAGATATATAGTTGAGTATCATCAGCATAACAATGATAACTAATCCCGTATTTTCTAATAATATCACCAAGGGGTAACATGTATATTGAAAATAGCAGAGGACCTAGGACAGATCCTTGTGGTACTCCATACTTTACTGGTGATAGTTGAGATGACTCCCCATTTAAAAAAACAAAGTGGTAGCGATCGGATAGGTAGGATCTAAACCATCTTAAAGCCTGCCCTTGAATACCCGTATAGTTTTGTAATCGATCTATTAGTATGTCATGGGATCAATTGTTAAGGATAAGACAAAAATATTTTGAGTTAGGGGACAAACCTGACAAGCTGAGGAGCTTACAAGCTAATAAAGCCATACATAAAATTAGATCAAAAGCTGGGGACATTATTGCGGATCCTAAATGTATAAATGATTGTTTCAGGGAATATTATGAACAGTTATATACATCAAAAGCATGAGGGGATGTTTCTAATTGGCTAGGGCCCTTGAATCTTCCTAAACTGAGCGATGATGCTCGTGAGGCCTTAAATTCTAATATTACTATTCAAGAGATTGTTGATGCTATAAAATCTTTTCCTAACGGCAAGGCAGCAGGGCCAGACGGTTTTGTTATTGAAATATATAAAAAGTATTCTGGGAAGCTGGCTCCCCTTTTGCTGAGGATGTTCACTCATTCTCTTGAAACTCAAAAATTTCCTGACACATTATACAATGCTAATATCAAACTAATATTGAAAGAGGGTAGGGATGAGACTGAGCCTTCATCTTATAGATCTATTGAACTCTGACATAAATTTTTTTTTACAAAATTACTAGCTAATAGATTAAATAAATATATTTCATCCATTGTACATACGGATCAAACTGGTTTTGTTCCTAGTAGATTCTCATTTTTTAATGTTAGAAGATTAATGAATCATAAGTTTAAAAAAAGCTCTAAGGTGGCAGCCTTGTGTTTTGACACAGAGAACGCATTGGACTCAGTTGGAATGGCCTTATATGGTGAAAATTTTGGAAGAATGTGGGTTTGGTAGTGGTTTTGAGTCATGGATTACAACATTGTATGCTCAACCAACCTCTTCTGTACTTACAAATCAAGAGAAGTCAAAGCCATTTTCATTACATCGTGGGACACGTCAAGGATGGCCCCTTAGTCCTTTGCTTTTTGCAGTTGCGATCGAGCCTCTTGCGATCAATATTAGAAATAATTAATCTATCAAACCTATAAGTGGGAAATGTGGATCATTACATTTTCCTTATATGCAGACGATATTGTTCTTTTTCTGTCAGATCCCGAACAGTCGGTCCCTATACTGTTAGATCTTATAAAATCATTTGGTACAGTCTCTGAATATACAATTAATTGGCAGAAGAGTGAATTCATGTCTTTAGGTGCTGATCTTGATGCCGAGTTCTTGCATAATCTCCCTTTTAAAATTACAGACAGACTTAAGTATCTTGGAGTTGCCTAGGTTTCTGTATCTTTTTCAAAACTTGCCTGTTTATTTGATAAAATCTTTTTTTTAAAACATTAGATTCTGTAATTCTCCCTTTTATCTGGGGCTTTAAAGCTCACAGAATATCAAAGATACATTTACAGCAGCCAAGAGATAAAGGTGGGCTAGGGCTACCATGTTTCTTACATTATTATTGGGCAGCAAATGCCAGGGCCCTTGGCTATTGGCAGGAGGATTATAAAGTGGAAATCTCTCCCGGGTTGCTATTGAAAAATTAAAAATAGTTCGCTTCCAGCCCTTCTCTTTTCAGCTCCTGGATTGCTTGCATTTGTTAAGATGGATAATTTTATTGTTTCAAACTATCTGAAAATGTGGCATCAAATTAAGAAGGGTGGCAAATTACCTGACACTGCTATTTCTGCCCAGTATATTGTAATCATGCATTTCCCCCTTCTATCTCTGATATGACATTCAATATCTGGAGGCTGAGTGGTATAGTCACCCTGGAGGATTTATATATTAACAAACATTTTGCCTCATTTTCACAGATAAAAGAGAGGTTTTCTCTTTCCACAACCCACTTCTTTCGACATTTACAGATTAGAAATTATATACGTTATGCGGTACCCAATTTTGAATCTCTGCCAGAAGAAAGGATTTATAGGTTATTGTTGGGCTCACCTGATTCCAAACATTTGGTTTCAGATTTTGTAAATGTATTTTTTCAAGAAGTGAGTTATTCTACACATTTTTTGAAAAATACTTGGGAAGAGGAATTGGGCATACAGATTGAGGCTGATGAATGGGAGGAGAGCCTCAGCAGGATTTGATCTTGCTCTATTAGTTCTAGGCATCAGTTAATTCAGTTTAAGGTGATGCATAGACTACACTATTCAAAATCTAAATTGCACAGAATTTTTCCTACTATCTCTCCTGTTTGTGACAGGTGTAAATCTGCAGAAGGCTCTCTGACCCATCTCTTTTGGACATGTCCAAAACTGTACGATTTTTGGTGTGACATATTTAAATGGTTCTCGGATATGTATGGTTGTGTTTTTACACCTGATCCAGAAATTGCATGATTTGGTTATTCTATTTCTCTGTTAGATCATAATGTGTCTGTACAAAGTACCATAATTTACGGAATGATTATTGCTGAGAGTGTCATTCTGAGGCTGTGGAAATCGGACACTGTTCCTCAGTTTAAGACCTGGTTGAACTATCTTACTGGAATATTGCATATGGAAAGAGTCTGGTATGGAGTTATTGGTAATGTTAATAAGTTTTACAGTATATGGCAACCATTTCTAGATCATTTGGACCAATGTAATGCTGACTCTGACCAGCAACGTAATGCTTAGTATCTTGTCTGCACCCTATTGAGTGCCTAGTCATTTTTCCATTGAAACTGCTTGTACGCCCTCGCCCTGATTGCTCTTCTTAAAGGAACACTCCACTTTTTTTGGAAATAGGCTCATTCTCCAACTCCCCCAGAGTTAATAAGTTGAGTTTTACCGTTTTTGAATCCATTCAGCCGATCTCCGGGTCTGGCGATAGCACTTTTAGCATAGCTTAGCATAGATCATTGAATCCGATTAGACCAGTAGCATCGCGTTCAAAAATGACTAAAGAGTTTCGATAGTTTTCCTATTTAAAACTCGACTCTTCTGTAGTTATATCATGTACTAAGACCGGCGGAAAATGAAAAGTTGCGATTTTCTAGTCCGATTTGGCTAGGAACTATACTCTCATTCCGGCGTAATAATCAAGGAACTTTGCTGCCGTAACATGGCCGCAGCAGGCGCAGTGATATTACGCAGCACCTGAAAGTAGTCCCCAGCTATATTAGAACTAGTTACCTAGCTGGGGACTACTTTCAGGCGCTGCGTAATATCACTGCGCCTGCTGCGGCCATGTTACGGCAGCAAAGTTCCTTGATTATTATAAAAAAATCATGCAGTGAAAGAACGCACTCTAATGCGCACGCGCACTAGGCAAGGCAAGTTTATTTATATAGCACATTTCATACACAGTGGTAATTCAAAGTGCTTTACATAAAAGGAAGTGAAATAGTCATTAAAAATAATAATAATAACAAGGAATTAAAAATAATAATAATAATCACAAAAATAAAAACAAAGGGATTTAAAAATTTATTTAGAAAGAGTTTAAAACATTTAAGAATAGAAAATGATTATACATAGTGCAATCAGTTCAGACGTAGCACAGTGCTCATTCAACAAATGCACAGCTAAACAGATGAGTTTTGAGTCTGCATTTAAATGTGGCTAATGTTTTAGCACATCTGGGGTGTATTCCAGAAAGCATGGTTAACTTACCGTCAGATAAACCCTGAACTTTCAGTTGATTAACCCCAAACCTTGCTTACTCGAGGTATGTGGTTCCAAAAACGCGTCCGGGAGTAAGTTCATTCAACTCAGAGTATGTTCCTGGTTAAGACTCAAGACATTCTCAACAGAGCGACGAATCGACGAATCACTATGGAAACGGGCGCTAAGAATAAGCGCGCCATGCTGCTTCTTTCTTCTTCTGTTCAAAGGTCATGTAGGCCTTATGCTTAGTGCATATCGCCACCTAATTGATGGTTTTGAAATCATTTTTATTTTTTTTCCGTTTAATTTTTAATCCTTGAGAATAAGAATTATATTGTTTGTTTGATGCTAATTATATATTAAGTCATATCAGATATGTATTTTTGCTGTACACCTTTAGGAGTACAGCAGCCTGGCAGCCTTTTACAAAAATGGTTTACATGGTTTGTTACAGTAACCACAGTTTAACCACAAATTTACCATTGTAATAATAATAATAATAATAATACATTTTAGTACTTATGTAACACCATGTTTATTTTTAATAAGGTACCCTCAAAGGTGCACCTTTGTAATTTATCTACCCTTAAAGCATGCATACTTGTATGGTACTAATATGCTCCCTTTTAGGGGTATAAAATATGGGCTTGAAAATATCGGTATCGGATCAAAAATATAATGAGGTATCGCCCATCCCTACTCTCAGGCATTTTTTGCTGCAAGGCTTGTTGGGCCAACACAGACTTTTCACTTCTGCTTGATAGATTGGCTGAGCACAATTTAATATGTTCGGTGAATATATATTTTGAACTTTAACTTCAGACCTTCAGCTAAAATTAGTACAATGTATTTTTTTTTTGATTGGGGGTAATTTTTGGGAAACAATTTTTTGAGTCAATGTTTATTTGTCAGTTTCAACAATTTTTCAAAATGTAAATTTTTTACAGTGTAAATATGTCAATAGTACCACAATTCTAGTGCTCAAATAACATTCAGTGCTCAGTTCAGTTGTATTAAAGGGATAGTTCACCCAAAAATGAATAATGTGTTAATAAAGGACTTCCGAAGCGAAACGATGCATTAGTTTAAGAAAAATGTCGATTCTTCAAACTTTATAAACCGTTTAGTCCAGCTTCCTGTCTCTCGAGCAGGCGCGGTCCCGACAAGGCGGTTGAGTGTATGACGTAGGCGCAGCGAAATGCGCAACATAAGCTCCGGGGAGAAGCGCGTAGTCTCGCGAGAGTAAGCTCCTGGGGGAGAGTGACCAACACGGAAGCACAGAGGAGAAAGGAAAACAAAACACCTGTCACTAACTATTAAAATGAAGATTCAAGTGAAAAATGTCAGAGTATTTCGATATAAGGCAAGAGAAGACTGAGATTTTTGCGCGCTTCTCCCCGGGGGTTACGTTGCGCATTTCGCTGCGCCTACGTCATACTCTCAACCGCCTTGTCGGGAACGCGCCTGCTCGAGAGACAGGAAGCTAGACTAAACTGTTTATAAAGTTTGAAGAATCGACATTTTTCTTAAACTAACGCATCGTTTCGCTTCAGAAGTCCTTTATTAACACCCCGGAGCCGTGTGGAGTAGTTTTGCGATGGATGGGTACTTTTTTTTCGGATTCAGAAACAGGGGCACCATTCACTGCAATTATACAGATTGTTCCAGACAGGACAATGTTGAATATAACTCCGAATGTGTTCATCTGAAAGAAGAATGTCAGACACGCCTAGGATGACCTGAGGGTGAGTAAATCTTTGGCTAATTTTCATTTTTGGGTGAACTATCCCTTTAAGTCACTGTTGTTTTGTAATTGAGCAGTGACTGGTTGATGGTGCAGTTGTGAAGGAATCACATCTAAAGTTGAACATAAGCTTAATGAAAATCCTTCTGTGGCTCCTCTGGCTGACAGTCTCTAAACAGCAGCTCATCTGTCTTCCTCGATTCCTTGTTATCATCCTGGGCATTGCATCTCTGCTTCAGAACATCCGTTTGCAAGGCTGAAGACTTTCAGTCAATAAGTGCCTGGCTGGTATTATTAGCTGTAGTTCCCCTAGCAGGCAGCGTCTCCTCTTAAGTGTTGTACAGTTATACAGTGTTTGCCTCGTGGCCATCTTCATTGGAGAGATGCATTCATCTACATCTGGAGTTTATCATGTCACCCTGGTGTTTGATTGTGCCAACATCCTGATGACCACACCAAAATGTTAAATCAAATTTCCACATCAGAAATTTCAGATCCAGATGCTGGATCCCATCATGCATCTTGTTAACAGCAAGTCTTGTCTGGTACCCAAAACCAGTGTTTTGCTGGTTACCCAAACTGTATTAACAGTCTTCTATCAGCCAATAAGTTGATTGAGAAAGCCAGAGAAGAGCAAAAGCAAAATTAATGATGATAAAAATAAAAATGAACAGAGTTTATAGAATAATTTTGTCTGACTACCACAAATGTTGTTATACCACAACAAGCAGTAGAAATTATCTCTTATTTTTACCTCTAGTCTATGCCCTGGTTCAGGAGGGGAGCATGTGCAACAAGAAAAAAAGGCTGCACGTTAAATGAATAAATGTGTTAAAATAAGTAATGGTGTCAAACAGTTAATTATTGTGTCATCCCCAATAAAAATGTATAATAAATCATTTAAATCTAAAAAGAATTAAGAAGTGAGCATGTCAAAATCCATTATAACATAGTATAGTATAAAAAAGACTTAGCATTATTCATAAGACCATAGCAGATGGCGAGTCTCTAACTGGTCAACCCTTGTGGAAAAGGAGTTTTTATTTAATTACATTGAATGTGCACTTTTTGTCCACTTCAGGTCCTAAATATATATTTTAAAAAGCTGTATCTGCAGATAATATAATATTAATTTTAAAAAAATCCACTTTAGTTTACTTGGAGAGAGTACACTTTCATGACTGTCTCTTAAAACTTAAAAAAAAAAGCATTAATATAACAAATTACATTTTAATTTGTTGTTTTAATAGTCGTTCTATTGCTATTTGATTATATCGATTATATTGATTATAATTATCAATTTAACTTAGGTGTTATTTGAGATCACATTCCAAGTATAATAACGTATATTATTTCCATTTTTTTTAAAGCATACCGTTTTCACTGTTCATTTTCAACACAAAGTTATCACAACAAATTCGTACGTGTTATGAACACTGATAGTGGTTAATAAGAACCATAGACTGTAAGAACACGGGTGCCACTAGAGCGCGCTAGTAATCGTTATGATTTAATTTTGGGCGGGGGCTCGTGAGCACGTCGGTCCTCTCACGCAACCAGCGGCCATTTTACAAAGCCAGCCTCGGGAGTGCAGGTTAACAGCTCCTCTGTAGCGTCTGAATATATTCAGTTGTTTAACATTATCTACTACTCTCGAAATATTTTTTAACGGTTTTTCCCAGTCTGCTTGTGTGAAAATGTCTCGTGACCGGTCCCGTAACCGTGGAGGATTCCAGCACCGAGGCCGCGGAGGAATCGGGATGCGCGGTGGCATGGGAAACCCTAACTTTCGAAATCAAAATCAGCATCCTTATCAAAACCGAGGAGCCCATATGGGTGGCGGGTTTAAGCCGAATCAGGCAAATCAACCTACCCCGGCTTCTACGCCACCGAAGCCGCAGGAATCCAATCAGAACAAGCCAGCGGTCCAGTCACCTCCGGCGCAAGGCCCAGGCCTGGTCCAGCAGAGCAACAACAAAGGCCCGTCACCGCAGCAGACCGCCAGCCCCGTTCAGCCGAAGATCCAGTCTCCACCGCCGCAAAATACCGTGAAGACCCCGGACCTTGGTTCCCCACAGAACCAGCCCAGAAAGAACCCACCCAAAGTTGGGATGGGAAATGGCCAAAAACCGCCTGTTCCCGTGAAGAAAGACCCAGAGCCGACACCACCTCCACCACAACAACAACCGATCACCAAGAGCGACTCTCAGCCTCAGGTAAAATTGCTTCACACTTGGGTAAAAGTATACAATAGCGTTGTTTTTAGTGAGAACGTGAGAGATTTGAGTAAGTTGCATTTATGAAATTATTTTTAGCCCACATAATTGTTCGGTAGTAACGTTACTGAGGCAGGTCCGCCATTTTGTAGACGCTTAAACAAAGGTTGAACTCCATATTGGTCCACCCGTGTCTTCGTCCGTATAAGACGCATTGAAACGTGGTAATTTTATAGTTTGTATATTTTTTCGCTTTTTGAACGTTAAGAACGTGTTGTTCTCATTTTGCTATCCTTTCGGTGTTTTTGTGTGGCCAGGCTGTGTGATAAAAGGCTGTCGTTCACGCGCACTTGCAAATGATTAAAAAAAAGGATTTGTCGCACGATAGGTTTGCCTTAGATTTACGTTTTTGTTTTATGAATGTTTGATTTCAGGAATTGAGGGCAACTCTGTCTTTGCTGCGCAAGCCCGGTGAGAAGACCTACACTCAACGTTGCCGTCTGTTTATTGGGAACCTACCAAACGACATCACTGAACCTGAATTCAGGAAATTGTTTGCAAAGTATGGGGAGCCCAGTGAGATTTTCATCAATCAAAGCAAAGGTTTTGGATTCATCAGATTGGTAAGATTTTAAGCATTAAAACAATGCTAATAAACGTATTAGTTTTAAAAAAAAAAAAAAAAAGTTTTTTAATTTTTACCTTTTTAGGAATCCCGTGCCTTGGCAGAGATCGCAAAAGCTGAGCTGGATGATATTCCGATGAAAGGAAGACCACTTAGAGTTCGTTTTGCCACTCATTCTGCTGCACTTTCTGTGCGAAACTTGTCTCCATTTGTGTCCAATGAGCTACTGGAAGAAGCCTTCTCTCAGTTTGGAATGGTGGAAAGGGCTGTAGTTATCGTAGACGACCGTGGCCGCTCAACAGGGAAAGGCATTGTTGAGTTTTCTTCCAAGCCAGCTGCACGGAAGGCCCTTGATCGGATCAGTGATGGAGTGTTCCTTCTCACATCGTAAGATTTTGAATTTTGGCAGAAGAGCAGTTTTTGTAAGTAGTTTTATAGAATATTGCTTCACATAACCATTTTGTTTATTTTTTTTTCTAGGGCACCCCGTCCGATTGTGGTTGAATTGTTAGAACAGTACGATGATGAGGACGGTTTGCCAGAGAAACTCGCACAGAAGAACCCCAGCTATCAGAAGTAAGTTCCAAATGCTTTTATCATAGGGCTGGGCGAGATCGATAATGATAATTATTGCGCAATATAAATTTCCTCTAAACAATAACAAGAGTTTGGTAAATGTTCAATATAATATTTTTGCAGCAAAGGTGGAATGAAAGAGCGCTAGTCATTTGAAGCGCACCACTCAGACCATTTATCCACTTGGCTCAAAGTTCAAACGTCGGCGCGAGCTCACTAGAGCAGATGCGTTACTCGCTGATGAATCTTGGTCACACGACACTATGGCCCAGTCCCATTTCAACTCCTTAGCCCTTCCCCCTTCAATGTGTCTCGATTCTCTTTTGGTTGGAGGAGTAGGGGTAAGGGGAATGGCCAGATAGCCCTTCAAATTAAGATTTTTCAGGACCACGCTTCAAACGAAGGGGTATGAATTATCTCAGCGTAAACCGACAACATGGCTGCCCGAGCGAACTAAAAGACACTTAAATTTACTTAAGACACATTTTTGACATTAATAAAGGTTTGAATGAAAAGTAATCATTTGTTTTGTTACATTCAATCGTGAGTTCATAGTTACGGTCATGTTATTCAAAGAAATGTTAGCAAAAAAATTGCTAAAGTTCTATCATTACAGACTGCAGGACAGTGCCACAACACATTTTCATGTCTGATCAGGGCGATAACCACCATAGACATTGAGGGGGGCTAGTCCCCCCAATAATTAGAAATCGCTAAATCCTTTTCTCAAATATTGCCAAATTGAGAGGGAGATATGAAAGTTGCGTGTATGTGTGTCTCTTTGTAATGAGTGAGTTTACTTTAAAAACAGCACTTTTTATCATCTTGTTGCTGGTAAATATAATGTAGCGATTCAGTATTTAAACGGTTATTAATAAATTGTGGGGCAGTGATGACCAGTTTCTTTGCTTTGGGATGTGAGAGCTGCGCGACGTGGATGTGTCAGTAAGCAGCGCATTAATATAGAACAGTAAAGCTCTAATGCATAAGTGTAGGTGTGTGTCTTGTAGGAGCTAGACGACGTGCAACGCTATATAGTAGTGGTGTCCCAATTCTTAGGGAATATTTTTACCCATACCCCTTGACACTGTTTCAGGGGACAAGGGGAAGGGATATAAAATAGAAGTGGGATTGGGCCTAAACAGTACTGTGAGATCCAGTGTGAAGTGCTTGAATTCAGCGAGGGACACAAATAACTCTCAGCCAGATGATACAGCGCTGACAAACAGGAGAAACACTGTGCAGCGATACTGTCAGAAGGCCTTTTGATCTAAAAATCACCATTTACCATGGATTTACTGTAGTAACACTAACTGCACCATGGTATTGTGTCAGAAATGTGGGTATTTGTCGAATTTTGTTATAGTAATGTAAACATGTATTAAATGTACTGAAGGAGGATTAATACAATATAACAGCAGTAGGGCTGCAGCTATAGATTATTTTTGTAATCGAGTACTCTTGATTATTCCATTGAGTAATCGGATAAGTAATTTTTCTTCATTAAAGAGCAATCGATAGCTATCATTAAGTTAAGTGGTCTAAATGTATTTACATATTCTGTGGAAGGTGTAGGACTAAGAAATGTTCATCCAATCAAAACGCTCGGTCTGAGCGTTTTTGACTTTTCTTCCTGCCTGTCAACGTATGTATTTGCATACCTCTGCGCACCTGGTTCGTGCAGACATGATGCGTCATCAGCGCGTTCATGCACGCTGTGCAGTAGTGCTGTCACGGTACCAAAATTTTGGTACCGATACCAGTGAAAATCCACGGTTCTCGGTACCAATTTCGCTACCACATGCAAATTAAAAAACACTTTTAATAATAAAAATCATACACAAATAAAATGTACAAAAATCAATGCCATTCTTTATACTTATTTAAATTGTTTCAAGTTTTTCTGCAAGTAATAAAAATATGAAAAACAGTAAACAAGATTCACCCAAATTTAATGTCTTTTAAATTAAATTTAAACGTTTTATTTTTTTGGTAAATAAAGGGGATTTACTATTAAAATTAAAATATAGAAGAATTGTGTGATTAATTTTTTTTAACAGTAGTAATAGTATCACATACATTCTACTAAGTAATAGTAATACATTTCTGGCACAATGTCTTTAAGAAACTTTTTTGACGGGTTGCCGTGAATACCTTTAAATTTCTGTGTGTAGCTATATGAAATGACGCTGGTTTTACTCAATAAAACGGTAGAATGCTCCTGAAGTGACTCTCAGAGCAGTTCTGTAGATGTTGTTTATGTATGCATGTCCTCATTGAGATGGCAGATGCTGAAATCACCGCGAGCGTCAGGCGTGCTTCACTGTACATAGAGAGAGAAAAAAAAAAAACGTGTGTCTCTGCCATTCACTCATTCACAGAGATTCGCAGAACATGTGGGATTCATATTTGAATCGACTTTTGCTGCTTAATATTTACAGGTACTAGTCCGTGTCGCGATTTGAAATGACCTACTTTTGATTAATTCATCCAAACTTTGACAAATTCCATGACATTCCGTGCTAAACAGTAAATTCCATTTTTATAACTGGATTCTGAGGTTCCATCCGCGTTTTCTGCATTGCGGAAATCATAGGGCTGTACACGTCAAGAGCTGGGTTGACCGGGTACTCTGTACCACCGGTACTTGGAAGAAAAAAAAAAACCTGGTACCGTGACGGTTTTAATTTTTTAACATTCATTCACGGATTTGCTCTGCACAGCGTCTTCACACACAGATGAAACTTACTAGAGAAGTGACATACCTCTGTAAATAAATACTATTTAAATTTATGTCTCGCACACGTTGTATGGAACATATACTCTCGCTTCGAACTGGAATCATGGCGGAGTATCTGGTGATGTCCACTTTGCAGGGCACTTACGGTTGAATAGAACAAACGTCGCTGGTGATAAGAGATGCACATGAAACGTGCAGAGCGGGGGGCAAGAGGACTGGAATTGGGAGCAACTGATGTAGCCTATTGTAGTAATGTCTCTGCTATTCTGGTCTGTGAGCGTATATGCGTGCAGGGGGTGTGGCTTTAGATGGCGATTGCAGGGAGGGTGGGATGTTCGCTTTCAGTGCTATCAGGATAGAGTTAGCATTTCCCAAGATCTCCTACTGCACCTTTAACTGTTTTATTGAATAAAATCAGTATCACATTTGTAACCATGCTGATTTTTAGAGGTGAAAACTGGCACTCTTCGTGTGATATTGACTAAAAGCCCCGATATACTTCAAACGAAATCGAAGAATGAACCGATAAGGCTGAAACAAAGTTCATTTTGAGTTCGTTTCGGCAGTTCAAAACAGCTCACCAAAGCGAACCTTCTGGGAGAGTTCGTTTTGACTCCTAAACAACCTTTAGCTACCATTGGTCTGTGGCGATTACGCAATTGGTGGGTGGGTTCGGAAACTCCGCCGGCTTTGATGTGCAATTTATTTTACCAGGTTCGTTTCTCATTCAACGGAGGTCAGGCAGGAGAACAACATCTCCAAGTTACTAGCAACGTAAAAACACTGTCAAATAGCTGAGCTGCCACAACTATCTGCACCTGTACGATCGCTCGCGGAGAGACTTTAAAGATTCAGAGAAAGCATTTAATTCCTAGAAAGCAATTGCAATGAAACTTGGTGTCGACAACCCAAGTTACGCAAAAAGCAACTTAGAGAAACATCAGATGCAAGTTTTCCGAAGCCATTAAAAGAATGAAATGAAAGGGTAATGTAGCAAGTACCAAATACATGTTTCAAATAAATGTTACACCATACTGCTGCTATTGTTCTTTCAATAAGCGAATTTAAAAGGTATACAATAAATGAACATACAATAATAAACCTTTGTTTTTATCAAATGACACCACATAAAATATAGAAACGTGTAATTTATCCAGTTTAATAAAAGATCTAGTTGCACTGTCATTGCTGTGTTTAGGGCATACAAGCGAGCGTCGCGACATTTTTACATTACATTTAAGAACAAAAACAAACTTCGTTTGAACTATATCGGGTCCGTAACTTTGTTTCTGTGGTGTTTCTATTAGGGCTGTCAAAGTTAATGTAAATTCATTTTATCAATTTTATTTAATTTGATAAATGCGCCTAACACAGCGTGCATTTTCTGTTTGACCCTTGGCCTAGCCCGTAGAAATGGAGATGCATAGTGTTGCCAACTTAGCGTCTTTTCAGACCCCTTCAGTGACCTTTTTTTTTTTTTTTTTTTTTTTTTTTTTTTCTGGCAGTGGCAGCAGGTATGCATTAAAATTTCAAATTGGAACCTGTACTACATCAGTTCTGGCACCCAACATCACAACAAGATTGTATTTTTTAGCTCCTTATGTAGCCGAATCTGTGCTGAATTGGCCACCTACAGTTTTTGCTTTGTTTTGCCTCCAGCTAGCGATGTGACACAGTGACGTCGTCCCTAAAAGGGTCCATATGAATAGATTTTGGACGTGCGCCCCTAGTTTTCTCTTCCTCTTCTCTAAAGCAGCGCAGTATGTTCTCGCCCCCCTTTGCTGAATGTTCCCAGGGCGGGGTTTATCTGGGTTTATGATGACAAAACCCGGGAAGTCAGTCATTGTAGTCCCTACGAGCCATTTTTGTAGGCATTAAACTGCCATAACTTTCAGCTTCGTAATTTTGCAGATGTTTATGCTTAAACGGCAACATTACACACTAACATTAAGTGAAATCGCAATCAACCACCCCTTTTAAATTTCACCATATTAAAATTAGATTGCTACAATTTTTACAGATATTGATTTTGATAATGAACAAAACTGCCTTTAAACCTGAAAGAAATAAAAATTTGACTTTGTGATAATTATCAATAACCCCCACCCCCCCCCCCCCCACCCCCCACCCCCCCCATTAGTCAGAACTGATAACGGCTGTGATTTGACCTCAGGGAGCGAGAGCAACCTCCTCGGTTTGCCCGTCCTGGCACCTTTGAGTTTGAATACTCCCAGCGATGGAAGTCTCTTGATGAGATGGAGAAACAACAGAGGCAGCAAGTGGAGAAAAACATTCGTGAGGCCCGTGAGAAGCTGGAAGGAGAGATGGAAGATGCCTATCATGAGCACCAAGCAAACATGCTCAGACAGGGTGAGTATTGTCTCTGCTGAGTTGGTGTATTTCTGTTTAGCCTTTTTGCTATTTTAAAAAAAAAAAATTGGAGTGAATAATTGATGTGGAGGATCATTTTCTTTCAAAAGACCTTCTTAGACGTCAAGAGGAACTTCGTCGCATGGAAGAGTTGCACAGTCAGGAGATGCAGAAACGTAAAGAGATGCAGCTCAGGTATGTCTAATGTAGTATTGTGGTTCTGGAAACCTTTGCTGTAATAGTAGTTAACAGATTGGTGGTTCTCAACCACAGGCAAGAAGAGGAACGCCGTAGGAGAGAGGAGGAGATGATGCGGCAGAGAGAAATTGAAGATCAAATGAGGCGCAAACGTGAGGAGTCTTACAGAATGGGAAGCTTTATGGATAATGTAAGTAATGCATTCAGAAAGCTAAGCTATTAATTACAATGTTGGTAATCCTTTCAAGTAAAATATTTTGTTTGTTTGTTTGCAGAGAGACAGGGAGATGAGAATGAATCCTAGTGGAGGCCTGGGGTTGGCTGGTAAGATGCGTTTTATTTTTCTCTTTGGTTCATTGTCTAGAAATTCGGTATTTCCACATTTATATGCTAAAAGTCTGTAAAAACTTTGCTGAAAAACCTGTGCTTAATCTACGTGCCTTCTAGGGGTTTAAGAAAATATCGATACATGTGAGTATCGCAATATTTTGTTTGGCGATACTGTATCGATTCTCAGATGGAATATTGATATTTAAAAAAATAAATTAAATTCCCGTGTGAAGAGCCTTCTAGTGTCGCCGGGCGGTTGCAGCTTTCTCTAACGGAGGCGTTTTGTGCAGTTGGGGCGGTGCTCGCCTTGTGGTCTCTGCAATTCCACGGGAACATAAATACAAACTGAAAAACCTGTGAAATTCAATTTGAAAGGTTCTGAGAATGTTCAACATCTGTTTTTTTTTGTTTTACAATTGTTTTCTTTTGGAATTCTGCAAGCACTTTTATTTTTCATTGATATTAAGCAGATGTAACTTTTTGTTCAGATCAGAATGTTACAACATTGTATGTCACAATTGTAAACTTAAACTGTGAACCTTTAAAGCAGGGTCTAAAAATATATATGGCTTTTTTATAAAATACATTTTATACATATAGCTAAAGAATCCTGCAAGCACTTGAATTTCTTCCTCCTTTACTCATACTGCACAAAAAGTGTAATGTTGAAAGTTACAGGGACAGATAATTCCAAATGCAGATCCCAGTGTGTTCTGGTTATTTTTTTTGCTAAGGTTTGCATATGGTGGTGTTCTTAATGACCCCTTTCCTAAAAATATATCCTGTTCCTAAAATAAGAAATATCCCAATATATTGCCTTGCTTACAGTATCGCAGTATATCGTATCACAACCGCCTGTATCGTGATGCGTATAGTATCGCCAGATTCTTGCCAATACACGGCCCTCGAGATGAGCATTTACTAGATGAAACAACTTAAATTGTTGCAAATCAACTTTTGATTTGTTTTTTTTGTTTGTTTGTTTTTTTAAATGACACCAATATTTTAGATACCAATTAAATTTTACAATTCTTTTATTTCAATTTCGATAAAGCAAAAATCACTAGCCAGAAACGAACATGAATATATAGTTTAAACATTATTAAAAGTGTATAGCACAAGTTATAGCACAAACATAGGCCTATAGCACAAAGATAGAAATGAAATTATTTTTTAGGTTATGTTTGTAGATGTTTGGGTACAGAAATTGAAAAATAACATTTGCTTATTCTTTGTTGCACCTCAATTTTTCATAGCCATTTGAAATTAGAGGCAGCCACTGCATTTAATCATGAATTGATCCACAAAAAAAACCATGTGCAATGTTTGATTTTATAGACACTGAATTCAAAATATGAAACAAACAGAATGACTTTAACCTGACTTTAGCTTTGTGAAATTATGCTACATAAAACATCTGCATGCATGACACAAAGGGCAGGTGTGCTGAATGAGATGCAATTTCACTCTCTGACTGCAGGTGGCGCTCATAGAACAACTCCTTGGTTACCACTGTAAACAGAGCAGTGCTGCACATATTAACACTAATTTAAATGCATTATACAGAGACCAAATGCAAAGAAAATGCCATTTCTAAAAACAGCCAGTTCCCCTCAGAAATGCATTCATATAAAATGCAATATTTGGATTTTCTTCCTATATTTCGCACATCATGAACAGTGATCCCACAGTAAAAAAAAACAACAACAAAAAAAAACTATAAAGTGTTGATCGTAAAACCAAGCACTTAAATGTAATCTAAAGATTACCAGGAGCTATAGAATGACAGCACATGCGTTTTATGTGATTTAGTATGTTTGTTTTTTTAAGTTGTTTTTTTTTTCTCTTTTTGAGTGTGCACTTCTTATGCTTTTATAGGACGATGTATAGTGAGAATGATTTATCAAATAACACAGATATGATCCTAATGCATGTTCTTTTTTTTTTGTTTTTCAAAAAAAACAAAAACAGATATGTCATTTGGGTCACCTAGCCAGAAGTTCCAATTGGCAGGAATGAATTTTGAAGGACACCAGGGAATGGGGGGACCAACACCAGGGGGCATGGTGCCCAACGAAATGGTAACGTATTCCTGAGTTGAAATCGAGAGTGAATGTGGGGTGTGTGTTTTGTATGCATAATAATCTTTGAATGGAGCTGTTGTGGTTCATAGGAATCGAGGCCATTTTGTGTTTGAAGGTTTATTGTGGAAGTTAGGTGTGAATGGATCATTTCTAGAATTGTCAGTGGGCAGTGTGTTTTGATCCCTGATGTGATTCAATTATATTGTCACCATCTAGTTGCAGAAGTCATTGTCAGCACTTGAGCTCAGCTTCCATCACTTTTCCTTCTCTTGTTACTTTGAATGTCTGTCTGTACTAAAGCCCAAGAATTTTTATACAACTGTCTACTTACACATACTTGTAAGTCCTGTCTAAAGTGCAAAAAAGACAGGCATGTTTGCGCTTTGTTTGTGTAATCTTTAAATTAGCAATGTGCCATCATTTCAAACACAAAGCCTGGTGAAATAATACCCAATGACATGCTGTGCTTGTTTTGTGGTGAAATACCTTTTGTAGGTTTTTTTTTTTTTTCTCTTTTTTTTTTAAGTTTACACTTGCAAATCCATGTCAAAGTCACGTCAGTGCTGCTATGGTACCCGCATGGAAATGCTGTTTCCATGCTTTGAGCTCTTTTTCGTAGTGTCGACCGACTGTGGGCATTTAGTGCAGATAGACTTAAAAGCAACTTAATCACAAAATGTATGTGACATAAAGTTACAGTGACTGAAAATGATGTGGCTGAGTTTTTGAGGAGCTGGTTGGAGATGTGATGGTTGGCTTACGTACTTAAATTTTGTTGATATTGGATGGTGAGACCGAGGTTGGGTTTGACCCATATTTGCTATAACGAAAAGAACTCTGGAGTTTTCCTTGGACGTGGCACACATTTCTATAATCACCAAGATATAATTCTTATCTCCTACACGGTGTGCTTTTAAATGTTTCTATTTTAATTTAAGAGTTTAAATGTCTCAAAACGGTTACTACAGCAATTTGTAGTAATAATGTAGCTACATAGTGAATTTGTACTACATTTGCCTGTCCTGAGCCCTTGCTGGGAATGCTGTGTGTTGCAGCCAAGTAATTCAGCAGCAAAACCAGTGCTTTACAGATTGTTGCATTGTTGAATGTATTGCCTGTATGCTGCTTTCACTGCAGTATCTTTTAAAAGCTGAACCATTTTGATGCCCTAGTTACAGGCAGTGTTATTGGGAATATGGGAATTGGTCGTTCCTTCCAATAGGCTTCAGTATCAATAATGGCTCCACATTTCAACAGTTGAAAGTGAAACCTTATGGGCATTTACTCATTCTGTTGTCAAACGTAAAACCTGATTTTAAGATTTTGATAAATTTAACATTATGGGTTTATTAATACGATAGGGTAAACGTACCTTTTAAGCACACTTCCATGTTTGATATCAGATTATAAAAAGAAAAAATAACTTATTGTCCTACTTGATGTCTTAAGCAATTGATATGCTTGTTACTCTATACCTCCTATAATTTCAAGTCTGTCAGATCATTGCACGCTGAGATATGGGTCTCCGTATGTACACACTGTCTGGCGGCCGTTTTGAAAGCAGTCTAAAAACTTTCACCAAAGGAGAAGCCCCTTAAATGTGCAATTTTTTTTTTTTAAGAGGTTTAAGCCGCTATTTTGGGTAAGTTTCACTACTTATTGTAAAATTAAGAGATTTAATGTTCAGACTTTTGCATATTATAACCTGGATGTGGGAAATAATTACATTAGATCCAAAAGATAGTTTTAGCAACACAGCGCAGATGCTACAGAACACAGTTAGCTGACTAGCTGTATAAGATTGTGTGCTCTGCTAACACATTACTTCACAGGCATTACTGGCTTGTACTTTTACATCCACAGTATTATAAATTCACAGTTTATTGCTGGTCTGTCGTTTTACAGTGCTGTAATTTTTAAAGATTTCGTATTTTAAGGTGAGCTTAAAGGTACACTACTATGAAAATCACACAGCTTCAGTGTGACATCAATAAGAAAAAGTAAAATTTCATAGACATTGTTAATAATAGTTGTTCATATTAAAATATGTATGAACTTTAATACATGACCTAGACTAATTAGCAAAAATCCTGTCATTTTAATAAATATTGCATGAAATGTATGTATAAAAATTGTTGCTGCTCCAATTAAGCTCAGTGTGCTCTCTTTAAGTTCTTCCACATTGAACGTCTATGAGTTAGTTAAGATTTTCTATGGATTCTGTCAACTCAAATCTGCAGACTGGCTCAGACCTTTGGTAGCAAGCATCAACTTCTCCAGACTGTATATCTGTGGAAAATCGGGGCAAAAATTATGTATTGTATTCCAGCCATAAGAGACTACAGATAAGTTGACATCCATTTAATAAGAGGTTTCATAATGAGGCTCATTTCTGTTCATTCCCCATGAATGAAATGTTTTATTTGATTTTTGAATGTTACTTAGCTGAACGTGAACTAGTCTAGATGTTGCATAGATGACACTTCATTATGAATATATAACCGATCAAATGGAATGCCTTGTCGCTTGATTTCAGTGTTCTGTTTTTTTTTTGTTTTGTTTTTTGTGATTGACTTTGTACCTTCGAAAAAATATATTTTTACAATTATTCTTTAAAATATTTTCCTTAAAATAAACAAGAATTTTTAATAAAATATGATGTGAGCTTAATGGGAACAGGGGTGTGCTTAAAGGGTACAAAAATGTACCCATTAAGCACAACCAGACTTTTTGATTTTAATGTGTATTCTTGTCATTTCAAATAAAAATAAATATTTTTGTGAGTAATTTTATTTTAACATGACTTTTTGTACTGAAACCAATATCTTGTGTACTGTGTCTCAATGTAGATTTTGGTGAGCTTAATAGGTACGTTTACCCTACTATTAGCAAAGCAGAGGCTTGATTTTTGTATAGAAATTGAATGAATTGTTTTATAAGTGTCTGAAAGCAAGTATTTAAGTAAACATTTTAGTTGTTTATCTGAATGTTAAAAGTAGATCTCTCAGATTTAACACTTGAAGTCAACATGAAATCAAAATGGCCCCCATCTGCTTTCATGCATTTTTATTGTGCGTTATGTAGGCTATATGCACTTTTTTGGGGGTAATTATCAAATCTTATTACTTGCTCCACCTCTAAAATGATTGCCTTTTGTTGGCTTCACGGCCACCTAAATTTTGTCTCGTGAGTGCTGGTTGTGTTTTAGGAGGAGAATAGTCCTCCCCTCTTTAAATCTGACTGCTTTGAAGTCAAAAGTCCTGCTTTGTGTGTGTATATATACAGTGTTTCCCCTACCATTATTTTAGGGGGGGCGGCCTGCCCCCCCAACGGCACCCCCCGCCCCCCTTGAAAGTCAAGTTAATTTTATTTTATTTTCTCTATAGCGCCAGACTACAAAAGAAGTCATTCAATGTTATCTTCCCTATAGAACAGGTCTATACCTTGTTCTTTTATTAAACAAACTAAATAGCCTTATGTTATTTATCTTATTTGGACGACGGTGTGTCATTTCTGTCTCTAATTTACATGGTCGCGCTCTCTGTATCACGCGCACAGCGGAGTTCTGCCCCGGTTTGCGCACTCACAAGTGTTCGCACACTCACTCCTATTTGTAAATATTAAGCCGCAAAAAACGGCTATTTAAATATGATTTCTGCCTGTCTCTGTGCTAATGTATGGTGCTTGCGGTGATATTAACGTTTGCTGCCTCACTAAATGAGGACATAAATACATGAACAATATCTCCAGAACTGCTCTGAGAGTCACTTCATTAGCACTTGACCGTTTCATTTGAGGAAAAACTATCCTCATCGTATACACACAGAAATGTAAAGGTATTCACGGCAACCCGTCAAAATAAAAGTTCGGTTTCACTCGAAGACATCGGGCAGAACGTAATAGACTACTACTACTACTACTACTACTACTACTACTACTAAAACTATTAAAACCTTATCTTTAAGGAATAATCATACAATGTCTTCAATGTTTTTTATCAATATTAGATCCCCCTATATTTTCCAAAAGTAAGATTTGTTTAATTTTAATTTTGTTTAAACAAAAACACCCCCCCCCCCAGCCATAAACATAGGGGATATATATATATATATATATATATATATATATATATATATTCAACTTTTCACTGAAATGTTGTTTTACGGAAAAAAAATGGGCCAAGTGCAGTTTCATGTTGACTTTAAGTGGTCAACCTCTTTTGCTGAAAGAATTGGACTCACAGCAAGCAGATATAATGACAATTATTTTTGCAAGTTGTCAATGTGCAGTTGCAGTGTTTAATTTTGACTTATCAGTTCTTTAAACACTTTCAAAGCATATGGCTATCAAATCAGCATTACGTTTTTGTGTAGATGGGCTAATCTTGAACACTTTGAAACTAAATGTAAATTTACAAAAATGCTGCTTGCATTTTTACTGCAAACTCAGGATGCTGTTTTTCACGTTTGCAGACATTCCATTTCATCCAGTTAACCAGCAGCACTACTGCATGTTCTGACAAGTACCGGATAAACGCTGTTTATGACAAACTGAAGAAACGTGGTTTAACATTGAACTATGTGATGGCTAAACAGTTTGCAATTAATTTTACTAACTCTTATTTTATATTTTATTTGAAATCACAATCTCTTGGAATGTAAAAGTGACCATTTAACACATTTTCAAATGCAATACTTATAAAATAGTATAAAAGTAAAACCCTTCATAAATACAATTGATTTAGAAATTAGTTTTAGGAAACAGAAATTATTCTTATTAAAACTAATTTGTGTTCCTTTTTGTAGATGTTGGTTGTTGCCCACATGGCTTAGAGGGTTTTTGTTAAAGTACAAACCTCCCTGCCATAATTATAAATTTAGGGCATCCAATGCATTTCTGCTTTAAAATCTCCCATGCAGATGGGGTTAGTAACTGTTTCCTGCAGTATTTATCACAGCAGCGCTATTGGAATGCATTGTAATGGGATTTGACTAATAAATACATTACCCTCTCTTCCTTTTCCTATGTCACCTCTGGCACCTGTGGATCTGCGTGTTGGAACGGTTTCGCCGATTGTTTTCCTTGGATCCCACTTTTATAATGCTTTGCTCAAAATACTCTTGGAACTCATGGAACTTGTTACCCCTTTGTTGCTTTTTTTTCCCCCTACCCATGGATGTAAACTCCATAATTTCTACAAAACTAAATACCCAACTGATACATAACTGAAAATGGTCCATGTAGCGCAATGAGCGTTTCCCGCAAGGTGGCCCAGGGGGTCCAAGGGGCATGGGTGCTGGAAACCCAGGATTTGGCAGGGTCCGTGAGGAATATGAAGGATCTGCCAAGAAGCCACGCTTCTGATCTGGCACTTTAAAATCAAAGTTTGTATGTGGAAATCCAGAGGCTCGGTTCTGGAGTTGCAATTGATGTATTTAAGTTTAAAGAATTTTCTTGCAGTTTTAGCCTGAAAACTCATACCATTTGTGGCAAGATTTTTTTTCGTCCTATTTTTATTTTGTATTCTTAATAGGTTTAAAAATAAAACCATTGAAGCCAGCAGTGGCTTAGTGCTACCAACATGTAATCCTCTTACTAGTCTACCTTGTCATGTTACTTGTGTTATACTGGTGAATATTGTAAATTGTTCTGATCTTACTATGGCTGTGTTCTGTGCCATTCACATTTAAAATACTACATGTACGTTTTCAATAAAGAGTGCATTTGGTTTTCCAAAACTCCAATCAGGTGTTCTTGGCACAATGATTAAATTTGCTTGGTGTCAGACATCTGACACCCGACACGTGTAAGATATCTAGTACACCCATACCCCCCCTGATTTATCGCTAGCTGTGAATAACTTGGCTATTAAGATAAGTATGGTTTGATGGTCCGATATCAGTTTTCATTTTGATTTGGAAATATAGCTTAAACATTTAGACTTTTTTTTTTTTTTTTTTTTTTTTTACAATTTGACTTTCATTGGTTAATTTTTCACAAATACTTAAATTGCAGTGCATATGCAGCCAGTGTGTGGTTCTTACGCTATGCAGAAGCAGCCCTGGCAAATTGTGCTTTCACGTAGGACGTCTTTTCTGTCTGCTACTGATCAGTAGATGTATACTACAAACACAATTTATCCATTATTTTAACTTCAAAATCCAAAGAGTGTTACTGAATGCTTTTACAGCATTGCGATTTTTCTTTGTATATGAAAGTAATACAATCTTTCATAGACGTAATCATTTAAACACAAGTAACAATGTATTCAATGTAGGGCTGTGCAATTAATCGATTCAGTTTAGACTTCGGCCTCCAACGATTATGAAAATACAGTAATAGAGAAAACGATTATTGCGCCCCTCTCCAGCGGTGCGCTTTCACTCCTCCATAAAAGCCCAATTTCATGTGCAAATCAGTAAAATCATTTAACGAGACTTTTGCAAAATGGGATGTGGTTGATTTAAGTTGATTTAGATTTGTTTTTAAAAGCGTGAAAGAACTTGCACTTCCTTGGGAAGATTACGGTGTATGCGCTCAGAGACGGAACACAGCATGGACATGTAAAAACATTTTTTTTAGCGCCTGAACGGTCAAATACACACATGTCAAAGCGGCACTTAGTGATTATTCAAGTAAACCTTTGTCAGTTATGTAAACGAATGTAAAGAGTTGAGAATGAAAATACATGTGCAACAGTAAATTGGTTCAGTGCGGCTCTTAAAGCGACAATGTGCTATATTCCTGCGGCCGACTGTGTGCTTAATATTAATCAAACAACAAAAGACATACAAAATCACTCACTGCTCTTGACTAAAGGATTTTTGTAGCTTTAAGAAACAAAGGAAGTTTTATTCTTACAGTGAAGACTGTAGTTTTATTTTACATTAGGTTACTTTAGACTTGCATTAAAAAAAAAAAACAGCACAGTTTTTTTTTTTTTCCTCTGGCAGTTTAATTTTCACTCATTTTGAGGACCTCTTTTTGTTTGTTTGTGGCAAAACATTTAAACGAAGCCTAAAAGCCTACTTTTATGTACAAAGGGAGTAGGCTGTCACGAACATTTTAAATGAAACCTTACCATTGACGGGCAGTCGACTCTTATGCTTTTTCTTTTGCAATTAAAACTTTATAAGCAGTCCTATTGGTTTGTGCATGAGTGCAATTCATTGTCACCTCATCGCGCACTTTTTCTTGCTGTAAACCTACTCAAAAAGCCATGTTGACTGTGAAACACGCAGTTTAATTATATGCTTTTATGGGGTAATTACAAAATTATCGTAAAAATCCATGTTAATTTTTACTGCAAATAATGCCCTGTCACTTTCTTTCAGCACATGTAGCACAGCAAAAATAGGAATGATCGCTGCAGACTAGGGTTGAGTATTGTTGGGTATCTGATTCCAATTCTGCTTATCGATTCTGATTCTTATCAATTCCTAGTTCGATTCCAATAAGATTTTTAAAAAATCTGATTAAAAAATAAAGTGAAACATTTAGATGTCAAATATACTTATGTTATTCAGCTGCAACAGAACACTTTGTTAAAAAAACGAGCAAACAACTTACAGAACACTTAAGCCTTTTACACGTAGGAAGATTTGCCTATGTTTTAACACGTACCGCAGCAAAACTAGACTAATAAATTTTAAACAAATTGTTAAAGACAAGTATACAGTCAGTAATGAGATGGGAACAAACAAATCAATTAGCAATAGCATAAATACAACTGAAATTTCAGGTAAAGAAAATGAAATCAAAAGTTTAAAAACGCTATATTCTCTTTTCATAAATTTTATATACGTTAATTGTCATCAAGTTACAAATGATATTCAGTCAAGATCAGTGAATGATTTTCTTTTATTCTTTGATTAACATTAATGACAGGCAGCACGTTTGTTAGGCTGCTGTCTCTTTAACACCAAACGCATGCATGATCTAAAAATAATTTTTACATGTGCATTTTCTTTCACATGTGCACGTTCACTTTAAGACAAAAACTGCTGTGTTTATGATATACTGACATATTTTTGTGCATATTGGTTGATAAATGTGAAGGAGAAGCACGTTTAGGCTCGGAACAAATCTTCAGTGGAAATGCATGGAACGGTTTGAGAACTGACTCAGGCCGGGAACCCACACCGGGACCGCTTTTCTCTGTGCTCGTGCTTCGGATGTGTGCGCTGCACGCAAACAGTGCTCAAGTTCTTTCTCTTCCTCTGTGTAAATAGTTTAAAATCGCATTAAAATGCATATGCAGGAATCGTTTAGTGGAATCGAAATGCACGTGTCTTATCGAGTACCCAGTTCTTGGAAATTTGGAACCGGTTCTCGATACCCAGCCCTACTGCAGACGCACCGCACCAGGAGCACGTTGTCGGACCACATCCGTGTGCAGTGTGAATGATTTCACCTGTTAACATGGCCGTGGATAAAAATATGCACTGCAAACAAAGTATGTGTAAAACAGGCTTTAGCCCTGATCGGTTCCAGAATTTTCCCTATAACACACACCGTTATAACTTCAATCATAAATTATAATACATCTGTTTTCTAAAAAAAAAAGTCTTTACACTGCAGAAAACAAGTTAGATCTGGATTGCAGTTTTAGAAAACTCTTAGCCACTTGTTTCAACAAAACAGTACACTCTCCATTTCAGAAGCAAACTTTAAGGTTTATGCGGCATTTTGTTTCCACAATTACGTGAATTTCTGTGTTTAAACCTAATTCTGCTGATCCATTTTAGAACGTAGATTGTTATTCTTATTTTGTAGTTTATACTGGACAAAGCAGCAGTTTAAGTTTTCTTTTTGCTGTATATGAATCTATATGAACAATTATTCTGGTGGGTTTTTTTTTTTTTTTTTTTTTTTTTTTTTTAATTCATTTAAAGCAACTTTATGTGGTCTTGTGGGGTTTCTTTTGTGATTTTTATTAAAAAGTATGTCATTTTTAGAGTGGATAGCAGTACACATGTATTTGTTGCAGCCATAAAGCAATCTGCCCTTTTCGCAGACTTTTGTACCCACTCACCAAACTTGCATACTCCCAGAACAGACATTTGGACATTTGCCTTACTAGAAGTCAGTGTACCATCAGAATGTTTTAGACCTGATGTTTCAATGGTATAAAATTACATATAGTTGCTTTAATCTGAAGTCAACAGTGAAGGTTTTTTTTTTTGTTGTTGTTGCCCCTATTGTCACAAAATAGACTTGGGGGCGGGAATGACTTTAAACATGCTTCCAGTGCATCCTCCAATGTTTGATTAAACCAATAATCCTTCCACAAACTCGTATCATGTTTTGAATGTGCCATTGTGATGGCAGTGTTTGTTTTTTGGGGTGAGGGAGTGAACATCTAATGCCTCTTTGTTGTCTCTGCACATTAAAGCTGCAGTCTGTAACTTTTTGTTAAATTATTCGAAATCAATGAGCAAGTACATAATTCAAGTACAAGTACAGTGTTCAAAACTCTCGCCTAACTTTAGCCTGATTCACAATGTTAAGCTTATAATAATGTTTTCCAATTTGAGTGGTACTGGTAGGAATTCGTGGGAAATTTGAGCATGCCGCTGCATCGTCACTTCATGTGGCTCACCAAGCTTCACTTTGTGGCTCGCATGGCAGTAAGTAATACGATGATGTGATCATGTAGTCAATACAGATATTTAATAAAAACATTAAAAACAAGCAGGGCTATAACAACCCATTAAACTCACATGTCTACACCGGACACGAGTGGCACGATCCGACAAAAGAGAATACACTACGTTCAAATTATTTGCAGCTGTCGCTTTTTTGCATCAAGTGTAGACAGACTTTTAGTACAGCGGGGCGTGGCATGACAACTGTCGCGTCTGGGGTAGACACGGTCAGACAGTGTCTGCTCTATTACAAATAGTTGTTGTTTTTTTTTTTTTTTTTTTTTTTTTTTTTTTTTTTTTTTAAATGCCTAAAACAGCGGCATTACAAGATGGAAATATAGACTAGAAAACATTTAAACTTGCTTTGTCCTACATCCATGACACTGACTTACTGCGGAGTTGCCAGTTTTAATCGTAACGGCCCTTAACGCCGAATGTGCACTTGGATGGTTAGATACATGATGGGCTAGTATAGAAAAAAAAAAAACTTAAGGTCTTCCCAGCATTAAGGTAATTCTGCTTTTTTCGAAATTCTCGTCTCAATTACAAATTTGACTGGTAAATGATAATGATAGCCCCTTTTGTATTAGATTGCACTGCATTGCATATCAGGGATGACGGATTGATTTAAAGACATGCTATTTATGACTGGATGTAACTTTTGATACTTTGTGGTAAAAGTGGCCCGCTGATTGACTTTGCCCTATCAGTGCAGCTCCTATGGAAAAAGAGTGAAGACCACTGCTGTAGGTAGTGGATCATTTATAGCCTTCTCTCACAGCTGCTGGAATAATTAAATTTGTCATTTTGATGGTGGACTGTAATCCAGAAAGGATTGTTTATGAAACACACGTGACTGAAATTTTATTCTATTTATCAGTTTTAAATTTGCATCTGACTACAGATAGCCTAGGATTACACAAGATTTGTTTTATAGAAAACCAGTTCGAAGGAAGAATAATTTGCTTTTTGGGTTAAAATAATTTCTTAATATGAAATTCAAATGCTTTGACAATTAGAGAACATTAACATTACCGATTTAAGAACAAAGTATAGCAATAATTTGCAAAGTTTATGAGGTAACCGATTGTTAGATTTAATCACCATTGTAGTAAGAGTTATTGTAATGCTTTTTCCCTCAGTTGGTCAGAAAAAACGTGGCAGACATGTTCAGATGACTATCTGATAAATTCTCATTTGGGTCATCTATTCCGAGATGTAGGCTAGAATCTATGATTCCTAAGTACAGCACACCGGTGCGTTGACTGACAGCCACACATACTACTCAACATTAGATTCATCCGAGCTGGAGCCATGCCATGCACAACCCACGCAAGGGAGATAATTCCGCAAATAACTGCAATTGCATGTTTTTAAAGAGCGATGGCAGCAAAGAGGCAAAACTTATGGACTGCAGCTTTAAGATGACATTGAGGAACGCCATTTTAGGATGCTTTTAACCCTGGAAAAAAAGTGGTACAATTTGCATTTAACTCCGCTGTTAAAAAGCAAATGTGATTCACTTGTTCAATTAATTGGCATACAGCATTTTGGCTCTTCAGAGACCCCTTGGAAACTTGGAACTTCAATAGAATTCTCCTGATTAATATTTTAGAAATGATTTTTGGTCTGTATGGCCCCACCCTAGTTCTACAAGTGCAACAAGTGAAAGTTGACTACCTATGTAGAGGTTACAGGACACAGACACTTGTTTTAATAGCATGTTTTTTGTTTTTTATCAATTTAACTTCTAAATTTTAAAAGTTGTTCTTTTTTTCTCTCTTTTTAGTTATGGTGGTTAGCTCTAATAAAAGTTCAAAATATTGCTACTTATTTCTGCTTGAAAGCCATGTTTCTTTTTTGAATTTGTAATATCCACAGAACCAACTAATAAATTCAGTTGTCTGTATAGGATTATAGATTCATTGTTCTGCAGTTGTTACTTTGCCGATTGTCTTTTCGATATGCCAAGACGATGAAACTGAGAATTATGTAACATAACAGTATTGTCATTATAATATAAAACAGTTTTCAGATATAGTTTACACCTTTCACTTAATATAACAGGTATTTTTTATTTATCTTTGTGAAATAAAAAACATTCTAGGTCAGTTAACAATAACAGCTAATAATGGTTCTCCACTGTACTCCTTATACTTTGTGTTATCATAATTATAACACATTGCATTTTTATATTAAAGCTGGACTTGACTGTTGTATTTGACATTTATCAAATACTTGGATTAACAATGCATTTATAACTAGTAACTTATATACTATTATTAACTAATTTTATTTCACTTTGCATGATGTGAGACCTACTTTTTTTTTGTTTTTTTTGTTTCCTCATTTTACACTGTTAAAAAAAAATCTTATTCTCACTCCTGCGTTAAGTAATTTTAAAGGTAATTGTATTTTGATATTGCCTTGAGTGAGGACTACTAATTTTATTTACTACTTTTTCTTACTAAATTTAAACCTTTTGAAAATTTGGTAGCATGATTAAATCAAATTTGTCTTCATTTGAAAGCCATGTGTGATATTTGAGTTGACTTAAATTCTTGGCGTAAAATGTGGTTTTTCTTTATTTTTATTTTTTTCTCATCGCATGGCTTATGTAATTAGATAATTTTAACATCAAGAATGGAGCTGGAAAAAGGTAATTTCACATGCAGATTTTCTGAGATACATTGTGGAATAAATGTTGTTGTTTATTGTGTTGGTTTTCTATACATTTTCTTTTCCTTAACAGGTTTGTTCGTGACTTCCGAAGTATCGTCAAGTTTGGAACTGTTTTGGATTTTAGCCATTTATCCAATATTAGTTTCAGCTTTATATGGCATGCCAATGGATTGTTCACCAGCTGTCTAATGCGTAATGTTCTCAAAATAGCAAAAATGGCTTTTCAGAACACAAGGCTCTAGTCTGATTGACTGGCTTTCAATTACCAGGAGTCAGGGTGTTTAGGTTTTGAACAGTGCACCTGGAAATATTTACAAGTTCTCAAGCTTCTTCAGTGAGAACTACAAAGGAAGAACTAGTCGCTGGATTTGCCATCATTTTTAAGTCTTCAAGAGCTTTAAGACACTTGGTAGCAAGTAGACCATACATGACCCTGCCAGTATTACTCCTTTTCCACCTGCATGAACCGGGTGCTAGTTCAGAGCCAGTGCTATTCCCAGTTCGGAGGTGGGTTGACTGGAGAGCCTTCTAAGAACCAGTTTGCCTTTCCATTGGATGGAGAACCACCACAAAGCCAGGTCTTACGTCACTAAATATGCCATCTAAATACGTTTAATTTCCTCTAGCAATGCTAGCGTGGCAGAGCCAAACACAACAGGCTTATTCTGGATGCAGCTGGGCAGACCGATCAGCGCACAACACCGACGCGCCGCAGGAGCGATCCAAAAGCATAAAGAGCTGTCTGTCAACAATGGTGGACGTTGCTTTGCTATTGATGTTAATGGCTTTGTGAACCTACATCAGCGTTCAAACCTACATGGCAAATCCAATGTGTTCGTGTTTAGCTGTTATTTCAAATATGGTGGTCAAAAGTTTCTGTTTGTCCTTTTGGTAACAGTAACCCCTCCCCCAACACCTGATGCAAGCAGTTCTTCTAGCTCTGCAATGTTTTGGTGCTACTTAAGAACCACTTTCCCTGGTTCGGAGCTGGTGCTTTGGGTGTCGAAAGACAAAGAACTGACTTGAAACTAGACTCTGGCTCCGAACCAGCACTCAAACTGCCTTGGTGGAAAAGGGGTATCAGTTACACATTGTTTTTGGAGTTATATCTCTTCTTTAACACCATGTGTTAATACATATCATGGTTGGTCACTTCATGTCAGCTTCATGTCGCCTCATTTGGTTTGGATTGTCTGTGTTTGAGCAGAATGAATAATGCGAGACTAATTCGCTACAAAATATGACCTTCTGGCATGTGACTTCAATTATTTTCCAAAACTTTGGCCTGTTTGTCCGATTTGGAACAACTACGTTTATTTTGCTTCAACACTAGTGTTGCACCATTACTAATTATTATTGTTGCTGCTCACGTCTTTGTCATAAAATTAGACGTAGTATTAAATTTGCCATCTCTTCATAGTTATTTTACAGTAGATTTTCAAAACCGTCTGTCAAGAAAGCTAACTACTCAAACAAGTTCTAGGGCAAGATTCATAGAACAAATGTTTTTGTTTTTTTTCTTACCTGCTATTTTTTTTAAGAATAAAGTTTATAAATATTTTGCATTCCCAAAAACATTCCCCAAAAATTTTTTCATTAGATTATCCAAATGAAGAAACTAATGAAAAATTGCAGTTGAAATTGAAAAGAATGAAAAGTCAAAGTCCTTTTTAAATAACCCTTTTTAATTAGAATAAACTTGTCTTAAATGTCCAAAGGTAAGATGTTTAATGACAGCACACACACTCAGATAAAGGATGCTTTCCAGGGCTCATCAGCAAGGACTACCCAATGTCCTGAGACCAGCATGAAAATTGCTCTGGTCAGCTGACCTAAGTCATTGGCTCGATTGGGTACACACTTGACGCATGCACACAAAGACGCCCCTCGGACAGCGCATATTAACAAATTCCGTTCTTTTTCTGCATCAAATGCAAAAATGACTCCCTCTTCAAGTGTTCAAGTAAATATTGTTGGACACTTTTTTTTTTTTTTGGGGGGGGGGGGGGGATGGATTGCGTGTCAACATAGATCTGTGCTTAAGTGAAGCAGTCAGTCAAGTTTACATTTAGTAAAGTGATTTCCACTTTAATTAAAATATAAAACTACATGATTAATGTAACTCTTTTAAAGAGAGAGGTTTTATAGCTTTTGGAGCAAGGGCACCGCCATCTTGCAGTACCAAATTGAATTCTCTTTCTAGTCTGCTTGAGCAAATACACAGAATATTGTTAAGGGCTGTTTTAGGAGTATCCATGCAAATGCGATTTTGTTTCCGACCCACTCTTCACCCCAAACCAGAGCAGGTTTATGGCTTCTTCCACATGTAAGGGCAGTACTGTTTGTTCCCCTCGTGGTATAGGCTCAAATGCTTGAGCATTTGCACTTACGGGCTCAACAGTTCTTTCAAGTTTGTCTTCCTCCATTTAAACAAGTGTGTTCAAAAAGTAAAGAAAATTACTTAATTGGCCTACGGCGTGAACATAAAGTGGACATCTCTTTACTAAATGTAAACTTGACTGACTGCTTCACTTCAACTTTAAAGTTTTAGGTCTTAAAAGTGACAGCAATCCAAGTTTTTTGTGAATCTGGCCATAGTTCTAAATTGAATAATGTAACTAAATCTGTAATTGTAGGATAGCCACTAATTTATTTTTGTGGTTATATTGAAATGTGATATTCTGTGCTTCCTTCTGTGAGCAACTTTCTTCAGACTGCACTTCCTAGATAGCATTGGATTCATAAACTCCAACTATTTTTTTTTTTTTTCCCCTTTTAGATAATGTTGATTTAAGTAAGGGCTCTTTCAGTAATTCTGGAGGAGTATGGGATTAAAAGCACCTTTTGAGTTAACCAGTTATTTAACAATATTGGTAGTATTTTTTTTTTTTTCTTTATGAATTTAATGTGATTGCAGAATCTGCATTCTTCAAGAAACAAGTGCTATGCCATGCGAGAACTGCTCTGGATTGTCCTTGATGTTGGCAGCTGGATTTGTTTTTGTTCTTTAGAGTGGTAAATTCACAAGCACATAATACTTAATTTTGCAAGCATTGAGGAGTAACTGCTTTCAAGTTGCTATGTATTGACACAAGGGGGGGGGGGCTGACTTTGGTTTTGATTAGTCTTCCCAAATTAGATCATTCAAATGAACTTAAATATTCAGTCTTTAGACAAAGGCAGGAGGCCTGTATAATCAACTGGAGGCTAGGAATTAAATGGGAATAGTAATCTGAATATTTATACATTTTTCTCCTGGTTTAACACCACCTCAAATTATTTAGATCTTTTTGATGAAAGCCATGAATGTATGGGAAGATGTTCTCATTCCACCCTGAAGCCCTGGTAGCTAGTTGCCTGGATATTAGCAGGAAGGAAGAGAAAGATAAAAAAAAAAAAAAAAAAATTATCAGACTTCTCAATTTTCAAGAACACCACACCACCTCCAGGCTTGGTAAGTGCACAACGCATGATTACTTTACAGTCTGCCAAGTCCTGCAAGAAAACCATTTTAATTGTGCCTGTTTGATAGTGTTGGGGAATGGGTTTTATTTTATTTATTTATTTTCATTTTACAATTTAGCTCTACAGTTCACTACCATAGTTATAAACATTTCAGTCCAGATCCACACTTGGAGAAGAAGAATCATGGGGGAAAGAATCACTGACCACATTTAAAGGCATAGGTCACTCAATTGAAAATTGCTTGCCCTCATGTCATTCCAAACCTGCGTAATTTTTAGTCTACACAAATATAAAGTGGACAGGATTTTTCAAGCTCCATATGAGTCTGTACGAAATGTACATTATATTCCAAGTCATTAAGGCATGGTCATATTAGCATAATTTTAGTTTTTTTTTTTTTTTTTTTTTTTTTTTTTTTTTTTAAATCGAGTGGTCAATTGTCTGTGACTACTGTAGTGATGCACACTGCCCCGCTCACTTAAACAAAGCAATATTCTGTTGGTCAGTGCAGTGGATTTGTGGAAAAACAGGTGTTTTTGTTTTTACCACACATGATCCTTCAGAAATCATTGTAATATGTTGACTGGGTACTCCGTTATCAATCCTTGAATAAACATTTTCCAAAAAATCACTTTGAGAACCGTTGTACTGCCTAAAGTTTTTTTTTTTTTTTTTCTTCTCAGTCGTCTTTGATAAATCGAAAGTTCAAAATAACCATTGTTTGAAATAGAAAACTTTTGTAACATTTCTATTTGTAACTTTTCTTCAATTTGGATCAATTTAATGCATGCTTATAAAGTTATACCTTTTTAAAAAAAAAAAAAAAAAAATTGAATGGTAGTGTATCTGAAGTAATGAAATTCAGTGAGATGACTTAAGTTTCTATAGTGCGCTAAGAGTTTCCTCAATTATCACGTTCATATGGCTCAAAAAAAAAAAAAAAAGCTGAATGTACGAAACTTCAAATAGCAATGAGAAATGTGACCACACCTTTAGTCACATGGGTTTGGAGTGACACAAGGGTTAGGAAATGACTTTTTTTTTTTTTTTTTTTTTTGTGGTAAACATTTGATTCATTCCCAGCTTAGAGCCATTGGAATAATTTTTGTACAGTGTAAAATTCAAGACACACTAATTTAATAGTTAATAAGTTCCTTGATTTTAATTAGAACATCTAAATTTGTTTCTGTAATTTGAAATAGTCTAGTAGGAATTTATACAGAACATCACACAACATTTGCCAATTTTTTGACATCACCCTCCATGTAGTTAGCAATGTATACACTGGGACCATAAATTTCTATATGCTATTGATCGTGTGACCAGACTCTATGGTTAAGACTTTTTTTCCCCTTGGCAGAATACAGTGAAAACTTGCCTTTTCAGGCTCCTGAGATTTTAGCAAGTGTGACAAGAGCTTGTCTCTGTCTGTACTGTGTATTGAGTGAATGGTGGTGCTATAGCTGAGCATTAGGGGCCAGTGTCCAGCTTACCCACAGACTCCAGCAGTTGGTAACATTGAGGATTAGTTCTACAGATCAGTGGACAGTTGAGCCTGGACTTTTTTACATCAAGAGGTATGCTTGCATATCACCGGAAAAGGTAAGTGATCTTGTCTTTTGTTCCATGCAAATAAAGTACTACTTTCATCAGCCGTGTTGAAATACTACCTGGGTTCTGGCATCACACTCCTGAAAATGGATTCACGGTGCAGGAATTGTTTTTGTAAGCAGTATTTGAAATGTGTTTGGTACTTTGGCGGCCTTTGTGTGTATTTCAGCTGCTCTGTAATGTCTTCCACACAGTAGCTGTCTTTGAGGACAGCAGCAGCAGCATCACTACTTCACCAGGCATCATGTATTTAAGCACTGTACAATAATAAAATTCAAGGTGCTCTCATTAGTTGGGTTCTTACTATTGACTTCATGTACTGAGATGAGCTAAATTTTCTTTCTGCTTGGGCAGGAAAAATCTGGTTTGTTTATGGTGAAGGCTAGGGTTCTAAGAACTTCAATCTGAATAGAAATGTTCAGAAAAGCTCTTTATTTTTAGTCCACTTTTGATTCAAGTTAAACGGCACTTGAAGTTTCATGGTTTTAGTCTGGGGTTTTTTAATTAATTTATTTATTTTTATAAATAATAAAGGATAAAAATATCCTTTTTGCCTGATTTAAGTTGAAGCAGCTAAATCTTTGACACAATTGTTGGTTCAGTTGCTTATACATGCGAAAACTACAAAAACGTTTGGTTGTGAAGATTTATTTTTGTTTTTGAAACGTCATGTGCTCACCAAGGAAAATGATAGTGAAAATGGTAATACTGTGAAATTTGTACAATTTAAAATTGTTCAACTATACTTAAAAAAAAAAAAATGTATTCCAACGCTGAATTCTCAGCAGTCATTTTTCCAGTCTTCAGTGTCACATGGATCCTTTAGAACGGTGTTTCCCAAAAAAAATAGAAATGGTGGAAATTTTTTTTTTTTTTTTTTTCCCCTAAATAATTAAACATTGCATCATCAGAGTTGGTATTTTGGCTTTATATATGATCAGACATGTGCATTTAAAGGTGCAGTATGTAATATTGCCAGCTAGCGGTTGAAATGGATGCTGCAATTCTGACCCGGAATCTGTCTGAAATGCATATTTCAGAGTAGAATTACTGGCTATAGCATTATTTTTCAGAGAAACAGCTATGTAAACATAACATGTTTCCTAAATATCTACAAACATATGTTATGTTTTGGACTTGTAATTTCTGAAAATCATACTCAAATGGAGTTGAGGTTTTTGACGAGCAAGAGAGGTACGTTATGCGTTTTGTCCATCATTAGAACGACCGCATCTGGGGCGGCAAGTTAACATCACGTTTTCACCAGTTTGCAGGTTAGGTTTATTGTAGCTATATAGGTGCTCAGTTTTTCTTAATACATTTGGCTAAAATATAAAAGACGAACAGCTATGATGTTTAAAACGTACAAAAGTGTGTTGGCTACAACTAGACAGAAAATGCTAAGACTCTGCTCTATACACACAAATATTACCCTTTATATACAACATTTCTTAAAGCTGCAGTCTGTAACTTCACAACGGTTTAATGTTTCCTAATTTGAGTGGTACGGGTAGATTTTCGCAGGAAGTTCAAGCATGGTTCATTGTCACGTCTGTAAACAAAGTTGTTCTGGCTAATAGGCTATCTATATGCTGCAGGTGATGGAACCTTTTATAACCTTTTCTTACAGCAGCTAGAATAACTAAATGTATCATTTTGATGGAGGATTGTAATCCAGAAAGGATTGTTTATGAAATGCACGTGAATGAAATTTAAATTATATTCCAGTTTTAAATGTGCTTCTGATTACAGATAGCCTGGGATTACACGGGCTTTGTATTTTAAAGAAAACCAGTTTGAATGGGAACATAGTTTGCTTTTTGGGTTAAAATAACATTTATGGCTTAACATAACATTTGAATGGTATGACAATTAGATATTAGACTGTACAGAAATTAAAATCTGCACTCTAATACACACTATACTTGTTGGCACACAATGCTGATGTTGTTAACATTAATAATTTGAGAAAGTATAACAATAATTTGCACGGTTAGATGTGATATGAGCTAACCGATCGTTAGATTTAATCACAATTGGTAGTGTCGTTTATTATAATAATTTTTTTCCTCAGTTGGGCAGAACAAACGTGGCTGCCATGTTACTTGTTCAGATGGTAATATATGGTGAAAACTCTTATTTGGGTCATATATTCCAAGACGTAGGCTAGAATCTGATTCCTGAGTACAGGACCCACACCGGTGCGGTGACTGACAGCCACACATTCACCTCAAAACATTAGATTCATCTGTGCTGGAGCCGTGCCAGAACACCGGATCACAACCCTGCACACCGAAGATAATTCGGCACAGAGCTGCAATGCCAGGTTTTCAAACAGATGGCGACAAAGAGGCTAAACTTACAGCCTGCAGCTTTAAGTAAAAAAGAAAAAAAGCTATACGTATTTAAACATCAGTACTTTATTTACCCTTGCATTGCAAAGAAGTAGACTTCTGTCTTCAAACTTCTGTGCATCGTGGCGCTTCACTCATTCTGAATGGAGGTGGGGTGGAGCTATGAGGTTTGATGGGCAATTTGAGGATTCTGTGGCGTTAAGAGGTTTAGTCACAAGCTCTTTTGAATGCTTTCCATTGATTCAATTTTTGTAAAACCCACAAACCAACATAATGACCAATAGCACTGATTTAAAACAACGAAATGGAGATGAGGGAAGTTTTTGATTTTCCACGGTACAACCTGTCACGGCACACTAGTTGGGAAACACTGCTTTAGAAACAGTTCTAATATGTTGATTTGATGCTCAAGAAATGTTCCTTTTAATGGTAGTTTTTGTGGAAACGGTGACATTTTTGGTTACACTATTTTAAGGTATTCTTGTTGCTGTGTAATTATACAAATATTACTTAGTATACATGAATTAATGTACTTACTATTGGGTTAGTTTTAGGGTTTGTTGTAATTATGTATTTATGTAATTATTTACTGTAGTATAGTAAGTACATGTAACCAGGTCACTGTTAAATAGTGGTGTTTTTTTTTTGTTTTTTTTTTCATTCTTGCTGTTCTTTTGAACATTTTCAAAGAATCCTGAAAAGAATTTATTTTGAATAGAATTTAATAACAATCTAAAAAAAAAAGTTATCTTTTTATCATATTTATTTGCCAGTATTTACCAGTTACAGCAGTGATGCTCTGATTTTGAGTGATGTTCGTATTACACTCTTTCCATTCATCCCATTCAAAAAGTGCTTTTTGCTATCGGCACTAGACCCTTCAAACACTCGAGTGCTTAGTTCTCGTCTATCAACTGGTGTAGTCTTCAACAAACTCCTATATTGGATAGCCTTTACATTTGTTGTCTTGATGTTGCAGAAATGTATTTATGGCAGTGTAAATAGTTCTTTTTCTCTCCTCCTCACTTCTCAATCCTGGCAGTCTAACTAGTCTGTTTGCTTCATAACTACATGGATATCACAGTAATGCTGCCTCCACTCTTTACAAACCTCCCTATGTGGACTGGGTGGGAAATACTCGGGGTAATGAAACGGTGCTTTAAAATACATTTATTTGGTGTTTTCCCAAATCTGCTGTGATCCATTATACTTCAAGTATTGCACTCATGCCAGTGACTCGTTCTCCAGCATTGTATTGCATCCATGTTACTGAACAGACTGTATTAATGGTGCCCTAAATTCACTGAGTGTGTGCGTATTCCTGCTCCTGTGGATGATCGGAGTGCTTTTGTACAACATTTATAGTGCTGGATCAGCATTCTGTCTGGATGTGTGTACATGTCTGTTTATCTGCACTGTGATCCGTTCATCTTGGCCCCAATATGTCATTTTGATAATCCTAGCATGGGCCATGAGTTTTTAGCTCTATGGAGTGTGATGCCAGAACTAACCTTGTGACCTAGTGGCTGCCTCAGAGAGGCAGATCTTTAACACATCTGTTACAAATTTGGGATTGTGTTTGAGGTGTTGTCTGTATGGAGTTCAAGTGTCATTGACCTTGTCAGTTAGTGAGCTGTACAGCAACTGTAACGAAGTCTTCCTGCATGAGATGAAGTAATATTTGCTCTTCAGCTGTATATTCAAAAACGAAGTGACTTAGCTTTAGCTTCAATATATCTAACCGTTTATTTCACCATTTATGTGCTTGAGTAGTTTCCATGATAGGGGTTTTCTTTTTTGAAACAACTTTAGTTATAAAAGGACTACTCAAACTTTTACCAAATGTTTTCCACTTTTATATGTAGTATCAAGTATTGTTAATGATAATAGCCTGCTGTAAGCCAGTCATATAAAGCAGTTAAGGTAGGACTCTGTATAACGGTTTACTTCTGTGTTCTCACTGCCTTTCTCTCACTGCAGGGGCCTCGGGGGATTGAAGGAGGTTAAGCAGCATCATACACTTTGAAATATGGGTAAGCAGTCGCCCAACACTTCACAGTGACAAGCAAACGATGATCCTGCATGTGTTTGTGCTGGAGTAAAATGGCTTTTCTTTTGTTGTTTTTCTTTTTAGGTCAACCGAGGAACCTGTTCTCTCAGCAGTTGAGCACTATGGACACTAAATGTTCCTGTACTGTGGACATTAATGTACAGGTCTGTGAAATAATGCAGTATCATAATTTTATTATAGCAGAGTGACATTGTGAGCAAAGCGTCTAACTGTTGTTATATATGTATGAAAAGACCACTTGGTGTTAATCTTACTATTTTTAATCAAAGATGAGAAATCACTGTTACGCAACCAGATTGCTAATTTTGACGTTTTGTTCTTTTCTCTGTTTGTACTATATAGTCCGGTTGGAGTGAGACGTGACGTGGCAGCTTGGGAAATCTTGAGTGCAACACTGGATGCATCATGATTATGTCCAATTTTTAAATAAACTACATAAAGATCCCTATGTCTGGTCTTGAGAACATTTTTTGAGATTAAACCATTGCATTTTACCTGGAACTGCAGATCCTTGATCATGTAGCTGACTTTATGTATGTTTTAGAGTTGTTAAATAATAATTTAATCGTTTGGACTAACACAGTAATTTAATGTCTATTCATTAAACTTACTGGCAAAACTTTAGAGGAAAAAGATGCTGGCTGTTTAAGAGTTTGTTCTGTAGGTCTACAAACACAGACAGACCTCTGTAACCCAGTAGCACCCAGGCTGCTGTCCAGTATCAATTAAGGTCAAGGTGCTGTGTTTCTCTTGTTTTATCACTGTTGTGTCCTATTGGCTGACAGCTACTTCTGGAAATCGTTCAAAAAGGAAAATAAACCTGCAGTCTGAGAAGTGCGGTGCAGTAAATGTGGGTTAGGGTTTTCTTGGCCAGTGTTTTTAACAAATGCACTTAATGAGGATTTTCACAGGGATTTACTAACATGTCTGTTGGCAGAAAAAGTTGGAAGATCCATGTGAGAGATCTAAGACTACAATTAAAAAATTTAACAGTTTTCACTCAGAAATTGGTAGTAAATTTTACAATTAGAAATAATCAGCAAGTAGCACACTGAATTGAGACTTCTGATGTAAAAAAAAAAAAAAAAAAAAAAAACACCTGAAATCCAGTAATCTTCATTAACTGGATTTTTTTATATACATAGTGTTATAGTGGATTCCAGTTTATTTTAAGTTGTTTAGAAATTACATACCACAATTAGTTTGCCAGCATTGGGATTTATTGAGCTGATGATGATTTTAAAGATGACCCTGGCATCAGATATACCAGAGTTTCAAGATATCTCAGAAATGCTCAAGTCTTTCTGTGTGCTGTAAACTGACAACAGAACGAAGGAAAGGGAGATGGGGAGGGAGAATTTGGTGGTGTGCGACCAATGGGCTTGCCTGATGAATTTTTAATGCACATAAATGATTGATCACTGTATATGGACACATGCTCTCCGGAGGGGCAGCTGCAGTCTGTCTGGTCCTGTTGGTGCAGATATGAGTGCGACCAGGGGACCTTCTGGAATGAACACTGTAGAGTTAAAGCATCAGTGGGCAATGCAGAGAAATCGCACTCTGGTCCGGACATACCTGCTCTCCAGTTCTGTGCTTCCACTTTCTGGCTCGCAGGGCAGAGGTGATTTCAGACTTCCATCATTGTCCAGATCAACACATGGTCGGACCACCACAGTGCCTCTCAGGTAAGCTGATATCTGGCACCTCGAAACCTGGGGTTTAGCATCAGCGATAGCTGGAGAACTGACTACGGTATGTGATATTAAAATTACATTGTTTAAAAAAAAAAAAAAAAAGCACATGAAATATTTTTTCTTTGATTTATAGCATTATACATTTTATTTATTATTTACATTTTTTAATAAAATATCCTTTCAAAGAACCTTATGTCTTATTTTAATTATTTTAAATAGTTTTTAAAGTTGAAAATAAGTGAAATGCTTACAGCAATGCAATCCCTGCAATGTGTTAAATTTGTTGGGGTTTGCATTAAACTTTGAACCTGTACAAATGTGAGTGCAGTTTACAGCTCCATGCACAATGGAGAATGCTTTAGAAACCTGAGAAACATTCCTCTTACATGGCAACACCCAAACAGCTCATAGGGGAAAAAAACAACAGCTATATTACACAGATGATCCAATGAGAGCAGCCAATGTTTCCAGTGTTTAAGCTGTACAATATATGATGTGCTGGCCATATTATGAAATAAGCAGAGCGAAAAAAAATCTATATAAAACAAACAATTTTTTTTTTTTATTAAATCCCTCCTGCATCTTTAATGTTGCATTGGATCAGATGATTGATTTTGTTTTGTGTATCTGGACTGGCGGCTCAATTTGTATTTCAAAGTTATCAAAAAATTATTACAGCCAGGATATAACGTTAAAATTTCAGGCCAGTACAATTTTATTTTATTATTTATTTATTTTTTTTGATGTTTTTGAAAGTCTCCTATGCTTAAAGCTTTTATTTGATCAGAAATACAGTGAAAACAGTAATACTGTAAAATACAATTACAATTTTAAATTACTCTTTTCTATTATTTTAAAAAGTAGTTTATTCCTGTAGTGGCAGAGCTGAATTTTCAGCATCATTACTCCAGTCTTCAGTGTCACATGATCCTTCAGAAATAATTCTAAGCTGATTTACTGCTCAAATAACGTTTCTTATCATTATTAATGTTGAAAACTGCTAATTTCACATAGAAGTCTTTTGCAACATTGTCTTTACTGTCCGATCAATTAACTTAATCAATTTAATGTGTCCTTGCAGAATTATGTATTATGAATTCCTTTCAAAAATAAATCTTACTGACACCAAACTTTTGAATGGTAGTATTTTTGAAAAAACATGATCCTTTCATTCCTTCAGCTTTACAATTGAACATATTCTGTTGAACCTCACGTGTCTTTTTTTGGTCTCTGATCTCACAGTATCAGTGAGCCCTGCTTGTTCACCCCAGGCCAGAGAGCGGTTTTCGAGGGGTTTTCAAAAAACCGCCATCCCCTTCTACACAAACGTGGCTCATCTTCTCCCTCCTGCAAAACTCTTGAGAACACACAGACACCTCAGCAGAGTTATCATCAAATGTACATGCATTTCTCTCAGCCTCTGAAGCCTGTACCAAAGGTCGGACAGGCCTTTACTCACAGTCAGCGGCGGGCCACAGAGAGCAGAAGCCTGCAGGCGTTAGTGAGGCAGCACAGGCAGCCTATAAACCTAGAGACTTTGTCTGTCAGAGGAAAGACTTGCCTTCCCACCCAGCATTTACCCATCTCTTCATCTAGCGTGCCTCGCACACAGCTGCATGTGTTCTTGCCTGCAGAGGGCGCCAGACAGGAGGAAGACAGGGACAGCGAGTCTGTTGATGAGGGTTTCATGGATGAGCTAGATAACAAAGTCACTACTCTGAGACTTCAACAAGATACAAAGATCCCCAAACAGACAGAAAAATCACTGACGGGTCAAATGGTGCAATTAACTTCTTAGTGTCATGCCTTTATTATAGCATTTCATATTTTGATGTGTGTTGTTCCAATGATACAGAAATGACAAGTTCTGTATTTACCAATTTGAACAGTAGTTTAAATATTTTCTCTCAAGCAATGTATGCAAATCGTAATTTGTTGTTACAATAAATCTAAATTATGATAAAAGGTGTTGTGTGCTGATACAAAAGGAAGGAAATGTTCCTGACATTACAAAGCATTCTAAACTCTTCATATAAAGGTTATAAAACTTTTAAATTACTTAATAGTACAAAATACTTCGATTATGCGAAAAGAAGGTGTTTGAACACAGTGTATGTGAAAATGACCAGCCTTGATGGTAAAAAAAAATCCACCCTTTTTTATAATGCCAATAAATTATGAACAGACTCTCTGAACACCGGAGTTTCACTACATTAAGGCCATTAGGGGGAAATTCCGCCCATTTGTGACCGCCCATTTCTGCCCTGTTAGCATAGACAGCCCTAAAGTGAGAGGCAGCAGTCCGCCATTACTGTTTTCTTGCTGTAGTTCAGCTGGAGATACAATGTCAGCGCCGAAAAGGCATTACAAATGTTCTGTTTTGGGATGCAAAAACGAACATAGGAGTCTCCATAGAATACCTCCGAGTTGCTGAGGACACTCTGGATAAATTTCATTTTCAGAGGAAATGTCCCAGAAAATATCAGTAAAGTCCTATATGTTTGTGCCAATCATTTCACGCCGCACTGCCTCACAAAGGAGGGTCAATACAACGCTGGATTTTCGCAACGGTTGATTCTGAAAGAGGGATCAATACCAACGCTTCGTGCGTGAACTTCAGCTCCAGACAAAGTAAGTATCATGTTCACATTTTGTTTTACAAATTGTCTTTCTAAAAGAGCTTCTTGGCACTCTGTAAGGCTAATATTGCTAAAACTACCATTGTCTCTGTCTGTTTTCACTGATGCTTCCTTCAAGTGCTACCAAAATGATCGTAATGGGAATGCAGTGGTTAAAAATTGCAGAAACAACATATAAGTCTGAACACCACTGTACTGAGAGTTGCGTGAGATGAGCTCTTGAAGCTCCGCCTTCTTCTGAAAAGGGGGCAGGGAGCATCAGCACATTTGCATTTAAAGGGACAAAGCATTTTTCCTTATACCCTTATGTAAGGCTTATATATAAAGTGGCAATTTTAACAAGCTATAAAAATGATCTGTGGAGTATTTTGCGCTAAAAGTTCACATACACTGGGGACATCAGAGACTTATTTTACATCTTGTAAAAAGGGACATAATAGGTCACCTTTAAGATTTCTGTGAAATAGTTCATTTGTCTAAAATACATTACTTTGTGATAAAGCTTTGTGTTGGTGTTAACAGCCCCACTGAAGAGGGTAAGCATAAGCTTATTAACATTTAAAAAGGCATGCACCGAAACGGTTGCTGTGAACAAAGCTGTTTGAAGGTAAGGTGAAAAGGGTGTTGTTTTACATGACGATTGAGGAATTTTTACCTAAGTACGTTGCAGACATTTCATTAAGACCCTAAAGAATCATGCCAACTTGTGGAAAATGGGCATCCGATGTCCCCTTTAATTATTGAGTTGAAATCTTTTCATGCAAGTTAAATTTATTTTATTAGAATTTGTTATTTTTGCTGATATTAACCCTTCACACAATGTGTAGGTAGTGTTTTATTTTCGTCATCTCTGAAGAATTTTGTTAACAATAATCTGTATGTAGACCTTCGGTTACTTTTAACCGTGATTAACCTCAAATGTTTTTATTTTGTGCAGTGTGTTTTTGGAGAAATTCTTATATTGCTTGCATGTTGTAAATCTTTTCAGAGAACATCACTTACCGTTCAGAGTCGTAAAGACGTAAGAATACAAACAGACCCGGAAAACCACAAAACCGCTGACATGGAGCTATCCTTTGAAACTCTACGAAGTCAATTCAGAAGCAAAGGTTTTGAATTTTTCTTTTTACAGTGTTTATCATGTGTCTTGTATTTGTATCTGTGATGTTACTTATGACATTGAAGCTTAGAGTCTTGTAATGTATCTAGCATGCATCACAAAATAGTTCATAAACCCCATAAGGGACTTGATTTTAAACGATAACTCTTAAACCTTTCAAGAACTGTTGTGAGCTCCTATGTTTTTATTCAATGGCATCGCTTTTGTTGAACCCATCTGTTCATAATATTTCAAGTTATTTTTAAAATAATAACAGCGGAATTTATGATGGAAAACTTACCCATGATGCAGTACGCAAACAGGGTTTTTGATGTGTCATATAGTACAGTAAAAGTTAATTCCATATTCTAGTGGTTGGGCTCAGAGGTATTAAAGCTTTAAGCTTTTTCTTTTTTTAATTAAAATGTAATGGTTGAAAGTTGTATTTTCAAACACTTAAATGTTGCTAATACAACTAATTGTGGTGAATCCCTAATTTGTGGAAGACACACAACTTATGACAAGAGCAAAAAATGGTTGTCAAACTGCTTTTCTCGAATGTGCTCCTTGAGAAAAAACATCCTCTGGACCAATCTCAACTCAAACAAACTGATTGATTAAAGGCACTCTGATCACCTTCACTGTACCTTCAGAAGAAACAGAACCCTGTTTTCAGTGTAAGCAAGTGGTAGCTCTGATCAGATGACAGAGTTACGGGCATCTGCCTCCAAGCTCAGGACAGCTTTCTCAAAATCTGTCAAACACACCCTGACATTTACATTTTTATGTATTTGGCAGATGCTTTTATTCAAAGCAACCTAAGGCTGAAATGCACTATGACTTTTAAAATCAGAACAGATTTTAAAACACTGGGCAGTATACACTTACAGACTTTGTAATAGGCAACCTGAAAAAATTAGCCATTATACACTAAATGACTGAAGATCATACACCACCAGATTTTAAAGTTATTCTGATCATAACAAATGGCTCAAAATATCAAACGTGTTTGATATCCTCCAGCTGGATGGATTTATCATCCATCATCCATCCAGTGTACCATCATACATACAAGATTTTCTATGAAATCTATCAACTCAAATCTTCAGACTGGCTCAGACTTTTGACAGCGTCAACATCTTCAGACTGACTGTAAGTAGGCAGAAAATCAGAGCTTTCCCAGAGCTTGTTTTCCCCGGTAATCAAACCCATGACTTTGCTGTTGCTAGTGCCAAGCTCTACTGTGGCTGATACATAAGGAGCTCAAAGTGGGATTGCTGCTTCTGCTACCAGAGCATCCCATGCTGCCACGTTTCCTGAAGTACTTGGAGGCACACTGCTCAGCAACTGCCCTGGAATTGGTGTTGTTATTCCAGCCCCCTAAAAAATTAACACACACACACACACATACACTCCATAGGCGTAGTGGTTTTTATACTGTACAAACTGTATTTTCTATCGTCCTACACCTAAATCCCTTATAGAAAACTTAGTGCATTTTTAGATAAAACAAAAAAACACCATTTAGTATGTATTTTAAGCTTTTTCAATTATGGGGCATAGGCAGTGTCCTCATAAACCACCTTCACATTGTAATACCTCTGTCATACCCATGTCATTATACAAATTTGGGTCCCACTTTATATTAGGTGGCCTTAACTACTATGTACTTACATTTAAATCAATCATTTGGTACAGTGTATTTATTGTGTATGTACATGTTCTTACATTGTACTTATATTATAACACCTTTATGTAATTACATGTAATTAATTTCTGTAATTACATTTATAATTACACTTTTGACCCATCTCTTACACCTTAACCCACCCTTAAACCTACCCAGACCACCAAACCTGTCCCTAACCTTACCTGTATCCCACCTCAATAGCAGCAAAAGTGTTTTTCAATACAATATGAACACAATAAGTACATTGTACTTATTTTTAATGTAAGTACATAGTAGTTAAGACCACCTAATACCAAATTTGTGTCCATGTAAACCATCCAAACCAGTGCGCGCACACACACACACACACACACACACACACACAATCAACACTTATGGAATAGTTCATCCAGAATGAAAATTTGCTGATCCAGGTGTATGAATTTCTTTCTACATCAGAGCAATAATAAAAAAAAAAATCTTCATCAGATGAAAAAGTCAAATGCCCTATCATGGATGGCCTTATGGTGACATGGAGCAAATTTTCTCTTTGATGAACTATTTTGATATTTGATATATGATATAACTATATTGGTATTTGCCCTTTTAGATGATTTTTTAAAAATGTATGTCAATGTAGACCATTAACTCTTTTGTTTACCTGCATTATTTAAACTAACTAATATTGTGTTCAGCAAAAGAGACATTTCTACAAGTTTGGGACAACTTGAGGGTAAGTAGCTAAATGACGACCATTTTTGGATAGGCTATCTTTACAAAATGAATATTACCTTGTATGAAAACACTATATGAAAAACAGGATTTAAAACGTTTTACAAGACACGAGGGCACTAATTTGGTAGAAAAAGAGACAGTCTCTCTTTAAAAAACAAAACAAAACAAAACCACGCGTCATTTTACGTCACGAGAGGGAGTTGTTCGCGGGGCTCTGCGGGAGAGACACAGAGTAGGCTGGTGGTCTGTAGGAGCGGTCACGAGTCAGTGTGTTTTCAGTAGTTTTCTATTTCAGTTTGTCATCGTTATGGTAAATTATTGTGTTTGTGGAGGTTGCACAAACTCCGGCCTGTCAGGGCATCGAGTCCACAGGTTTCCTAACAAGAAAAAGCACGGTGCTACCTTCCGTGCCTGGGTCCGTTTTGTGCAGGTGAAGAGACGGGACTTCGCCAGTGCATCTGTTTCGAAAAACGCGGTGGTGTGCAGCGTTCACTTTAGACAAGAGGATTATCGTCCCGACGATTTGATGGAGTTCAACATGGGATGCAAAAGCAAGAACCAAGTGAGACTCAGAGCTGGTGCGGTTCCTTCGGTGCACACAGCACATTCATCGGGTCCGCCCTGTGCGCCCTGTGCGCCGGCAGCCAGTGGTTCGTCCGCCGCCGGGAGACATGATGGTCATCTGTGGCGTAACTTTGTTTTAAAAAGTGGGTGGGACAGGAGTGAGTGTGCGTGTGTGGGGGGTGGGGGTTAATGTATGGACACAGAACTTTTAAAGTGATATTTTAATTTTTACATGCATTATAATAAAATATATTAATTATAAGGGCACATCCCTGAAAACCACGATTGCAAATTTGACATCAATTTTATATAGTTCAAACGAGTAGTTAATATACAGTACAATATTGTCAGTCTTGACTGTTTTTGCTCATATGTTTAATGAAAATAGTTCCAAACAAAAATCACAGCAGAACAGCCCCGCATCTCTTGAGCGATACTATGGTAAAGTGTATTATACTGTATATATTACAGTATTTAAAACACTTGATTAATGAATGCTACAGCATACTGTAGTATTAACTATACTGAATTGATAAACTAATAAATACTGTAGTATAGGCTACTTTAGTTTTTACTACAGTAAACTGTAGTGTATTGTAAGTACAGTATTGGGTAAAGTCATTTGTTTATATTACTATAGTTGTTCTATTACCACAACAACTATAGAATTACCTCAACAACTTAATTCAAGTACTTTACTATAGTATTTACCATAAGTTACTGTAGTATTTTTTCATGTGGATAATGAGTTTATGGTCACCAAATATGTTTTTTTTCTGAGGTAAATATGACGTGACATTGTTTACAAGCCATTATATTGACTGAAATACTGATTTAGCGATTAGACAGGATAAGGATTGTAAAGTTTGAACTTTTTTGATTTACCTTCTGATGTTTAGTCATGTTTATTTCGTGCTGAAACTGGTATTAATGTGGAGGAGATGATCGGTTCACGTGCGTCTGTTGAACTGAGGAGCTACAGCGATCGTCACTCCACATTAAACAGCGGCAAAACGGCATTTATTGTTTAAATACTGCAATACAATGGACAGAATTTGAAATCTGAGACTTTTTCATATTAGAAGTACCAAAGCACAATGCTTGCGATTTATTGGATGGGAGGTGCCCTTCAATGTTTTGTCCATTAACTAAAAACAAGCTGGACTAATCGATTCTTGCGATTTAATAATTGATATCGTACCGTAAAAATTAAAATCGATTAAAATCGAAATAACAGTATTTTTTACCCAGCCCTAACCATGATCAACACACAGAAGCGTAGCAATGACGTCAGAAAAATAATTTATTCAACAATTCTTCTCCCTGAGTTACCGTCTTCCGCCATCTTGGAGAGTACCCCAGAACTTATCTTGAGGAGAAGAATTGTTGAATAAATTATGCTATTATTGTTTTCTTTGTGCACAAAAAGTATTCTCGTAGCTTCATAAAATTACAGTTGAACCACTGGTGTCACATGGACTATTTTACCGATGTCCTTGCTACATTTCTGGACCTGGGAACATTGCAGTTGTGTTGCTGTCTATAGAGGGTCAGAGAGCTCTCAGATTTGATCAAAAATATCTTAATTTGTGTTCCGAAGATGAACGAAGGTCTTACGGGTTTGGAACGACATGAGGGTAATTAATGACAGAATCTTCATTTTTGGGTGAAGTCAAAGATTCAGTGGTCCATTCATAAAGACAGGCACTTGCTTCATTCTTGAATTAATCAGCCGTCTGAAAGAATCGTTTGAATAAATGCCTCAATGACTTATCCATTAAGACCATCACTTGCTGCCACCTACTGAAGGTTTACTTTCATATTTAAAAGTAGCTTATCTTTGCATTTTTCTCAACATTTCATATAGTATATTTTAAAAATAATAATGCATCTAAATGCCACTTTAGCTGCTTCAGTTTCTTCTGCAGCGGAAAGATTGTTTTTGTTAATACTGATTTCATTGGATTGGTACAGCCCTATAGTGTCTTATTATATTAAAGCTGCAGTCTGTAAATCTTTTATTTGGTTAAAAATTATCCGAAATCAATATTTGAGCAAGTACATAACCAGCCAGTGTTCAAAACTATCACCTTACTTTAGCCCGATTCACAACGGTTATCTTATAATAATGTTTTCTAATTTGAGTGGTATAGGTAGGTTATCGCAGGAAATTCAATCATGGCACTGCATCATTACTTAACGTCTGGAAACATAAAGTTGTTGTCCCGGCTACTAGGCTATCGCATGTGAGGATCCTGCAGGTGGCAGATCATTTAGCCTTTTCTCACAGCAGCTGGAATAATTAAATGTATCATTTTGATGGCGGATTGTAATCCAGAAAGGATTATGTGTTTATGAAACACTTGAATGAAATTAAATTATATTCCAGTTTTAAATGTGCTTCTGTTTACAGATAGCCTTATTACACAAAATTTGTATTTTAAAGAAAACCAGTTCGAAGGGAGCATAATTTGCTTTTTGGGTTAAAAGAATTTATTAATATGAAATCTATAGCTCAGTACCTATCTACTGAGGCTTCTGGAGTCGTTTTTGTGAGAATTTTACTTCCGCATCTAAAAAGTACCAAACTGGAAATGACGTAACGGGAGGGTGCACAGTCAATTTGCGCTTACATTTAGTCATTTAGCAGACGCTTTTATCCAAAAAACAATGGATCAGTTCGGACGCTGAGGAAATTGTAAATGTTTATTCATATTCATATGACGGACCACAGCCATACGATTATGAGCCTGCTATGCAGCCAAGAGAGTAAGGACAGGTCAGGATTAGACAGTGTATATATATATATAAATATATATATATATATATATATATATATATATATATATATATATATATATATTTTTTTTTTTTTTTTAATATATATATATACAGTAATTAAGTACATTTACTTGAGTATTGTACTTAAGAATCTGAACTTTACTTGAGTATATTTTTCTGGAAACTTATGACTTTAACTTCACTACATTTGAAAGACAAATATTGTACTTTTCACTCCACTACATTTCTATCAAGGTCCTCGAAGTAGAAAGACATTACTACTGTATGTAGCTGCTTTGAAAGTCAGTGGGTGAATTTTTTTTTTTTTTTTTTCTTCTCCAAAATGTGACTTTCTTTTTTTCAGACAGTTTAGAAGTAATCACTCTTGTAGGGCTACATGAAGTGATTTCCCAGCATTTTTGTGATTTATTTACAACAATTCAATAATAAAAAGTTAATAATGTGGTATATATTAGACACAATGTTGTCTGATTTTGCTAAATTGTGTACGTGAAAATATTACCTATATAGCCACAGAAGAACTGTTGTCCGTCTCCTGATAAAACACAATAGGTGTTGGACTTGAAGCAGCACTGCACAACCGTTCTGTGTGTGACATCAAAGTACAGCGAGAGCAATTAGACAGCATTTTTGAAATTTTTGTTGTGATGTGAAATAAGTCTTGCCGTTTTGCTTTTTTGTTAAAGCAGTGTTGCTGTTGTAAAGTTATACAGCTACAGTTGTGTTGCTGGGTTTTAAATCAGGTTTGATTTTTTTTTCTTTCTTCCTTATCACTCTGTATTTACAGAATTTCACTGTCCACTCTGTTCAAATGTGGATGAAAGGCTACACATAGATGTCAGAGCTGTGTGAGATCACTACCATCCTGCTTTTGTGGGAGTGGGTAGGGGTGTAAAATAATTTTTTTTTTTGATCCCACTTTATATTGTGGCCCTAATACCTGTGTACTTACATAGTAACTAGATGTGTACGTAGTATGTAATCACAGTGTAAGTACACATTGGTACATAGTATCTACAGCTCTAATGTTTGTACACATACAGTATCTCACAAAAGTGAGTACACCCCTCACATTTCGGCAATCATTTTAGTGTATCTTTTCAAGGGACAATTCTATAGAAATGAAACTTGGATATATTTTAGAGTAGTCAATGTACAACTTGTATAGGAGTACAGATTTACTGTCCTCTGAAAATAACTCAACATACAGCCATTATTGTCAAAAAAGCAGGCAACAAATGTGAGTACACCCTACGTGAAAACAGCTATATGTCGATTAACCATGCAAAGCCACATGTTCTATTCATCATGTTCATGTTTTTGTCTGCTTGACAGGACTATACAATGTTTTAGAGCAGTTAAAATTTGGTGCTTTGAGTACAATTCTCTTTGACTTACTGACCACTGGATGTTCAGCATGGCACCTCATGGCAAAGAACTCTCTGAGGATTTGAGAATTAGAATTGTTGCTCTCCACAAAGATGGCCGAGGCTGTAAGAAGTTCGGAACACCCTGAAACTGAGTTACAGTACAGTGGCCAGGGTCATACAGAGGTTTTCCAAGATGGGTTTCACTCGGAACAGGCCTTACAAGGGTCGATGAAAGAAGTTGAGTCCTTGTGCTGTGCGTCAGGTGCAGAAGCTGGATTCAAAAAACAGAAGCATGAGTGCTGCCAGCGTTGCTTTAGAGGTCGCAGAAGTGGAAGGTCAGCTTGTCAGTGCTCAGACCACATGCCGCACACTGCAACAAGTCAGTTTGCATGGCCGTCATTCCAGAAGGAAGCCTCTTCTGAAGCTGGCTCACAAAAAAGCCTGCAAACAGTTTTCTAAAGACAACCTGGCCAAGAGCATGAATCACTGGAACCATGTCCTGTGGTCTGATGAGTCTAAGGTAAACTTGTTTGGCTCAGATGGTGTTCAGCATGTGTAGCGACGCTCTGGTGAGGAGTACCAAGAAAATTATATCTTGCCTACAGTCAAGCATGGTGGTGGTAGCATCATGGTCTGGGGCTGTATGAGTGCTGCTGGTGCTGGGGAGCTGCGGTTCATTGAGGGAAACATGGATTCCAACTTGTACTGTGACATTCTGAAGCAGAAGATGATGCCCTCCCTTCAGAAACTGGGCCGAACGGCAGCTTTCAACATAATAACGACCCCCAAACACACCGCCATGATGACAACTGCCTTGCTGATGAAGGTGAAGGTGATGGAGTGGCCAAGTATGTCTCCAGACCTGAACCCTATTGAACACCTGTGGGGCATCCTCAAGCGGAAGGTGGAGAAGCACCATGTGTCTAACATCCAACAGCTCTGTGATGTCAGTATTGAGGAGTGGAAGAGGATACCAGCAACAACCTGCGCAGCTCTGGTGAACTCCAAGCCCAGGAGGATTAAGGCAGTGCTAGATAACAGTGGTGCCCCTACAAAATATTGACACTTTGGACACAGTTTTGACGTGTTCACTTAGGGTGTACTCGTTTTTGTTGCCAGTTATTTGGACAATAATGGCTATATGTTGAGTTATATTTAGAGGACAGTAAATTTGTACTTCTATACAAGCTGCACATTGACTACTCTAAAATATAACCAAGTTTAATTTGTGTAGTATTGTCCCTTGAGAAGATATACTTAAATGTTTGCTGAAATGTGAGGGGTGTACTCACTTTTGTGAGATACTGTATGTAACAACCCACTAAAGGGTATGTTTAAGTACAAATGTGTAACAAGACATTGGTAACAACAATTTTTGGTAATGAAAGTACAAATGTGTAACAGGACTAACAGCACTTTTTTGATAAAGAAAGTGTTACACTTAAGTAAACAATTCCTATGGATTTACCATGTAATTGCTCTGATGTTACACAGCAGCGGCCAGTAAGTTAGGCTTTACATATAAATTGTGGTTGGTGTCCAGAATGTTACACTTTATATTAAGTGGACAGTTCCTGAGGAGTTACCACGTAAGTACACTGGTATTACAGTGGTGCACCAACTCGAGATCCAATTCCTCCCACTTAAACCTACCCATCTCCACCCCCTGGATCAAACTGTTCCAATTACTCTTATACATATTGTTGTTACAAAATGTAGTTATATAATTCCTGTTACACGAGTACTCAGTGAAGTGAAAAAAAAGTGTTGTTACCAATGTCCCGTTACACATTTGTACTAACACATACCAGTCTGAGGGTTGTTACATATGTGTAGTTACAGAAATATTACAGCTGTAGATGCTATGTACCAATGTGTACACTGTGGTTACATACTACTTACACATCTAGTTACTAAGTACACAGGTATTAGGGCCACTTAATATAAAGTGGGACCACATTCTAAAAGCGCTTTATTCCAACGCTACTACAAGCTAGTCAGTGTATTCAGTAGGTGTAATGCATTGTAAGTTGCTTCAGAGGTATTGCAAGTATTACGTACAATAATAATAAAACAGTGCATTGACATAAAAAAGAAAATTTACTTTTGGTACTTAAGTAAAAGTACAGAAGTACTTGCTTTTAAAAGTACTTAAGTAAAAATGTCTTTACAACTTTTACTTGTAATGGAGTAATATTTGTCCAGCAGTATCTGTACTTTAACTCACGTAATGGAGTTGTGTACTTTGTCCGCCTATGTATGTGTGTATATAATATATAAGAAAATAGTTGCTGCATTAGTTTTCTATACATTGACTCGCTGGGAGCTCTAACCAATATGCTCTTTAAAGCAGCTCATGGCCAGATACTGCCTGCTACTTTTGATATTGACCCTCTCTTTGTGCAGGGTTCCTCCCTATGGGTTCGTCTCATGTCTGTGAAACTTGTTCAGATGTTGAGTCTTTTTGTGTTCATGCAAATATTGACATGTTGAGAAATGAAGAGTTCAGATGCAAAAGCCTCTTAAGTGCCATCTGAAATTTTCTTCTAAAATGAGCATTCTTATCAGGCTCCTATATTTGTGTTCAGTTATTCCACTTTAATTGCATAGAAAAGGACCTATACATTGCCATTAGAGTAAAATTACTGAACCTAAACATAGGAGCCTGAAAAAAAATGCTCATTTTAGATGAAAATTTCAGATGGCACTTAGAGGCTTTTGCATCTGAACTCTTCAAATATGATGGATGGAAATAAATCAGTTGAAATTGAGAGGCCGTTTCTTTTTTGCTGAGTATATCCCTTGCGAAAATTAACCATGGTTTTACTACAAATAAAACCGAAAAACCATGGTTACTATAGTTAAACTATGGTAACCACAAACTAACCATGGTTTTGCCACACTAGCCATAGTTTAACCATGGTATTTGTAGTAAAACTATGGTTATACAAATGGTAGTCAATACGCCAAACAAAACATGCTTACTACAATTTTACTATAATAAAACCATGGTTGATTTTCGTACAGTGATAACTGCTGGGAAAAAAACAACAACAGTTAACAACAGGTTTTAGCAGTTTTTTTTTCTTTTTCTTCTTCTTTTTCACCAGGGAAACGATCGTTTATTTACGCGGGGGCATGTTTAATCAACCACGTTAACCGATTCAATTTGCGAAAAAATCAGTAGAGTGCCTGTATTGTAACTGAATCATTAAAACGAACTGCTCGAAGGAACCGATTCGCGGAAATGAATCGATAAAGAACCATGTTGTGCGCCTCACCCATAATGCACTGCAGCACGCAGAGGGGAAGAGCTTTCGCGGGAGAGCAAGCCAATCCATCCAGCTAGTTTTCTGTTTCAGCAACTTTTGCAGTATTTTGGTGTTTTAATGCAGAAGTAATCGGCCGTGCATCTTGCAGTGGTTGTTTATCGACTGTCTTTTGAGAGGGATTGTTGGAAGAATACGTCAGGCGTTTTAAGGTGAGTGTTTGAACTGTTGAAAAGGTTGGCCCGCGTGTTGTTTATCATCTCTGCAGAGATTCGCTGCAAAATATGCATACCCTGCAGCGTGGTTCACCTTTACACGCTCGGTCTGGCTACAGCTTACTTTGCATTCATATTTTAAAGCCTTATGTTGGAGTATTTTGCTCTTGTTGTTGTTGTTTTTCATTTCTATTGAATAGCGAGCTAACGATAATAGAATGGCGTGTTAATAACATAAAACAGAATGAAAGCAGTATTGAGATTTGGGATTATTGTTTGGTATGGCATGTATGATTAGCCTGTGTTGATATTAGCCAAAGATGCATGTTTGCAGTCCTGTGACTTCATGCCTTGTGCAGCAGTTGCAAAAGTACAGAAGTGTTTGCTGCAGACAGTAGACTAAAGTCCATTGTAGAGGTTGATATGGTAGTATTTGAAAAATATTTCTAGTTTATCGCAATTATATAAAATAAAATTGCAGCAATGGGGATGTTTTCATTACCAATACTTTGGAAGGTAAAATAAAAAGTTTTTCATTAGATTTTAACTTTTTGCTGCCGCAAATACGATTAATAGTTATTTGCAACGTTTTTGTGTCCACTAAATTTTGTTTCCCTTAACGACAGAATAATTATGTATAACTTTTTTTAGAGATGTTTTTTTTTCATGACTAGTACATTGTTAGTTTTGTATTGTTTACCGTGAATAAACAGTGGTGTATGGCGCAAAACATTTCATAGTGCTTCAAGGAAGTAATTCATTTCATATTTGAATGAATTTCTCAAATATTGAAATGCCTTGCACTTAACCCTGAAAGACCCAAATATAGAGAAAACTGAAAAATTATTTCACCTTTTTAATGTTGTTGTAGGAGATCTCTAATGTAGAAATAAATGGGCTTTTACATTTCGTTGGGCTCTTGGGTATGTGTATACACACTAATAAGCACAGTGATAGAGATAGCCTGTGTTGATATTAGCCAAAGTCATATTTTTATAGTCATATTTTATGGTAGAAAAAACATTTATTATAAAAATTTGTTCAGATTACATTTGCAAAACCTGATAAACTGAAAGAAAGCTTTAAAACAGTCATCATGACTTGACTTGAAAACTGTCTTTTCTTGTATCAGAGTCATCTCAAAGTTTCTGTTCCCATTTTGGACGGTATCAGTGGTGATATATACATATGATGAGACGGCCTTTCTTGGCTGGTGGCATTCTAAAATAGAACAAAACAAACAATGATTAGTTTACAGGCTAAAAATTTCAGTGCAAATTAATCCCAATCATACATGGTTTAAAGTATCCACCCATTCACAGAATTCACACAATACTGTCTGATAGCTTATTGTGTCCTTTAGTTATCATGCTAATAGCACTGATACTCACACATTCCAGAACATTATCACCTGTCCCTCATGGAGCAAGCAGATAATTGGGCAAACAAGCAACACCTAGAAAAAAACAACAGGCATTTTAGAAATAAGATACAGATAGTCTAAAATATTGCTACACAAACACTTTAAAATTCTCAAAGAAATAATTTATTCTTCAACTTTAACTTATTTAAAGGGGTCATATGATGCGATTTCCAGTTTCCCTTTCTCTTTGGAGTGTTACAAGCTGTTAGTGCATAGATAAGATCCCTAAAGATGCCAAGACTAAAGTCTCAAAACCAAAGAGATATTCTTTATAAAAGTTAAGACTCATCCACCCCCCCTAAAACAACTCATTCAAACACGCCCCACGTCTACGTCACTGTATGGGAAGATTTGCATAACACCGCCCAAATGTATACGCAAAGAAAGAGGGTGTGATTTTTATTCACACTGTAGTATTGTTGCAGCCGAAAGTAGGCTAAGTATGTTTTCATATTTAAAGAATTTGCCACTGACTATTCAAATGCGAGTTTTGAGCTGTGTAGAGTAGTGCTTGTTGTTTGTCGTTTCTCCGATCACAAATGCAGACATGGTGCGATGCCTAAAAAGACAATATAAGTTATTATAATCAGTAATCATGTACCCACTGGATGCAACAAATGCCTTGTTTTTAATGGGTTTTATTGTTTTTGTCTCGCTGCGCCGGGACACGCCATCACAATACGGTAAGGGCGTAACGTTTCCGTCACATACTCGAGGTATTCGGCCAATCACAATGCACTGGATAGCTGGCCAATCAGAGCACATCTCGCTTCTCAGAACGATGAGCTTTGTAAAAATCGGCGCGTTTCAGAAAGGTGGAGCATAGAGGAGCAACAATAATGTACAGTATGGAAAATAATGTTGTTGTTGTTTTTTGTTTTTTTTTAACTTTAAACCACATAGACACATTGTTGCTTTTTAGCAACATCATATGACCCTTTTAATAATCAAAATCTTGATTTGAATCTCAAAATGGTAACACCGACATTTAAAACTTATACTGTTTTTGATTATTCATGTTTCTATTTAAAATATTAGTATTTTTTTCACATGGAACAAGTGAGAAGCACAATTAATCCATGTAATGTGCCAGGTGCACAGGCAAATATTGGTACCCCTTTAACCCAATGTTGTAAATATTGACATAAGCTCAAAATCTAAAATGATCGATGCATTCAACAATACCTTAATATCTGCATAAACTAGACATATTACTAATCACAGGGGAAAAAAATATTTTAGGCGTTTTACTTGAATCTAGATTTATCCAGTCGCAGGACATGTCAGTTTATGGCCAGGTAAACAGGCCTGTTTTTAAAATCTAGCATCCAATAGTATTGCAAGACTAAACAATAAGACCTATTAGTTGTGTAAATGTGGTCTTGGAGAAAAAAAAAACATGAGCAGCTTTATTTTAGTCAAGCTAAAACTGATGTTGTAATGTTACAACAGTGGGCCTTACAGGGTTAAGCATATTTGGCTTTCTTATTGTTGATCTCTGCGCTATGAACAAATGTCTTCATTTCTCAGTTTCAGGGGTGAAGTCTGGCCTCTCACAGTCTACAGAGACAGTTTCACCGCTGGGCTCTACGTCTGTCGCAGGTGTCCCTATGGCTAGTGAGGATTCAACAGAACAACTTCCAGGAGATGCAGCTGGTTCGGAAGTGAAGCCAGATGCAGTGGAGTCATGTCTGCTGGATGCCACTGAGGCTGGTGTAAATGAACCAAACCTTCAAAACAGCCTTATGGAAAGCCAACAGTTGGAGCAGGAGGAAGTAGAGAAGCTTCCAGAGGAGATGGAGGAAGATCCGGATTTAAGACAACAGTCGGGTGTGGACCAAGAAAACGGACCAGAAAAGAGCAGTGTAACTGACCAGAACGAAGAAGAAAATTGTGCACAGGAACACTCTGAGCAGAAGAATGCTGGAGAAGAGAAGAATGAAGTGAGGATCATCGCAGAAGATGCTGCACAGTGTTCAGAAGAGCTTGTGATCGCTAAAATCGAAGACTTTACCAATGAAATGACAATAGATGTGGACCAGGCTGAGGATCACGATGGGAGGATGGAGGTAGATGGATCAGATGATGCAGGTTGGTGTGAACTTTTTGCCTGTTACAAGATTTGTCCCATTGAGATGACTTGCAAACACATTTTGGTAGTGACTAATATTGATTTATGATTCTGTGTATTGAGAAGTGTTCATTTCTGAACATTATTTCACAGCCATGGAAAAACATTCCATGAAATTCAAAATGTAGTTGAATTCCTAAATATGTGTTTTTAGAATGTCTTAATATTTTGGGGAAAAAAATGCATGTTTTAGATGCAGCATAATGTTGCTTTATCATTTTTTTTTATGCATTTACCCATTTAATGAAATAGAACTGAGGAACACAGTTGACTGTTTTTCTACATCATTTTTACATTTAACAGGAAAATCTTTGCCTAACCCCATAAAAAGAGAGAAAACGGAACCATCTGTCGTGGTAAGCATGATCACTGTTTTATGTTTACCATTGAAGTTCATTGAGTTTGCTTGTTAATCCATGGAGGAAGTAAACTCCTAAAACTAAAATCCTCTCCATCTAATTCCAGCAAACACAGTCAGTGTTAAAAACTGAGATGAAACCTCAAGTGACCCAGCTCTCTGCTGCCCTACCAGTGAAGGTGAAGGATGAGCCAATGGACGAGGAATATGAGAAGGCGTCGGTGTCCCTGCGCCCAGTGGGAAACATTAAAGATGAGCCTGACACAGCAGCTGTGAGTTTCACCAATGATTTCTGCCTTTTATTTATTTATTTTTAAATAAAGTTAAGGTACCAATCCATTTGAAGATTGAATTTGAATACTTTTTGTGTTCACAGTGTCTTTGAATGTATATGTTTGTAATTATACCAGTTCTCTGAAAAATCAGCACAGGAGTATGGATATGTTTTACAATGTCCCAACATCAGAATGCTTGTATAGATGGTTTACCAAACTATACTATGTTCTATAAAACTATAAAATGTTACAATATATATGTAGGGTTGTTGTGATTTTGTCTGACAACAGATTGGAATATGAATAATTGTGATTAACAATTTAATTGTAGTTAAATTAACAAGAGTTTAATACACACACCTACTGTTTAAAGGCTTGAGGTTTGTAAGATTGTTTGTTTTTGACATGTCTCTTATGCTCACTAGGACTGCATTTATTGGATCAAAAATAGTAAAACAGTAATATAATTTTTTTTATTTTAATATATTTTAAAACCTAATTATTCCTGTGATGGCAAAGCTGAATTTTCAGTAACCATGGCTCCAGTCTTCAATGTCACATGATCCTTCAAAAATCATTCTAATATGCTGATTGGCTGCTCATGTGACATTTCTTATCAGTGTTAAACACTTAAAAAAAAAAAATTTGTGGAAACCATAAAACATTTTTTACAGGATTCTTTGAATATGATGTTCAAAAGAACAGAAGTTATTTGGAAAAGAATGTTTTGTTATGCCTTTACTGTTACTTTTGATCAGTTTAATGCAATCTTGCAAAATATGTTTTCTTTCCTCTACTACTGAACTGGAAAATGAAACCAAAATTGTATTTAAAATGCAAAATAGTAAGTTAGATGAACGAAATAACAGTACCCCTGATTTAACCTGAAGTAATGTAAATTCAGTTCATTTTTTCATTGCCTGTCATATGGTTTGGTTTTTTTGCAGTTAAGTAAGGTATAAAATGTTTCATGGAACTATTTTTTTTTTTATTGTGTCCATGTTTTCAGGAGTTCAAACAGACACCTGATTCGATCAAGATCAGCGCAGTTTTCTCTGTAGGAGGAAATACCACATCCATTGGTACGAACCCTAGAAATATGTTATGCTGTTCTTTTATCATTTACTATATGAGTGAAGAGACGTGGTGATAAATGGTTCAATTAATTGATTAATTTTCTTGTTATAATTCTTCCAAATTTTTATTTGTGACTGCAGTTCCAGCAGCTGCTCCAGCGAAGGTGGCACCAGTTCCTACACTGTCTCTTCATTCTCTGGCCCCTGCCAATCCAATTGGTGTGGTCTGCACAGGATGTAACAAAGTCCTCTTAAAGGGACAGACGGCCTTCCAGCGCAAAGGCTGTCCTAAACTCTACTGTTCACCTCAGTGTCTCTGCGCAACCTCTAATGTGGTGGTCAAGATACCTCAGAAGAAACAATGTCACCACTGCCACAAGTATGTCTGCAAGTCTTGCTTTCATTTCTTTCCTAAAATGTAACTTTTAAAATGGTCATACCAGGTGCATTACATTGTATTGCATTTAAATAACTTTCAGTGTTTCCCTTACCATTATTTTAGGGGGGCGGCCCGCTAGGGGTGGGACAATAAATCAATATGGCGATATATCGCGATTCTTCTCAGTGCGATATGATAATCGATATCTGGCGCCAAATACCGATATTTTAATTATTATAATAAGGTGTTCTAAATAGGTTTTCCTGTTCACAGCTCTAAAAATGCGTGAAATATATATATATAATATGTGTGTGTGTATATATATATGTGTGTGTGTACATATATGTGTGTGTGTGTATATATATATATATATATATATATATATATATATATATATATATATATATATGTATATGTATGTGTATGTGTGTTTATGTTTATGGAGATGAAAACTAGCTGCCCCAGAACAGCTATCAGCGTGGACCATAGATCACGTTATTATTGCAGAACGCATATTCAGTTCAAGAGTAGCCTAACCTGTCCGCTCGGATCGTGGGTGGATTTACGTCACTATATGAGTATATGAGGCACAGAAGTGTGCAGTGTGCTTGCCGAGCGTCTACATTTGAAATAACAAACCTGAGCACGCAAAAGACGCGATGTGAACGGCTATTTCTTCGTGTGGGGCTCCGTTTTTATGATGAGAGGAGTAGAAAGGTTGAGAAAGCACTCCAGGTAAATTTTGAAATGCACCAGGTTTATATTATATCGATCTATCTATCTATCTAGTTTTTTTTTTTTTCTGTTTGATAAGCACATTGAGTCACACATTAGTCACATTGATAAAATGTGTTTGTTTACACACAGAGAAAAATAAAAGTGTATGCTTTTAATAAGTACAAGAATAAACTGATTAATTTAGCCTACTCAACATGTTAAAATTGATTTACGTAACTTTTTTCTGTTTTCTAACAGTTTGGACTTGAATAAAGAAAGAACTTGCACTTAACATTTTCACCGGCATTTTGTTAGACAGATATCGTGATGTATCATTATAGGATTTTCTATAAATATCGATTATCGCGGAATCACTGTATGGTGATATTATCCTTATTGTGAGCCATGTATCGTGATTATATCGTATCTTGAGGTACCCTGCGATTCCCACCCCTACGGCCCGCCCCCCCTTGAAAGTCAAGTTAATTTTATTTCATTTTATTTTCTCTATAGCGCCAGACCACGAAAGTCATTCAATGTTACCTTCCCTATAGAACAGGTCTATACCTTGTTCTTTTATTAAACAAACTAAATAGCCTTATGTTATTTATCTTATTTGTCTTATCTTATTTGCATGACGGCATGTCATTTCTGTCTCTACGTTACATAGTCGCGCTCTCTGTATCACGCACACAGCGGAGTTCCGCCCCGGTTCGCGCACACAAGCGAGCACACTCCCACTCCTATTTGTAAATATTAAGCCGCAAAACGACTTTTTAAATATGACTTCTGCGTGTCTCTGTGCTAATGTATACTACTACTAAAACTATTAAAACCTTATCTTTAAGGAATAATCATACAATGTCAATGTTATCAATATTAGATCCCCTTTATTTTTTTTCCAAAAATAAGATTTGTTTAATTTTTATTCATTAAAATATAAATTAAAGGAATGGTTTTATTTCGGGGAAAAAACGGAACAAAAGCCTACAGAACCTAACCCTAACAAAACCGCTCCCCCAAAGCCATAAGCATACAGGAAACACTGAATTTTTAAAAAAATTGACTTTTTAACTTACCACTCTAAAACCTAACCATATTATAATAACATACTCCTTTATTTTAAAAATACAAAGAATAATACATAACAGAAATTGAAGTACAGCAATGGTGTGTAAAATACCCTTTATAGATACAAATGCCTCTTTCCCTGCAGAGACATTCTTGACCCGAAGGATGTCATCAATGCCCCGGTGGACATGTCAGGGACTGTGAAGGAGTTCTGCAGTCAGAAATGCCTCAGCTCATTAAGCTTCAAGTGCAGTGTGTGTCAGAAGACAGGAATGGTAAGTGGCCATCTCTATTTGTGCAAGCTGCTACTGAAAATGTGGGCCGAAAAATAAATCATGTTTTGCCCCTAAAGGCCTGTTCACAACAAGACAAATGTAAACATTTTAATTTGGATGAAGAGGGGTCCGTTTCATAAAACTAGTTTACCAAGTAAGCCAGATTTAATTCCGTTAGTCTGTCTTATTGTCAATTGATCTGGTTCAAAATAAGCCTGGCTTGTTTGTTAAACTTGCTTCATGAAACAGCCCCCAGGTGTTACTTTGTTCAAAGTGATACAAATATTTACATGCCCGTGTAATGCTTTCATGTGCTTGTGCATATGCATACCACGACAGCGGCAGCACTTTCACTGATCATAGTGCTTTTATCTACCTATATCTACACATTTAATTTCTATCTACTTTTATGTACAGTCGTGGACAAAAGTTTTGAGAATGTCATAAATATTAATTTTCACAAAGTCTGCTGCTTCAGTGTTTTTAGATCTTTTTGTCAGATGTTACTATGGTATACTGAAGTAAAATTACAAGCATTTCATAAGTGCCAATGGCTTTCATTGACAATTACATTAAGTTTAAGCAAAGACTCAATATTTGCAGTGTTGACCCTTCTTTTTCAAGACCTCTGCAGTTCGTCCTGGCATGCTGTCAATCAGATTTTGGGCCACATCCTGACTGATGGCAGCCCATTCTTACATAATCAATGCTGGGAGTTTGTCAGAATTTGTGGGTTTTTGTTTGTCCACCTGCCTCTTGAGGATTGACTGCAAGTTCTCAATGGGATTAAGTTCTGGGGAGTTTCCTGGTCATGGACCCAAAATTTCAATGTTTTGTTCCCCAGGCCACTTACTTATCACTTTTGCCTTATGGCAAGGTGCTCCATCATGCTGGAAAAGGCATTGTTTGTCACCAAACTGTTCTTGGATGGTTGGGAGAAGTTGCTCTCGGAGGATGTTTTTGTGTCATTCTCAAAACTTTGGTCTCCTAAAGTTGATTCAGCTGTGGGATCAGGGCACCTCCAGTGCAGAGCTTGCTCAGGAATGGCAGCGGGCAGGTGTGAGTGCATCTGCACGCACAGTGAGGCCAAGACTTTTGGAGGATGGCCTGGTGTCAAGAAGGCCAGCAAAGAAGCCACTTCTCTCCAAAAAAAACATCAGGGACAGATTGATCTTCTGCAGAAAGTATCGTGAATGGACTGCTGAGGACTGGGGCAAAGTCATATTCTCCGATGAAGCCCCTTTCCGATTGTTTGGGGCATCTGGAAAAAGGCTTGTCAGGAGAAGAAAAGGTGAGCGCTACCATCAGTCCTGTGTCATGCCAACAGTAAAGCATCCTGAGACCATTCATGTGTGGGGTTGCTTCTCATCCAAGGGAGTGGGCTCACTCACAATTCTGCCCAAAAACACAGCCATGAATAAAGAATGGTACCAAAACACCCTCCAACAGCAACTTCTTCCAACAATCCAACAACAGTTTGGTGAAGAACAAGGCATTTTCCAGCACGATGCAGCACCGTGCCATAAGGCAAAAGTGATAACTAAGTGGCTCGGGGACCAGAACGTTGAAATTTTGGGTCCATGGCCTGGAAACTCCCCAGATCTTAATCCCATTGAGAACTTGCAGTCAATCCTCAAGAGGCGGGTGGACAAACAAAAACCCACTAATTCTGACAAACTCCAAGAAGTGATTATGAAAGAATGGGTTGCTATCAGTCAGGATTTGGCCCAGAAGTTGATTGAGAGCATGCCCAGTCGAATTGCAGAGGTCCTGAAAAAGAACGGCCAACACTGCAAATACTGACTCTTTGTATAAATGTCATGTAATTGTCGATAAAAGCCTTTGAAACGTATGAAGTGCTTGTAATTATATTTCAGTACATCACAGAAACAACTGAAACCAATATCTAAAAGCAGTTTAGCAGCAAACTTTGTGAAAACTAATATTTATGTTATTCTCAAAACTTTTGGCCACGACTGTACATATGTATACCATGTCTCGTTCCCTCTTTAGGGAACCAAGGTTACATTAGGTTACCGGAGCTATTTTACTTCCTTTCCTCTGTCAAAAGTGGATGCACTGAATATTAGTGCCAAACATGTTGGTGTGAACAAGCCTTAAATTTAGGTGATCTGGGTACTGTGAAATAATGTCAAGACGACACATCTTCCTTTTACATGATCTTTTCTGGGTGTACTCAAAAACAAACATATAACTCAAATCTTTATTTTGATTTCCCATAATAAATTGCATGAAAACAGTTTGATTAGTTTGATTCAGTCAAGAATTTTTTTTTTTCGCTCATTGAATCTGTTAGAGCGGTTACACATCAGGTAACATCTGACTGACTCATTGAACCGCAGGTCTTTAATGTCAGTTACGTTTGACTTGAAATGAAGCAAGCGCTGTTAAGTGTATTTAACCCCCTTGAGGCTTCAGCGTGATGACTACCTTTTTACATTTAGTCAGATATGTAAGTGCTTGACAAGTCTAAGACATCATTCAAAACTATAATAGATTTGCTTTCATTTGTGGCCACTTAAAATACCAAAATTACTTTTGTGATGCAGAAAACAGTCAATGTGTGTTTCCGCCATCTCATGTATACATTTCAATAACTTTTGCATCATGAAGAATATATTTTGTTGTTACTTATCCAAACCAAATAGGTTTGTTTTGTAGTAGCTCAGGAATGATCTTTTGATATCTTGTGAAAGCATAACTAAACTAAATGCAAGCATTTATATGAATAATAATTAACTAAAACATGGCAAGCATGTATGAAAGCAAATATAAAACGTGTGCATTCATATTAAAATGAACTTGGTGGTGGTGCTCCAGGTTGGTCAATCATTGTTTCTGATGAAACAATGATTGTTTCTGTGTGGGGGGGGGGAACTAATACCATTAATAAAAGCACGCAAAAGTAAAATATTTTCATCTGTTTAACAAATTTACTTGCAAAAAACCGACTTTTGCTCGCATCTTTCCTCAGGTAGGTTGTGTGTTGTAGCTCATTGTCTGTCGCTCTGAGGTCTGGCTCATGAATATTAATCACATTGTCTGCGTTCGCCAGAGCTGATTGGCGGAGCCGGAGAGGTGAGCGCTAGCCAATGGGATTACCGCTTGATTCTTATTCTCCATCTGCCGAAGGATGCGAACGGCCTAAATAATAAATAATAAACGTTCTTCGTCATTTTGATTGAGAGAAAAAAGTAAGAATACCTTTAACATTTAGCGCGTCAGTACTGCGTGGTTTAAGACTCACTTTCTCTCTCTCTGCGTGTGTTAGGAGAGAGCTGCCGCTGTCAGTCAAACGACGGTGAGTAGGGCGCCTGCACAATAGATTACGCTGCGAATCCACAGATATCAATAAGAACAGCGCGCTGTAGAGACGGAACGAAACTCTTTCAATTCGCTGTATTACCGCGTTATTTCTGCATGCCAATGGTTTGCTCGAACGGTTAATGTTTGGTTAGGTACCGTTTTTGTGCCTCATCCCCACCCGCAGAGCGCGCTATTCATACGGTTGCATACAAGCATGGTTAAAGCTCCCCTATCAATGTGATAAAAATAGCTTCAAGCTTCATCCGATTCATTCACTTTTCATCGCTTTTGGAAGATGACACACTGCACGTGTGAGGAAACTCTTGAGACGGTCCTGGACAGCGAGGAAGAATTCTCCTTTTCTTCAGAAGAGGAGCAGGATGAAGATGATGAAGAATGGTCGCATTTTGAAGAGCGCCGTGATCCAGCAGAGGACGCCCTTTCTGACGAGTAAGTCATTCATACTTTTTTAAATAAGCATGTACATATTTTAATAGTTTATATTTTGAGTAAAATGTGTCTGTCCTGGACATAGGTTGTAATACATTGTCGTTGCATCTAAATGTGTGTGTGTTTTTTTATATATATATATATATATATATATATATATATATATATATATATATATATATATATATATATAAATGCTGTATAATACACTACTTTGCAAAGGTTTGGGATCAGTGAGGTTTAGATTTTTTTTAACTGAATACTTTTATTCATCAAGGATGCATTAAATTGATCAAAAGTGGCAGTGAAGAAATATTACAAAATGTGTCCCTTTCAAATAAATGCTGTTCTTGTGAACTTTGCATTCATCGATCATAATTTTATCACTATTTAAAATTAAAATAAGCAGCTCTGATCATAAATGTTTTCTTGCTTTCCAAACAAGTAGGAGAATGATTTCTGAAGGACCAAGTGACACTAAAAACTAGAGTAATGTCTGCTTAAAATTCAGCTCTACCATCACAGAAATAAATTGTTTTAAAAATAAACCCAAATTTTTGAAAGGTAGTGTATTTTGATATAAATATGGTTATATTTATTTACACTAGTTGGCTTATTTTAGCTTGTTTGCAAATATCTGATCAGGCATAAGTGATTATGCTATAAACGTGCATGTGTTTTTGCTACGAGTGTGCAGTATTATCGATTAGTGATGGTTTAAAAAATTTGCTTTGATCTTGTTGTCATCATGCTCACAGTTTTTTGTTGTTGTTTTTTCATAAACAGAAACGAGGAGAATGACATTTACCAGATGCCTGTTGCAAAGAAGCCCAGGACAAGCAAGCAGCCTGCTCTGACGTGGAAAACAGAGACTGAAGTTGACGTGGTTCCACAGACTCTGAGATTCGTGCCAGCTCGAGAACCCGGACCACAGCTGTGGTCAACTGACTCGTACACTCCCCTCACTCTGTTCAAGCTCTTTTTCGATGAAAATGCTGTCTCAACTCTATGCTACAACACAAATGCCCAGGCCACCAGGTCACTTGCAAGGGGTCGCAAATACAAGTGGACAGATGTCAGCACCAGTGAAATGTACCGCTACTTCGGACTCATATTCTACATGGGCATGGTGAAGTTGATCTCCATCAAAGACTACTGGCGGCAAGGCAGTCTTTTCTCTGTGCCTTTTCCCGCCACAATCATGTCAAGGGACAGATACCGCACCATCTCATGGAATATGCACATGAGCCACCCAGCTGAGGACAAGGAGAATGACAAAAAGAAGGGCACAAGTGAATATGACCGGCTTTTCAGGGTCAAACCCCTCATGGACACGATCCGTCTTGCATGTAAAACCATTTATCATCCTAGAAGAAATTTAGCTGTGGATGAAAGAATGGTGGCATGCAAAGCCAACACAGGAATGACACAGTACATGAAAGCCAAGCCGACCAAGTGGGGCTTCAAGCTGTTTGTCCTCGCGGACTCCTCGAACGGATACACTGTTGACTTTTCTGTGTACACGGGAAAGAACAGCACTGCCACAGGCAATGGACTGCCGTATGATACTGTGATGTCTCTCTTGGACAGAAAAGTTTTGGGATCTGGGTACCACGTGTACATGGACAATTTCTACACAAGTCCAAAGCTCTTAACAGACATGTTAGAGATGAAGTATGGCGCTTGTGGGACTTACAGAGACTACAGAAAGTACAGCCCACAAAATGCACCTAATTCACTGACTAAAAATTCCCCCAGGGGATCCATTAGATGGATTCGAAATGGTCCGCTTGTGTTCGTGAAGTGGATGGACACACGAGAGGTGTCTGTGTGTTCCACTATCCATCCTGCCTACACAGGAGACACCGTGCAGAGGAGAGTGAAGGTGCAAGATACATGGAGCTTAAAGTCGTACCCCTGTCCCGCACCTGTTACTGCATACAACCAATACATGGGGGGCGTTGACCTGTCCGATCAGCTGTTGCAATACTACACCGCACAGCACAAAACCTTGAAGTGGTACAGAAAGATCTTCCTACACTTCTTGGACATTGCTGCCACCAACTCTTACACAATTCACAAGGAGTTATACGGTAACATGACCCACAAGGAGTTTATGGAGCAGCTAATTGCAGAGCTCTGTGGCGTGTCGCCGAAAATCCCACAGAAACGGGCCAGCAGTGACCATGTGCCTGTCCCAGGAGCTCCGCTGAGCACCAACACCAGGAAAATTGCCTCTAGTGGTCGTCGAATCTGTGTGCACTGCAAAGCAGCGCATGGAAAGAAGAAGCAAACTCCTTGGAAATGCCAGGCGTGCGACGTGCACTTGTGTCTTCAGCTGACGAGGAATTGTTTCCAGGAATGGCACAAATCTCTGTGACTGTGTGCTCAAAAATGTGGTTTTGACCTTCTGTCTTTCTTTTATTTGATCTATCTTTCTCTCTGTATTATATTGTACGCTGTTGTAAATAAACTGCAAACAAAAACATTCTTTCTTTTTAAGACTTCTTGCATAATCTCTTTTGGTTCCCTCACAGTTGGATCCCACATTGATAGGTCTTTACCCACCTGATGTGAAATATGTCAAAACAGTGGGGTGGGGGGGGGAGTAGTGTCGCACAAGTTAAATCAGTGTTTTGTTTTATGTGAATGAAAGGACAAAATTATTTTTGCAACATGTAACAAAGGCTCTATGAAATCCAGTAATCAAAACTGGTGAACAAGGTTTACTGTGTTTTATTACCTCATGTCTTATTTCATATAGATCATTATATTAGCTGATTTGGTGCTCAAGAAACAAATCTTATCAGTGCTGCTTAAGTTTTTACAAATCTCTTTCTGTGGCGTGTCACTGAAAATCCCACAGAAACGGGCCAACAGTGAGCATATGCCCGTTCCAGGAGCTCCACTGAGCACCAATACCAGGAAAGTTGCCTCTAGTGGTCGTCGAATCTGTGTGCACTGCAAAGCAGTGCGTGGAAAGAAGCAGCAAACTCCTTGGAAATGCCAGGCGTGCGACGTGCACTTGTGCCTTCAGCTGACAAGGAATTGTTTCCAGGAATGGCACAAATTTCTGTGACTGTGTGCTCAAAAATGTGGTTTTGACCTTCCGTTTCGTTTAATTGATCTGTCCTTCTCTCTGTATTGTACGCTGTTGTAAATAATCTGCAAACAAAGACATTCTTTTGATTTTATGGAGTGTAGATTTGGAAAACAATATTCAGTTTCATAACAGACTGGAAGTTTTTGTGATTCATTTACATTTTTATTTTATAGTTCTGTAGAAAACACTATTGTTTTGAAGATTTATATCTTTGTTTTAGTTGCTTTATTCATCTGTGATGGTTCTGCCTGCCTATAAGGTCTATATAGAAATAAAATCTTCAAAAGATCTAAAATGTTGCATGTTGCAATTGTATTTCTCATAGACTTACACTCACGAAGTGAACTTAATGGGCTCCATCCATAAGCTGTGCAGCAACAGCTGCTTCAACCAGTTCCGCTCCTCCAATAAGCTGAACATGAACAGCTGTGTGAACTGTGGAGGATATTGCCATGGCACAGACAGTCAGTGTCCGTCTCTGCAGATAGAGGGCAGTCTTATGAAGTTCTGCAAACAAAACTGCCTCATAGCCTTCAAAAAGGTAATGGAAAATGAATAACTAAATAACGGTCCAATAGTTTGTTGAAAGTCATTATTAAATAAATTCATCTTTCTTTGTAGAAAAGTTTGAAACCTGTCGCCTGCAAAATTTGTCGTACCATGCGCCCGGTGGCAGAAATGGTGGACAGTCCAAACACTGAGGGTGTCAGGGAACTTTTCTGTTCAACTTGCTGTGTCACAGCGAATAAAGTTCAGACTGTCAGTTCTTCAGGTAAGATAATCAGCTGTTTACTAAGATTCTGCATTCTTAATGATATTCTCTTTTTGAGGTATACTCAAATGTCCTTTTTGTTTGCATGCAAACAAGGTGCTCCAGTGGAATGCAACAGCTGCAAGCTTAAACTAACGCCTCAGTACCATCTAGCCATGTCTGACGGAACCATCCAAAACTTCTGCTCATTTTCATGCGTAGTATCATATCAGGTAGAGTTTACTGATCTCTCTAATTCGAAGGGGACATTGGATGCAAAATTCTTTTACATGGGGTTTGCTTTGCATATAAATGTATTAGCAGTGTGTGGACATAACCACTCTATAATGATAAAAATCCATCCGCTATTTTTTTTTTAATCCCCCAAAACCCTAAAGAGTCTCAATGATCAAGCTGTTTTGAATTTCTGAGCAATATGAGATCATACTGCTCAAGCCCCACCCACAACCACTGACAGACTGTCCCGTATTAACATATTTCCGCTGTCTGCCATTTTCTCTGGCCTTGAGCAGCTGTATGACAACAATGTCACGTAAGCAATCCAGGTGTTTTGTAGTTGGATGTAAAAGGAAACATAAGAGTCTTCATCCTGTACCGACAAAAGAGCCACTGAGGATGCAGTGTATTCATTGTTTTTGATGGTAGTGCGCCACCAAATACACCTAAATTCGTTTTATGTCTGTGCAAATAATTTTAATTCAGACTGCTTTCTGAACGAGGTACAAATCAAGGCAGGTTTTGCTAAAAGGTTAACACTCAAGAATGGATCCTTTCCCACTGTTCGTGATCCAGCTGGACCTCCAGAAGACGTTAGTCTCACACTTTGTATTTTTTTATGATTATTTGATTATTATTATTATGATTCGAACACAGGTTTTATTTATTCATTTTTTTGGGGGGGGAGGGGGGAATGGTGAGTGCCGACGTGAGAAGAGAAGGGCGGGGTGAGCAGAGCTCATTATCATATAAAGAGACATGCACCGAAACGGTTGCTGTGAACAGAGCTGTTTGACAAAGGTAGAAGGTGTTGTTTTACACGACCACTGAAGAATTTTAACCAAAGTATGTTGCAGACATTTCATGAAGACCCCAAAGAATCATACCAACTTGTGGAAAATGGGTATCCGATGTCCCCTTTCACGATATGTCATTCACAGAAGTAGAGCTATTTGAATATTTGTTGTTTTGACTTCAGGAGTCCTTCAGTAAGTTGAAACCTGTTGTGCCAATAAATACTGTAACCTCTACAAGCAACAACACACCTACCCCAAAACCTGCTGCCTCCAAACCAACTCCTTCAGAGTCCAGCTCATCAGCGAAGACCAGTACTTCCAGCGGTCTGGTGCAGACAGTCACCAAGATACCCTGCTCTCAGTGTCTGAAGTCGTTCTTCCACAGACCGGAGCTGATGGAGTTCAAGGTAATCTTAATTATCAATCATCAAATATTGATAATCATTATTTTAAAGCCAATATACTTATATATATTGGCCATTTATTAGATAGCAGTCTACATTTTGTGAAGCTGGTTACCAAATTAAAAGTAAAAGTAAGAATAAATCTGTAATGCTAAAAAAAAAAAAAAAGTATTTGCTATGGAGAAAAAATCTTGAGGAAAATATTAGTTTTATTGCATATTTATTTTTTGTTTAACAAAAAATAGACCAGCTAGAAATAAAGTGAGATGTTATTTATTGATAATGAATCTTAAATATATTAGCATATTTGAGGAGTTGACCCTAAACATAACTGATTGCATGTTTTCCTGTCCTTTCAGAGGAAAATGTACGCTTTCTGTGATAATAGATGTGTTGAGGAGTTCAAACAGATCAACAATGTCATGGCTCGCTGTGAATACTGTAAGATAGATAAAGTTGTCAAGGAGGTGAAAAGGATAAACAAGATTGACCGCTCTTTCTGCAGTGAGGGTAAGTACTAAGAGCAAAATAAAGCTACTATTAGCTGGTAGTTTTTCTTTTTGCTTCAGACATGCATGTCTTGATCGGGTTCTGACATTACATTTACTTGTTTGTTCATTCCTGTACAGGATGCAAGTTACTGTATAAGCATGACCTGGTCAAGCGCTGGGGGAAGAAACACTGTCGCAACTGCTTTTACTGTAGCGGATCCTCTCAGGCTCTAGTAACTGAAGCTATTGATAATGTAGAGCAGGAGTTCTGTGGGAACATATGCTTATCACAACAAACCTTACTGATGCGTAAGGTAATATTTTATCTCTTTTGGTTTATTTTGAGAAACAATTTACAAGGCTGGTTTTTGTTGCAGCATTACTTTTAAGACTTTGTCGTGAATTTGGCTTTCAACTAACAGCAAGCATTTTTTTATTTTATTTTTTTACAGGAAATAAAGTGCTCCATGTGCAGGCAGGCCAAGAAGATGACGGAGAAAGTGAAATGGCTGGGTGAGATCAAGCATTTCTGCAGCTTGCAATGCTTGATGTTCTTTTGCAGTCTGCAGGGAACCACTGGGGCAGTCAGACCTGCAAACAAGACTTTGTCCACGCAAGGTATATCTTCCTGTAGATTTATGGGGATATTTGTCAATTTTGTCTCTGTATCTTATCTTTTTATGTCTGTTAATCTTTCGGTGATTGTTTTCCTCAGGGACAAGCCCAGCACCGTCTCCAGGCCCTCAAACTACAGTTAATCACACACCACTGGTAACTAAAGAGGCCACACCGGTCATTGCCAGTGTTATATCACTCTCAAGTGTGTCCAATGGACAGCCAGGTGTTTTGGGGAACAGCGTTCTGCAAGGTGACTAACCTCTATTTACCTCTTAATCATCTCTGTATATTGAGGGATGCACAGGGTATTAGTGTCGGGCGATATGCTCAACTCTCATATCGTCCTATCGTCAGCCTTTGAAATCATGATACACAATTTCATCATGCTAATTTATTTAATTTGTTAGTTACTTTTAGTTTAATTACGGAAAGTGAACCAACACCAGCATGAGTCTAAAAGCAGCCTAATGTTTTTAATATGACTGAATTTGTATTTAACATAACAATTTAATACAAACATAGTAAGTTACTAATTATAATGCTTTTACATTTCCTCAGTTATTCAAAAAGCAGCTACAGAAAACGAGCAAAGAACATTCACGTTATCAAAGAGCAATATCTAGTATGTGTATTCTTTTCAAAACACTCCCGTTATAATCAGTGATCACTATTTACACTGTATGATGAATAAATCTCTTGCTACTTATTTGCACTGCACACATCTGCGGCACGTGACGGCTCCGACACGGCCACCGGAGCTGATCGCGGCCGCTCTTGTCAATGCTTGTTTATATCAGGCGCACTGCGGCATGTTTATGAAGCATCCTATTAACAGCTTTCTCGCTACAGATAGGTGCCTAGTCCATTTTTGATGAATAATAATAATCGTTTTGTTAACAGGCTCATCAATGCACGATACTATCGTCTATCGTCACAACCCTACATTGTATAACATTTTGAGATTTTATCATATTTATTTTATTAAAGTATGAATGTATTTTATTTGTATTAATTTATATATTATTATTTTAGAAATTGATTTTATTGGATATATGTACTCAGTTTATAATGGATTTTGTGCATGCTCATTTCTCTTTACATTTGTATTACTTTTGCCAATGTCTAGCAGTCATTTAATAAATATAAATAAACTAACTAGATCCTATAAATAAATGGAATCTTTAGCAAATCTCAAAATGAATATCTATTTTGTTCATATTGTGATTACTGCAGTTTTTCTTTGTGAGTATTTGGATGATATCTTGTTGAATTTTATCAGCCATAACATGAAAGTAATTATGAGCTAATCAGAATTGTAATATCAGTTCTAGGGTTGTGACGGTGAGGAACTTTTCCCACCGGTTAATCGACGTGTGACAACACCGGTTATACCGGTATCACCGTGGTTTGAGTTTTCCATCTTTTCCTCGCTTTCCTTCGGTTTTAAATACCTTGTAAAAGCTCTGTGCACGTTTTACTTTCACATTCAAATTAGCGGCAATTTGGCGTCAAGCTGTTTGTTTTTAGGTCGCTTGAGTTTTCACTCTTTCTCTCACTTTCCTCCGCTTTTAAATAGCTTGTAAAGGCACCGTGCACATTTTACTTTCACTTGTAAATTAGTGGCAATTCGGCATCAATTGCTTTAAATTCAATTGAAACAACAACAAAATACAACATATAACTTATTAACAAAACGAATAAAAATACACCATGCTAATATGCCTAATGTAAAATAAAAAATAACATACACATTTTAAATGGGTATACAAAACTGAAAATCAGCAAAGACTGAGGAACAAATAATTATAAAACGTAGAGCGTTTTATTAGCAAAACGATTAAGAAAGTTTGGAGGCACGGACTGCATACACCTTGATGAAAAATAATGGGGGGAGAAGTCACAACGTTTAAATAAAATAAAAATCAGCAAATACTGTGGAACCAAATAAATGAGAAACGACATTATCACCTTAGATAAATGGCAGGTCAACAGGCTTTTCAAAATCCAAAGTATTTTTAAAACAGGCGCTTTTAGTTTTGAAACTCTTCTGCCATCGTCTTGCCTGTCTCGCCTCACTCTTCTCGATAGTCAGCGCGACTGTCGTTCGTTCGATGTGCTGCATTGAGCAGCCGTGTTCAGTTTTAATTGTTGTGTCTGTTCTCTAACTGAACTAAATGATTTTTATTACTGTTAAAAAAAATCTAAATGACGGTGAGGGATGGTGGTGGGAAAGTGACGTAACCGGTGTTGCGGCTTAACACCGGTATCACCGCCAACACCGTCTATCACAGCAAGCCTAATCAGTTCCTAAATCACACGTTGCTAGTTACATAAGTATGACATCTGTTGTCAACGCTTTTTTCTTTATTTGTTTTTTTGTGAACTGAGGAATGAATCTACTATTTTCTGTGGCACATCTCTCACATTTACCTTTTTGTTTCCTCAGCCTCTGTTCCAGCTGCTACAACGAAAAGTTCAGGAAATGTGAGTATTTCACAATATTAATAATCCAGCTGAAGTTCTTTTTGAAATGTGAATGAAAATCAACCAATTATCAATCGCTCTCTGTTGTCAGGCGGCCAGCACACAGACAGATGGTGTGAAGGCTTCTGCGCCAGCACCTCGAATTCTGAAAAACAAAGCCTTGCTTTGTAAACCATTAAGTCAGAACAAAGGCACATCTTGCAAACCCAATGTCTGCGACATGAACACACAAACAGGTACTAGGAAGCACTGTTGCAGACATATTTCTTTTGGGCATTACGGCATTCTTTTGGGCATCATGTGTCTCTTGACCTAATATAATGTTATCCTGTTTTCCAAAAGTTAGTGTTATGTAGTGGACAGTGAACATCGCAAAGGTTAAAATAACAGGAGGCACTTATTATAAATGTCATGCTTGTCTTTTGTCCTGTAGATGGACCTTCCGTGATAGTGCTGCCAGTGCCAGTGCCAGTCTATGTGCCGCTTCCCATGAATCTCTACACCCAATACACTCCAAAGTCTGTGGGGCTTCCGCTTCCGGTGTGTATCTCTACCTCTTTCTGTCTACATTATTATTCTCAAGTTGTCCTTATACTCATCTTTGAATATTAAAATGATTAAAGCTGTATACATAGTTGCTGGCGGAATCAGTATGTTAATCTGTTAATGAGTGTTAAAATATTTTTTATTGTTAATAAAAACTAAATAAAAATATTTAACTGAAATAAAAAAATTTTTTTACATAGAACGTAGAAAAAATGAAAAAAATGTATCACTCAATTTTAAATATTAAACTAAAGTAGGGCTGTAACGTCCCAGTCGATTAGTCGATTAATTGGTCGATACGGTCTGGTTCGACCAAAATTCTGATTGGTCGATTTTTTGCCGCGCTCATTTCATCAGTTTGGCCACGCTCATTTCATCAGGTGGAAAGCACTAATTGCTAATGGGGGTGTTTTCAGAGCTCCCCTATTTCACAGGTAACAGTCTGTTTTCAGAACACCCCCATTGTTTTCACTTTTTTTGGATTAGCCCAACCCACTGGAGAAGAGAGACAGATAAGTAGGCTTTAGAAGGTTTGATGCTGAATATTATTTATTTAATGCACTTTATTTGGTTTCTGCTCTTGTTTGTTTAATAAATTTTCTTTTTTTATTAAAGTGGACGCACCTTTTGTGTTTATTAAGAGTAAAAGCTATAAGTCTATTCGTGTCTCAGCCGCGAAGCTGAGCTCTTATGTTCAGCCTCGCTCTGTGCGAGCTGCGCAGAGCGGCTGAAATGTCTGACAGTTATACTTATAACATATGACAAAAATAATTTTCTAAATTATGTTGCACATTCCTCAAAAGTTCTTGTGATATCACTAGTTGACAACATAGTACTGTTTTCAGAAATCACAGGCTATGATATTGCGCAGGTGCACGTGATGCACCGCTGTCAGAGACGACAGACTCGTGTGTCAGACTCATTTCAGTGCAAAATAATTAGGTCAAAAACGATTTAATATACTGCAAATAGCCTATTAGTTTTTTATGTTTATTTATAATTAATTTAGGCAGACAACAAGGCTACCAAGTACTGAGCACAGTGCGCATCTAATTAATGTAGCGTACGTTTTTTTTTTTTTCTCCACAACGTCATTTTTAGTCGAAAGTTTCTGGACTTTAGTCGACCAAGATTTTCTTTGGTTGATTACAGCCCTAAACTAAAGTAATATCATTATGAGGAAAATAATAGATTACTGAGAAATGCTATATACACTGTTATACATTTTTAAATGATGACTCATTAAAATAAAAACTTAAATCTCAAACTAGAAAACTAAGTAAACGAATTCTGAAAACAAGACAAAGTATTATAATCTCGGATCAATGTAATCATTTCAACTGAATTTCAGATCATAAATTAGATTCAAAAGCGTCCCAAAGACTCCTAATTGCACCATTAGTATGTACTTGTGTCATCATGTGTCTCTCTGTTTATGCAGGTTCCGGTGCCCTTGTTCTTCCCCACCACTCTGGACAGTGCCGAGCGCATTGTGAAGACCATTCAGGAAATCAAAGAGAAGATCCCTGATGACCCTCTGGAGGCCGACCTCATCATGATGGCAGAGATGGTGGCTGAGGATGCAGAGAAGGAGAAAAGCATCATTGTTACTGGTAAATTAGGGACAGTTGGAAGGTTTTTAATATTCCTGCAACTTCTGATATTTTTAGTTAAAGCACTGATCGACTTGTTCAATTAATAAACTGGTTCTTGCCATAAATATAGCCATAGATACTGGAATGGCGTAAGAAGAAAATAAACAAGCACACTGTTTGAACAAAACTTGGGTTGTTTGGGCACTGCACAGGCTTTAAATTTTAAGAAATGTAATAAGAAATTGCAGGTGCACGCGCACATACACTTATTTTTGTTCACAAGCCTCCTGTTTTGTTGCTCAGATCAGACTGGTAACATAATGGACGACCTTGATCTGGAAGCCTTATCCAGCAATCTGAGTTGGGAGGAGGACTCTGTGTCTTCTGCCCAGACATGGGATCAAACCCCTGAGCCTGAGAGGCCTCCTCCATCCAGATCTGCCACACTGACCCCTATCTCCACCACCGCAGAAGAGCCTCAGATGGACTTGGAGGCTGATTACCCAATCGGTAAGAGCTTCTGCTGTGGTTAAGAGGTGTAAACATACAAGCACAATTCAATTTTTTTTTATTGTCTTCCTTTCCTATTTAACGCATCTTTATCCTTTCATATTTCAGAAAGCATTGAACTGTTCAGAGAGCCAACACAAACAGAAACAACAGATTCTGGCAAACGGAGATCTCGCAAGAGAAAACATGACGGCTTCCCTCAGAAGAAAAGGGTGAGAACGGCTAAAACAGAATTATTCTTGACTTGCCACCATAATGTCCACTATATAACACTTTGACTTTTGGAAACAGTGTAGTGTGTGGGACTCACGTCACCTAAGACGTTGTGATTTTGGGTCTCACGTCACTCAGGTGCGGTTATGAGTATATCAGATGACCAATTCCCACCTCAGTTAGTTTAGTGCACCAGTCAAAGACTGGTAATTTGGCAATGCGGGTGTGTTTCCCACAAGCTGTTCAATAATTTGAATTGCACACATTGGAGGGAGCTGGTCAACTGATTTATCTGAAAGATTGGTGATTTAGCTAGCTAGTAGAGCCTTGGATCATCAACACAAAGACGACACAATTGTAATAAGATAAATTAAATTTATTAACAATAGATATGCAAGAGTAAATACAACAACTAGTGATAATACCAATAAGTGAATATGCACTGCTAATAGAGAATAATAGACAACTAAATATGAAGGAAGATACTGAGTAAATCGCAGAAACAAATAAATGGAATGAACACAGAATGGCTGAATGCAATGCTGTTGAGCTGAATGTGGCAATGGAAGAGATTTCTATGGAAATGTTGCTTATGGGAACCACTTGATGGCTCTGGTGGAATTAACGATAAATAACTGCTTATTTATCTCTGAACAAATAATATAGCTATTATTCGTAATGCTGACCCCCAAGTAAATGTTATCTAAACAGGTTAGAGAAACATAGGCTGCAGGTATAAACTAAGCCAAGGTCTTTAGGAAAGAGGTTTGGTAAGTTTATAATCACGTTCCACAGGCGGGTGATCAGTCCGGCGGCAGAGACGTCTTCCACTGGTGATGCAGACTGCGTGCAGTGGGGAGGGCACAGAGTTGCGTTCCAGTAGCTGTCAATGCGTGAACTGGAGGATGCTGAACTGCTGTTGTGGCACAAAGGGTCCTTAGAGCATGGACTGGGCAGATGGGTCTTCACGGGGTCCTTTGCAGGCTGGCTGCGTCGTTGAGGAGCCGTGGGTTTCATGCAGTGTCTGCCACTGCGGAGGTCCTTTGCGGACTTGGCTGTGCTGCTTTCAGAGCGGCAAGAGTCAGACGGGGTCCGTCACTGCTGGGTCCTTTGCAACTGAAGGGCAGCCAAATGCAATAAGGAAGGTTTGCTCAGGAGCTGAGTTAAACCTTAGCTGTCTTGAAATCTCATTCCTCGTCAGGCCAGAGACTCAGAACGTCGTATCTGGTACTGTCTCTCTGGATGTATCAGAGACTCAGAACCTTGGTTCAATCAACAATGGCCATCAACATAAACTGTACTTCATCTGAGGATGAAGTGAATCTTTCGCAGTTTGCATCCATTTAAGGTCTCCAAACATGGGTATGAATGGATATGGACAGATCTGTCTGGCCTTTCTTTGTTTCGGCCACTGCTGTTGCATCCAGAGATCTGGAGGAATTTTTATGGCAGTCATTTCCTAAACCTTAGGATTGGGTGTGATGGTGAGGGTCAACCCGTAGTCCAATGAGAAGTCCTCTCTTAGGTGGTCGTGGATGCAGAAGGTCTCCCTTCCTGTCCTGTTAGAGGTGTCTGGCAGTTGTCTTGGCATCTTATCTGATGGTTCTGAACATCTTTTTATGTTCCTCCACCAAGATCCAATCACAGCGGGGCACATCTCCCTCAACACCGGCAGTTAGAGAGGGGCCCTGCCATAAACTGGTCCTTGGAATGCCAGTTTGACTGTTGTTCACTACAACAGGATAACATCATATTAGGGTTTTGTGATATAAACCAGTTTATTTTTTCTACGGCTTTATTTTGAAAGTGTTTTTATTGTTATGCAAAATGTCACTACATGGTAGGAATGTTCCTATCACTTTGCATTTAGCCACAATGTCATTTTCAGAGAACAGATGGAGAATGAAGGTGGAGCAGCAACAGGTGTCCATCAAACATCACAAAGGAGAAAATGAGGAGGCACTTGTTACAATTAAGTGTTGTAGAACTGACACTCTGCTAAGCCCCTCCCCCCTTAATCATGCCCTCATTATGGCACGTGTTCTGCTGTTGTCAAAAGATGCATGGAAATGGAAGCAGTTTAAAACTGAGCAAATTATCTCAGATATTATTTATTAATCCCTGGGTGAACTGCAGCCACTGACAAGATTTTGGTGTGCCGAGGAAGGTTACATGCAACACATTACATTGGGCAAAAATATACCTGGCGAGGTTGTTCTACAGTTTCAGAAACAAAGAAAAAAGAGAGGGGAGCGTAATTATTATTTTTTTTTGGGGGGGGGAATTTCCAAACTGTTGTAAATTATTAGTCGGGGTGTAATACATATTCAGAATTTTTCTGCTTCGAACATAATTTCAAACTCTGAATTTCCCCTCTAGGGACAATATTGTCAATGTATTTGGAATTTGCCCTCCTATCAGATGAATTTGAGTCACATTGTCTTAAGAGCGTAGCTTCTTATGTAACTTGTGTACTTGCCTATAAATTATACAAAATGGAAATACTTGAGTGATTTTGTTTTAAGGATTAGTCCATGAACAACTGCCGCCACACAATCTACACATCAAATAGACAAAGTGGATTAGAATGCGAGTGTAATAATTCTAAAATATTTTGCTTATGTATTTTGTATCCCAAAGTGTAAGCACTTCAGATGCAAGCTCTTTCCCCCAATAACAGCACCAGAAACTGCACGGTGTTGCTTGTTGACATGGTACACAATATTGACAGACTTTAGAGATGGACATAGTTTTTTCAGTAATCTACTATTTAATTCGCTGTACCGAAAACATGCCAAACAATGACATCAAAACTGAGGTACGTACTGAACTGTCACTTCTGTGTACCATTACATCACTATAAATTAGTATATACTATCAAGTTTGGGATAATCAGGGCCTTTTTAATCCTAAAAATCTTTGCTGCTCTAAAATGTAAACATGGCACTGTAGCCATAAATATGTTCAGCGCTCTGAAATTTTTTGTACCGTCCCAACAAGCTTTGCATTTTTGTTGGTGTTTGTTCACGCAGCTGCAATAAAAGAGCTATTAAATGTTTATAGCTATTAATTTAGTTTTTTAATGCAGTTAACTTGTGGCGTTGATTTTTAAAAAAAAATACATTAAGTCCATAAAGTTACATTAAGTTCTAACACATAATTTTGTCATTCCTTAAAAAGGTACTGATTACCTTGAGAGAAAAAAAAAAGTAATTAATCGCGATTGACAGCCCTATTTTTCCTGCTCCACCAAGGCTGTTTCGCCCACATGCGCATTCATATCTGTGGAGTTGTCAAGTCTTCAAGATTCAAGCTCCGGACAACAGGGACAGAATGTGGTGGAGGACTTCAATCCTGAGCTGGTGAAAAGGGACGCCATGATTGAAGCGCTGAAGCGGGAGCTGCGTCACTGCAAGGAAGTTTATGACATCACCAAGGCTGTTTTAGCAGATTTGAAAGGCACTCACAAGGGGCTCGTTGAGGCCCACAATGCTGTCGTGTTGCAGCTGAGAGAGGCACAGGTGAGAACACAGATGTTGAGGAGCAAGCTTGAGTGTGCACCAAGCCCAGTGGTGGACTCTAAGAGCAAGGATGCTGCTGCCCAGAGTAGCGATGCAGACAGTCAGCAAACAGAGCCATGTTGCCATCCTGATCTGGAGATTCATCCTCCCTCAAAGAAGCAGCTGGAGCTTCTGTTCACGCAGAGTCGGAGGCGGCCGGATCGATATGGTTGCTTGCTATTCCGTGCTGTTTTACCTCAGAAGAATTATAAGGAGTGGGCGTCCAATACCAACTGGGATGGAGCAAGGGGCAAATTTGCATTGCCTGTGAACCTACGCCACTTTATCATTAAGACTGTTTCCCAGAGGTTCCCCTGCATGACCGACAGCGACCGAAAACGCATCAAAGACAGAGTCAATGAGTTCTTGCGCTCACCAAGAAACAATGTTGGCCACAAGCTTTTACATGAGACAAATGCCGGAGATAACATCTAAATATTTTGATTTAATAGATTAAGTGCTGAATTTGAAAACCTGATTTTGTTTTTCATTAAAAACCCTTTAGAGACTCAATTATTCAAACTGTTAATATCGTGATATATAAGCTCAAACATATCGTGTATTATGTTTTAATTTAAAATTGAATGCGACTGTGATTTAAATGAGCCTAAAACAAAATAAAGCTGAATCCAGTTTTATCAATCAGTACTGTCATGTGGTTGCTTTAAAACCCATTTTCATCTTGGCATGATGGTAGCATGTGCAAACCAGACCACTTTAAGCTGTGGCTTCCGTCTTTAATGTTGTTCTGATGATTTGTACTTGATTCTTCAATATGTTGCGCATGAAAAGGGTATAGTTATAAGTGCAAGGATATACTAACATTATACAGATTAAATGTACACTACTTTTTAAAATGGAGATATTTTTGAAAAGTCTCTCATCCACCAAGGCTGTGTTTAATAAAAAAAAAAAACACCGTAATATTATAAAAATATAATTACATTTTAAAATGGCTATTTTTGGTTTGAATATATTGTTAAAATGTAGTTCCATCCTGTGATGGCAAAGCATTTAGCAGTCTCAAGTTTCACATGATCCATCAGAAGTTATTGTAATATGCTGATTTGTTGTTCAAGCAGCAGCATTGTTATCATCATGTTGAAAATGGTTGTGCTGCTTTATATTTTTGTGGATTGTTTTTTTTTTGTTGGTGTGTAGGGCCGTAAGAGTGCAGCTGTTGTTCCAGTCAAATCAGCTCTAGACAACTTCTCAAACCTCTCAAAACTGCAACATGAGTACGCTGTAAATGCTTGGAAGGAATGGGTACGCTGGAGGAACACCCAACCCAACATGGAGACTCCCAAGTTTGGCTGTAGGTCTCTTTTAATCCAGCATTTTGTCACAAAAGAAAGTTCCATCATTTAAAATGAACAATTATACAAAGAATTATAAAATTAACATTTTTCTCCTCGAAACAGATTTGGAAAAATGTATTATTACACCTGCTCACCAATGGATGCTTTGCAGTGAATGGGTGCCGTCAGAATGAGAGTCCAAACATCTGATAAAAACATAAGTAATCCACATGACTCCTGTCCATCCATTAATGTATTGTGAAGTGAAAAGCTGCATGTTTGTGAGAAACAAGTCCATCAGTTAGACATTTTAAACCATCACTTCTGGCCAAAATACAAGTCCATAATCCATAATAATGGTTCCTCCATTGAAATAGTCCTTCCCAACATATTTCAGACCGTTTTCACTTGTAAACAGTGCATATATGTGCTCCGTGCATATATTTCTCTCCTGATTCAGACAAGACAACTTTTTCACTGGACAAAGCAATATTAGGAATTAATGATGGTTTAATCCTTGATGAGGGATTTGTTTTTATATCAGCTGTTTGAGCTCTCATTCTCACTACAGAGGATCCATTCATGAGCAAGTGAAGCAATTTTTCCAAATCTGTTCTGATGAAGAAACAAACTCATCTACATCTTGAATGACCAAAGTTGAGTACATTTTCAGCAGATTTTCAGTTTGGTGTAAACTTTTCCTTTTAATGTGTTTTTTTTTTTTTGGAGTATATGCGTTCACAGGGAATTAAGCCTTAGCCTTATACTTGCATCATGCTCCACTAGCTAAACTACAGAACCTTCAACATGGCATTTAAGCACTGAACACTTCCTCTTCATCCGTAGCACGCAGTATGACACTAAAGGAGGATTTGTTGAAGTGCTGCACTGCTGAAATAAGCTACGGCCTCTGCAAGTTCATTTCTGAGGTTCGTCGACCCAACGGAGAGAAATACAGCCCTGACAGCATCTTTTATCTCTGCTTGGGAATCCAGAAGGTAAATTGAGAAGAAACCACACAAACTGAACACAGCCATATTATAATAGTTTATTTGATTTGGCTCTTGTCGTTCATGTGTGTAGTACCTGTTTGAGAACAGTCGGATGGAGAACATCTTTGCAGACGTCTTCTACACCAAATTCTGCCATGAACTGACCAACATACTCAGAGGGTGGAAACCAACTATTTTGCCTAGTGGTGAGTAATTTAGGACAATGTGTGACTAGCTTGTTTTGCTCCTGCTAACGTGTCTGTGTGTGTGTTCAGGTTATGTTCATTCTCGTGTGGAGGAGGAGTATCTGTGGGACTGTAAGCAGCTGGGGGCGTTTTCACCCGGTGTGCTGCTCAACACGCTGCTCTACTTCTTCACTAAGTACTTCAGCTACAAGACAGCTGAGCAGCACCGCCGCCTCTCTTTTGGCCACATTGTACGCTGCTCTCGGAGCAAGGGCAACACAAAAGTGGCCTGTTTGCGTTTCTATCCCCCGAAAGAGGACACAAGCACAGGTCAGTCATCAGTTATACTGTCCTAACTTGACACTGTTTGAGTTGTTGTTGTTATATCACTTGTTTGTTTTAATTCAGTTAGCGTCCCTGCAAAGAAAAGGAAGGAAGAGGAGGATGAAAATGACACTGTATATGAGATAAAGGAGAATGCCGACAATCCTCTTCGCTGTCCTGTCAGGCTGTACGAGTTCTATCTCTCAAAATGGTATGTTTGTTTGAACTTCCATTGAAAAGCATTTATTTAAAACTAAAATTTGAACTTTATTAATGTCTTACTGTCACTATTCATCAATTTTAATGCATTCTTGCTGAATAAAGGTATTCTTCTATTATATCAAGTTTGTCATAATTATGCAGCACTATTAAATACTGCCTTTCTTTCCATCCAGCTCTCCCAGCGTGAGGCAACGCACAACCGACTTTTACCTGAGCCCCGAGCGCTCCTGTGTACCCAACAGTCCCATGTGGTTCTCAACCTCCTCCTTGAGTGATGAGGTTCTGGACAGCATGCTCACACGTATCCTTACTGTCAGAGAGCTGCACCTGGAGAGAGACAAATCACCCAATGAGTCTGATTCAGACAGTGACACGGACGTCAGGCCCTGACTTTGAAATGAGATGCACGGCATAAGCGCACACCAAAATTTGCAGAGTGAAGGTGGTATCTCGAGTTTCTCCTACATGGTTCTCTTGAGTATTGCTATAAAGCTGACAAAATCTGGATGCCATTAAATGGGTCTTTAGGATATTGATAGAGATTCCAGTGGATGGAAAGCAATTGTTTTGTCATTGTTTTTTCCATGTTTAATTGGATAGTAGTTATGAGGCTGTACGGTGTTTTTTGTGATCAAGTGTATGGAAAACTATATTTTACAAAAAAAAAGAAAACATTTCAAAAGGTGCATATGGTTGTATGGATTTCATTTAAAGGACAATGCTGAGTTTTATGCAATGCCACATTACACAAGTGGTATTTAATGGGGTTTCTGCACATTCTTTGTATCATATTGAAACACTAAAGACATTGACAGCATCTTTGTACAACAAGCATTAAAACAGTGGCTGGTATATCTACCCCTAAAATGAATACTGAGGGTTTTTTTTTTTTCTTTATGCAACCTAACCACTCCAGGATTTCTTAATTCTTGTATGGACGGCTGCATTTCTTTGGATAAAAAAAGACAATTAAACTGTCTGTGAGTCTTTTTTTGTTTTTCAGGTTATACTGCTAAGTCTTATATTAAACGTTGACGTATCAAATAAATAATCTGTTAAAATTACATGCATTGTGCACAAAAAGTTATTTTGTGCATGAAGTCTCATTTTAAAATATCTAAAAAAAAAAAAAAAAATAACACACAACTGAAATAACCTTAATAAAGGCCTCCTGAAGCTAGAGATTATGGTTTAAACGTTTTAAATATGGATGTTTTTCTTACAAAACACACTGATTCACTTCAGGAATTCTTTATTAACCTCCCAGAGACATGTGGAGCACTTTTAATAGATGAATGGAAGCACTGTATTGGACTATTGAATATCAACCCCCATTCACTGCCATTATAAAGCTCGGAAGAGCCAGGACATTTTTTTTTTAACCCTGAAAAGGGCAAGACCATAAGGAAATTCAAAAAATTAATTTAATGCTATTTTCCATCTTTTTAGGGCACAAATAATACAATTTCATAATTTTTTTTTTTTTTTTAAATGACTTTATATTCCGCAGGATATGTCGCCTCTTTGAGGATATAAATTATCTGGAAAAAAACATTAAAACATTTATTCTCTCATAACTTAAACTAAACATTCTTTGTAAAATTCTGTTGAACAATAAGTATAATGCCTATTGATGAAAATAGCCTGTGTACTATATCATATTTAATACGCACATTTCTAGGGCCTATAAATTATCAATATGAACAACCACACACATATATACAGGTGCATCTCAAAAAAATGTCGTGAAAAAGTAATTTTTTTGTGTGTGTGTGTAACTTGTTTCAAAAAGTGAAACTTTAATATATTCTAGATTTATAACATATAAAACTTTTCAAAAGTTTTTTGTTTTAATTTTGATGATTAGAGCTTACAGCTCATGCACCAGCAGAAGTCACCGCACCCCAAATCATCTCATCAGACTTGTTTTATGAAACAGGCCATTGATTCAAATATTCACAACAAACACCCTTTCAGCATGAAACCAAGACACGAGACCTACACGTCCCCTGCCTCTCTCCTCAGCTTCCAATGTTAGCATCCCCCAGGATACCTTGCCCTTTTTTTTAATATAACTTTGACAGAATTCGTCTGAGAGAAGAAAATCATATACACCTAGAATGGCTTGAGGGTGAGTAAATCACGAGGTAATTTTTTTTCATGAAGATAAATCATTTTGAATTTCCGTTGGCGCTCACTTTCTCTCCCAACGGCTCTGGTTTACAGCAAAGGAAAACCACGTGAAGAAATGAATTATTTTAGCTAGGCTATACTCTACATTTGATTAGCCCTGAAATGGTATTTTCGTGTGTATATCCTGGATGTTTCAACAAAGCTAAGCCTTCGAGATTACGCGCGCGGACATCAAAGGGAGATGCACCTTTAACATTTCACACATTCCCTGTAAATGATCCTGAGCGATTGAAGCTATGGCTGCTCGCTGTTCGCTGGGATGTAAACACACCCCTGGAAAAAGTCTACAGACGCGTGCTGTGCAGTGATCATTTCAGATCCGAGGATTACAAGGGAAAAATGGGACAGTCAAGACGACTTCTGAAATCAGCTGTGCCTGTGCCTGTGCCTGCGCTGTTGTTACAGCCAAAAGAGGTAACAGCTATTGTTATATATATTAGTAGTATAATATATTATATAATGTATTAGTTGTTGCTCATGTAACTATTGTAAAACTTTTAAATTATTGTTTAATGCAATTTAACACTTAAAACAATAGGGCGGGTTGCTTTACATAGTATCGCATTGTTGTTTTCTCGTGGCACAGAGCGCTTGGACCCGGAAACGGTGACACGTGACGTCAGACTTAAAGGGGTAGTTCACCCAAAAATGAAAATTGTCAAATGAAGATATTTTTGATTATTTTGAGCTCTAAGACCCCCAGCTTTTTTTTGCGCACAAAAAGTATTCTCGTAGCTTCGTAAAATTACAGTTGAATCTCTGTCACATGGGCTATTTTACAGATGTCCTTGCTACATTTCTGGACCTGGGAACATTGCAGTTGTGTTGCTGTCTATGAAAGGTCTGAGAGCTTTACTTGTGTTCCGAAGATGAATGAAGGTCTTACGGGTTTAATTTTCTTTTTTAGGTGAACTAATCATTTACGGATACCATATGAGCAATAGGTTGTTTGCACATGACGTCACTGATGACGCTGGACCTGGCCGTTTAGCATTGAGTGAGTTCTGACGGTCTCACGCTGATTGCGTGAGCGGTGGCGGTCCAATCTATTTATATCTTTATTAATATTTTAATATACTATTATATCTTATCTTATATTAACCATTTGCACACACGAGCATTATCCGACTCGCTCCTCTCGACCGCAGACGCAGGTTTACAAGCCACTTTTCTGGCATTTTTCAGTCAGTTTCTTGACTTTTCCCCTCTTATGAACAACAAATTGTCGTACACAATAAAAGCTCCTTGTGGTTTCTCGGTTTGGCCGATTTAAGCATCCTTAAACAACGCAAAACACAGGAATTTTGAGTTTCTGCTACTGATTCCTATGGAGAAAAATCACTTCCTGCCCTCCAGCTGCATTTCGCGCGTCATCAGAATCACGTGATTGCAAACAACCTATAGGCTTGTATGGTACCATAAACAGCATTTTCCTCTGTAATGGCTGAACACAAAGCAGCGCTGTGTGCTGCTCATAAATGCTACTTTTTCAGGCATTATTTGTTGGCAAGATGAAGACATCTGGTTCCCTTCAGAGTAGGGGTGTGTGATATTGACAAAAAATAATATCTCTATATGTTCTGGGATTTTTGTGATAATAATTAGATGATGTTTTGCTGAGTGTGTTGTGCTATTAAGGACTACCATGGACAGCTGACTCCTAAATTTTTTGATATTCTTGAAGTTGATATGCTGTGGTGGTCAGTTCATACTGATAGAAATGAATCTTTTCCAATAAGTTTAAATTTATTTTTACCTTTTAATGAGCAAGTTTTGGGAAGGGTTTGTCTTTTATTTTGAAATTGTCATTTCCTGTTTGCTACGTTACTTGAGCTTAGGTGCATATGTACCTGATAGTTTTTTGGTGTGGTGGAAGGCTGGGGGTGGGTTGCTGGATTGCTCTGTACACCGAATATGAAGTACCGACGTGCACACTGAAGCCAAATAACAGATTTTGTATCCTGTCGGCAGATGAGGTATGTTAGTGGTTTGCTATGTTTGGCTGCAGCATTGCTGTGTATTGAACGTGAAGATGCACTTGTTGCCGTGAGAAGTTTGCACTGCTTCGTTGGATGGATTATGGTTGTGGAATAAAGTGCAAGTTTGCTACGTGCTTGGTATCACGCTGTGGTGCAGCGCCCATTCAAGAAGTTATTGGTTTATGGTTTGTGCGCGTTGAATACGGCGTTGTGTGCGAAATGGATGCAGATGAGCCTGATCATGCTGCCGAGAGCAGTAAAAGAGAGCCCAAGCTAAGGCAAAGGCTGTGGCATTGAAAATTGAAACATTGCAAAAGGATCACAAAGCTAAGGTGAATCAAATGAAGCAGATGATTTGATCAATGAAAGATCTCATGAAATGTGATGGTAATGCTCCAGAAGTTTGTTCAATGTTGGGATCCTTAATGTTTGAAAGATGATGCTTCTGTGTTGCACAAAAAGGTACTTCCTTTTCTTCCTCCTGCTGAACAAGATAAACAGAATGAATGGTTTTATTCGGTGTGCAAGCACAATGACGGGTTTGTGGAAGATGTTGAACGATGGCTGAATGAGACTTAAGAATCTGAGTCAAACAGTTCAAACAACAGATGCAAATTCTTTTCAAAGCCATGTAAATTTTTGCTCTCCACACTGTGATACTCGTGATCCAAGAGCTATGGATGATCTTGTTGAACCTCAGTTGAGTTGTGCTTCTACAGAGTTTCATCATCTCAAAATATGCATCTTTCAAGTGAATATCAAAACCTTGAGGCAAACTATGATGATGTGGAGAAACAGATACAACCAACAGACAGTGTTTCTAATGTGAATAGGAAATCATCAAAAACATCTAGAATTACAACAGCTACTCACGGATCTCGTTCCAGTCGATCTTCTATTGCATCTGCTCGCCTTAAGATTGAGGCCGAAATGGCAGTCCTGTAGGCACATCAAAAAATGTTACAGCAGAAACATGCATTACAGAAAGAAGAGGAGGATCTGAGGAGAAGAAAGGAACAAATGGAGCTTGATACTAAAATCGACCAAGATGAAAGTATATAGCGTCGTGAGATCAGAAACAAGTGAAATTACTAATCCTCCTCAAACCAATGCCCCACAGATAACGAATACTAGAACCAAATCTCTTAATCCTAATGTGGAATCATTTTTACCTTCAAGTTCATATGCAGTGTCATAACATCCTCCTGCATCTTCTATACAGACTCAAGTAGCAGCAGAGAATTCAAAGCATTTTCCAACTTGGACGGTTCAGCAGCAGCAACAAATTGTTCAGTCTAAATCAAGGCAAACCCATTCTGCATTACCAGCTAGTATCGGTCATGATGGTAGACAAGAGTGTGGAACACTATTGCAAGATGCACATGGATCATGTTTGCAGGATGACTTGGAAGAAGGAAATATTCTTAAGCTTATTGACAAGCAAAATGAGACTGCAGCTCTACTGGTCCAACAGAACAACTTGTCTTTGCTTCCACCAAGGGAAGTTCCATCCTTTGATGGAGATCCATTGCGATACCATGATTTTATGCACACATTTGAAGAGGTGGTGGAAAAGAAATCAAGTGGCTATGCAGATTGCTTGCATTTCCTGGAGCAGTACACCAGAGGGCAACCTAAGGAGCTTGTTAGGAACTGTCAGCATATCATTCCTTCACAAGGGTACATAAGGGCTAAGGATTTGCTCAAGGATCACTTTGGCAATGAAGTAAGGATAGCTTCAGCATAAATGGAGAAGGCTCTCTCATGGAAGACGATTAAATCTGAGGATTCTAACGCTTTGCAGGACTATGGCCTATTTCTTAGGAGTTGCTGCAATGCTATACAAAATATTCGCTATATGAATGAGTTGAATCTTGCCACTAATATGCAGACCATTCTTGCAAAACCTCCTTATAAGCTCAGAGAAAAATGGAGGATAGTGGCATATGATTTATAGGAAAGACGCAATGATCAAGCTTATTTTTCTGATATTGTTGACTTCATAGAAAGACAAGTGAAGATAATCATTCAAGATGTTTTGCCTAGTGGAAGTAGAAACAGATCACCTCATCTAAAATCTAGAAGTAGTTTTGCAACTACAGTTACTGCAACGCCTGGAGGAAAGGAATGCAGTAAGAAGCTGGTGAACAAGATCTGTCTCTTCTGTGAAGGAGAACATACCTAGGACTCTTGTAACAAGCTTGCTGGAAAATCTCATGGAGAAAAGATTAATTTCCTGAAGAAGAAGGGGATTTGTTTTGGTTGTTTATGTACAGGGCATGTCAGCCGTGATTGTAAGGAGAGAAGCATATATATATATATATATATATATATATATATATATATATATATATATATATATATATATATATATATATATATAAGATATGCCACCTCAAACATCCAAGTCTTCTTAATATTCCTTCACAAGAGAGAAAAGGCACTCAGTATGGTAGAGATACAGAATTTAAGCCAACAGTGGGCAGTGCTTTGGTCTCAATTCAATCTAGTGGTCTTACTGGGGCTGGTAGAGATAATTGTGCATTGTCTATTGTTCCTGTATGTGTGAAATCAAAAAAAGGAAGTAAGGTTGTGACAACTTGCTTTCCTGGATTCCGGGAGCTTGGCATCTTTCTGCACTGAGAGTTTGATGACCAAGCTCAATCTTCCTGCAAAGAAAGTTAATATTCTAATGAGAACCATGAATCAGGACGAATCTATCACCTGTCATGTTCTTAAGGATTTGGAGGTGTCAGGTTTGAATCAAGAGCATTTCTGACCATGCCTGTGGACAAATCTAACATTGCCTCACAAAATGATCTTGCTTGTTGGCCTCATGTAAGCCACATATGTTTGCTGTCAATTGATGCTGGTGTAGAACTGTTGATTGGAGCCATGGCAGATCATTTGTAGTCTAGATGATGGCCCATATGCTATAAAGACCATGTTTGGATGGGCAGTTAATGGACCGATTAAGCGATTGGATGAGCATGTTGTTGAAGACCATCCTCACATGACTGTTAATAGGATCATGGTTATGAAGCTGAAAGAGTTGTGGGAGCAACAGTTCAAGGCTGACTTTCCTGAATGTGTTCAAGAGGAACACTGCTCCGGGTGTATGTCCACGGTGTGTGTTCATGCTGTGTGTGTGCACTTTGGATAAAATGCAGAGCACGAATTCCGAGTATGGGTCACCATACTTGGCTGTATGTCACGTTACTTTCACTTTCAATTTCAATTTCAATTTTTTTAAATAGGAATGTCTAAGGAAGATCTCCAATTCATGGATTTTGTGTCACATTCTGCAAAACTTCTCAATGGGCATTATCACATTGGTCTTCCACTTAGAAATGAAAAGGTAGCTATGCCAAATAATAGAGCAATTGTGGAACAACGCACTCTGAGTCTACAAAGAAAGTTTTGAAGAAACCCTTCTTTTCATGCAGATTATACCACCTTTATGGAAAATCTCATCTCAAAAGGCCATGCTGAAAAAGTTCCCATAGCAGAACTGGAAAGACTTGATGGACGTTTATGGTATATATGGTACTGTACCTCACCATGGGGTGTATCATCCCAAGAAACAAAAGATCAGAGTTGTGTTTGATTGTGGAGCATCATACCAGGGAACATCATTGAAGGAAAATCATCTGCAAGGTCCAGATTTAACTAGTCCTCTGATGAGTGTTCTGGTACGATTCAGAATGGAGTATGTGGCCGTAATGGCTGACATAGAATCAATGTTCCACCAAGTCAAGGTGCATCCTGATAATTGTGATCTCTTGAGGTTTCTTTGGTGGCCAGGAGGAAACATTGATGGCAGTCTGGAAGAGCACAGAATGTTAGTTCATTTCAGTTTATTTGGAGCAACGTCATCTCCAAGTTGCTCTAGTTATGCACTGAGAAAGTGTGCAGAAGACCATAAGGATCTGTATGAATGCAAAGACTGTAGACGTTGTCTACAATAACTTCTATGTAGACAATTGTCTTGTATCTGTGCCTACAGATTCAGATGCTGTGCAATTGTAAAGGCAAAGGCTCACTGAAATGTGTAGCAGAGGTGGGTTTCGTTTAACGAAATGGATAAGAAACAGCCGCACTGTGTTGAACGCCATACCTGAGGAAGACAGAGATAAGAAAGTAAAGAATTTGGTCTTGGAGCATGACACCTTACCTTACAAGAGTATTGGGAGTGCTGTGGTGTGCTGAGTCTGATGTCTTCAAGTTCAAGGTGACCATCAGGGATAAACCCCTTACTAGAAGAGGAATTCTCTCTATCTATGACCCTGGTTTTTTGTCTCCTGTAATTCTACATGCTAAAATGATCCTTTTAAGATCTGTTTAGAGAAAGAATTGGATGGGACAGCATTATTCCTGCAGTGTATGCTCAGCAATGGACAAGTTGGCTGGAGGAACTTCATGAATTGGAGAAGTTTGAGGTCCGTGTTTGAAGCCTGAAGATTTTGGTTATATCTGCTCAGTTGTATCACTTTTCGGGATGGCATTGTATGGCACGTTATGGCATTGTATCCTACATACTTTTGAAGAATGATCTACATTTGGCCCATTCCTTTCTTCTAATGAGCAAAGCAAGAGCGACACTTTTAAGATCTATCACTATCCCTCGCCTGGAGCTCACAGCTGCCACACTTGCTAGTCGCCTGGACAAGTTGTGGAAGAAGGAGTTGAAGATGCAATTCGAGGATTCTGTTTTTTGGACAGAGAGCACCTCTGTGCTTAAGTGCATTCGAAATGAGACTTCACGATTCAAATGCTTTGTAGCAAACAGAGTTGCTGAAATTCGAAAGGCTTCTGAAATCACACAGTGGAGGTATGTGAATTCATCTGGTAAACCAGCTGACCTAACATCCAGAGCTATTAGGGTGGATTCATTCTTGAAAAACCAGATATGGATCTCTGGTCCTTCATTTCTTGTTCCGCCAAAAGAGTAGTGACCAATAGATCCTACTAAAGTAGATGTAATGACTTCTTGTGACCCAGAAGTGAAAGAGAGTGTTCTGGTGAATACTTTACAAGTTTATCAAGAATATGATTTTATGTCATTCTTTAAATCACTACTCTTCTTGGATGTGTCTGAAAAAATGCATGGCTTGGATCCTTCGACTGAGAAACATTCTAATTGACCTCAGCAAGGAAAGGAAAAAAACTGATGACTGCCTATTCTGATATGGACAAGTTACAACAAGAAACGGTTATTAACAAGGAGATGCAAAAAGTCAGATCTCGTGCACCTTCAAATTTGTTGTCTTCTGAGGAACTGGAAAAGGCTGAATTAGAAATTATTCGTCTTTGCCAGAAGAAGAGATATTCTGAAGAACTGGTTAGTCTACAAAAATATGGAGTGGTAAAACGGAGTAGTCAACTTTATAGACTTAACGCAGTACTTCAATCAGATATCATCAGAGTTGGTGGACGTCTTGACAAGGCAATGATGCCTGAAGAAGTTAAACATCCAGTAATACTGGCCAAGGATTTACACATTTCAGATCTAATTCTGCGTCAAATTCATCATGACATTGGACATTGTGGGCGTAATTATATGTTGAGCAAACTACGTCAGAGATACTGAATTCCTGGTGCTAGTTCTGCCATAAGAAGAATCTTGTCCAAGTGTGTAGTATGTAGACGCCTGGATGGAATTGCATGTAATCAGCAGATGGAGTGTTGGAGTGGATTGTTTTGGCCCATTTAAAGTAAAAAGGGGAAGAAGCGTTGTAAAACGTTATGGAGTAATCTTCACGTGCTTGAACGTAAGGGCTGTCCACCTAGAAATGATACAGACTCATTATCCATACATTAAGACACTTTATTGCACGTCGAGGACAACTAGGCGAGATGCGTTCAGACAATGGCACTAATTTTGTTGGAGGCCAGCTTGAACTACAAGATGCATTGAAAACCTGGAATCAGAATCAGATCAACTTGTTTCTGCTTCAGAAGGAAATTAAGTGGAACATTAAAGGAACACTCCACTTTTTTGGAAATAGGCTCATTCTCCAATTCCCCCAGAGTTAATAAATTGAGTTTTACCGTTTTTGAATCCATTCAGCCGATCTCTGGATCTGGCGATAGCACTTTTAGCATAGCTTAGCATAGATCATTGAATCTGATTAGACCAGTAGCATCGCGTTCAAAAATGACCAAAGAGTTTCGATAGTTTTCCTATTTAAAACTTGACTCTTCTGTAGTTATATTGTGTTCTAAGACTGGCGGAAAATGAAAAGTTGCGATTTTCTAGGCATATATGATTAGGAACTATACTCCCAGTCCGGCGTAATAATCAAGGAACTTTACTGCCGTAACATGGCCGCAGCAGGCGCAGTGATATTACGTAGTGCCTGAAAGTAGTCCCCAGCTATATTATAACTAGTTACCTAGCTGGGGACTACTTTCAGGCGCTGCGTAATATCACTGCGCCTGCTGCGGCCATGTTACGGCAGTAAAGTTCCTTGATTATTACACCGAAATGAGAGTATAGTTCCTAGCCAAATCGGACTAGAAAATCGCAACTTTTCATTTTCCGCCGGTCTTAGTACACGATATAACTACAGAAGAGTCAAGTTTTAAATAGGAAAACTATCGAAACTCTTTGGTCATTTTTGAACGCAATGCTACTGGTCTAATCGGATTCAATGATCTATGCTAAGCTATGCTAAAAGTGCTATCGCCAGACCCGGAGATCGGCTGAATGGATTCAAAAACGGTAAAACTCAACTTATTAACTCTGGGGGAGTTGGAGAATGAGCCTATTTCCAAAAAAAGTGGAGTGTTCCTTTAATTCTCCTACTGGTTCCCACTTTGGAGGAATTTGGGAACGACTTAAATAGTCAGTTAGAAAGATTCTGAGTTCTATCCTTAGAGAACAAAGTCTCGATGAAGAGGATCTCTACACACTCTTTTGTGAAGTTGAATCGATCCTTAATAGTCGTCCTATATCCAAAGCATCTATGGATTTTTAATGATTTGGAAGCCCTTACTCCTAACCATCTCCTCCTATTGAAAACACAGCCATCTTTACCGCCAGGATTGTTTAGGAATGATGACTTGTATTCACGACGAAGGTGGTGACAAGTTCAATACATGGCGGACTTATTTTGGAAGAGATTGATTGGGGAGTATCTCCCTCAACTTCAAGAATGCCAGAAGTGGCTGGTTAAGAAACGCAACTTTCAAATGGGAGATGTGCCTTTAAAACTGACTGACTTCCCTCTGAAATCATATTTACCGTCATAGCTGTATTAATTTTAAGTAATCATTCAATAAATAGATCGATAAACGGGCGAGTACGAGTAAACAAGTAAAACGAAATGACCATTAATTTTGAAATTTCGGGAGCGGTTCTCTGTGGAAGACCGATGAAAGTGCATCCTGGAGCAGCACGTGCAGATCAGAGGCGCACACGCAGTATATGAAGATGAAACAAACCCACGAAGTTATGATTTCTGTTATCACTTCCTGCTTAATCCTGGCTTAATATTATAAATTATAACTTGTTCTAATTGATATAATTTCTGTATTTTAATAAATACTGCATTAAAGGGATAGTTCATCCAAAAATTAAAATTTGATGTTTATCTGCTTACCCCCAGGGCATCCAAGATGTAGGTGACTTTGTTTCTTCAGTAGAACATAAATGAAGATTTTTAACTCGAAACGTTGCAGTCTGTCAGTCATATAAATGCCAGTCAATGGGCACACAATCTTTGGAAGTAAAAAAAACATACACAGACAAATCCAAATGAAACCCTGTGTCTAGTGACGATACATTGATGTCCTAAGACATGAAACTATCGATTTGTGCGAGAAACTGAACAGTATTTTTTATATTTTTTTACCTCTAATACACCACTATGTCTAACTGCCCTGAGCGCGTGCACGGCATCCGCCGGTGTTGTGTAATATTCGTTCCTGTGAAAAACTGTTCCAGTGAGCGTGGTATAGATGAATATGCATAAGTTCGCGCCACGATGGGAGTGGCTTAGTTGAATGGAATGGAAACTGTTGTTTTCTGTTGTCTGCTGTTTGGTGGATTATTTCCATTAAGTAATAAAGGCGAAGGTTCGTATTCTTTACATAATCAGTTAAAATGATTTTGCATGTGCTTTTATTAGAGCGCTTTTATTCTAGCCTAGCTAACAAGCATGTTTAAATAAACACTTTTATATGTTCTCTGGTGTTATTTTGTGTTATTTCTTGCCCATTTTTAACCACAATTACACTTGGCTCATATTGACACAATACACTTAGCCTACTTTGAGCATTATGACTATGTGATTTAAATAGGCTACTATTTACACTTTTAGAAAAGAGGAGACAGGGGTCAACTTTTTTCCCTCTTTTTATTTATTGGATAATTACCCAAAACAATGCATTTCACTCTGTTTGCTTTATCAGAATGCTTGTTATCTGAAGATGTGCATTATAAGAAAGAAAGAAAAAGAAAAGAAAGCCTTAATACAAAATTTAGCAGGGCCTTGGCATCCGTGACAAACAAAACTATCTTTTATATTGGGTCTGTTTACACACTCCCAGTGAAACCATCCGTTGCAGCTTCATAACATGTTTTGAAGCAGGGTGAAACGTCAAGGAACAGTTTGCTAATTAGCAGACCCAAGAGTCCTCAGTGTCTTCTGTGTATGGATATTTGTCCCCACAGGCCAAGCGTCCTCTGTGGAAATAAATTAATCAAAGTGATGCACATAATATTGGTGAAAGAATGTGTCAGTTGTACCTTATGTCTATTTTATATTATATATATATATATATATATATATATATATACACACACACACACACACACACACACACACACACACACACACACACACACACACACACACACACACACACACACACACACACACACACACACACACACACACACACACACACACACACACACACACACACACACACACACACACACACACACACACACACACACACACACACCTGTTTCTTGTAGAAGGCAAAGGCCTATGTCTTGGCGCATGACATTTATGTTGGCCACTGTGCTTTCAAACTCCAAATTACCTCCTTTTAAAATAGCTTCTGCAAACTACAAAATGATGTAATGAAAACAGGGCATAAATTCACAATTTAAATATTAGTCAATTAAATAAATATATACGTACTTTGCATACAAATACCCCACATGAATTGTCATCCTTCTGTAAGCAGTGTGGTACTTTACCACATTCCCACTTTTCCCCAAGATTTCCTTTTGTGGCCATAAATTTGCTTTGTTTGAATTAGAAATATTTAAAATGTTAATAAAAGGTAATTATCAGACTAACAATTAAAATGTATAAGAAGGGCATATTTTGTACTGACCTTACAGCCTTTTTACAGTGTTCCAGTTTACTTTGGTTTTCACCAAGCAAATTTAGGTACAGTATTCTCCATTTGTTAATCTACCTGCAAAAATAATTATGCATGAATCTTGCTCTGAATTGAAACTATTTTAATTTACAGTGAAGGACAAGAATGGAAAGAAACAGACCAGGGGCATCCAGTGATTCTTCTCATTAACTGTCCCAATAAGAACATCATACTCCCCAGGATTCATCTAGAGATGCACTGGACAGGCACTGTAGAGGCACAGGCAGGAGGCTGGGTGGTAGCAGCAGGGGTGAAACCAAGTGGGTTAGGGAGGGCGGAGGATACCGTAATGGGAAAGGAATCACTTTTGTTTGGGGACTTTTGAGGGATACTCCTCCCAAAAAAAAAAAAAAAAGAACTAAATGGTCCTTGTTAATCTTTGGACAAGAATGTCCTTTAAAATCAATGGATTTGCCATCCACATTCATAATTGTATATGGACTAATGTAGTCTGGGTCCAATTTACCACCCTTTCCTCTGCCTGCTTCGCATGTTCTGACGCAACACTCTGTCTCCAACTTTGATCTCAAGGGATAATCCCTCTTCCAGTTTTCTTTTTAAATTTTACGTTGAACACAACTAATATTCTCCTGTACGGTTTTGAATATCCTGTCGTGCCTTTTAATGCATTCTGCAACACACTCCTCTGCTACAATATCCTCAATGCTCTCATTGATCTAGACAAGAAAAGTTGCATTTAACTTTGGTTTGCAAAAGAAAAATAACACTGACATGTAAAATACTAACCTCATAATTGTCAGGTACCTCACATGGATATCTAGCTTCATCGCCAAACATCAAGTAGTATGGAGAATATTGTGTAGTCATTTGCTTTTTTGTGTGGAGACCAAACATTGTGGCCTCCAAGTAGTCTGCCCAATTTTGTGGCTGCTTTCCCACCAGCTTACTCAACGACCTTTGAATACAAGAAGAGCCAACAATAGTAAAACATTCTTCATTTATGTAGCAATTTTGACAAATCAACCAGCTAAATGTTAATGTGAGGGAAAAGAGAATAGACATTCTTCAACTACCATCGATTGTCAATAGTTTAACTAGTTTATTGGGAATTGTCAATTTCATACCTTTGAATTGTGCCATTAAGTCTTTCAACCAAGCCATTAGTCTGTGGGTGGTACCGTGCACAAAAACGTCTTTGGATTCCCAGTAACTGACAGACACCCATATTGATCTGCATATAAACAATCAATGGGAATTATAATATTTTCCCAATTCCTAAAGAAAAAAATTAAAAACAGCTAATTCAAGTGTATATATATATATATATATATATATATATATGAGCTTTCCCACTAAATCCATTGCAACAATTTCCCACGGCTCAGCCACCTGAGGAAAAAAGTGACGTATGTTTAATGTGGTTGGTTTCATAAATAGAAAATAATATTCCATTCAATTTACATTAATTGTCCTCAATAGGTGTATAATCAGCTTTGTTTTTGATTTCTGTTTGCTTAGCCTGACAGGCTGCACAGTGCATGACCTTAACAGAGATGGTAGTTTTAACCGTGCGAGAATGTATTAACATATGAAAAAGTGATCATTAATTTCCACTTACCCAATTTCTGATATCTACAGTCATGGAAGGCCAATAAAATCTTTTACTGATGGCATCAGTGGTTTTTACTATGCCACAGCGGGCACCAGTTGCATTTATGTGGAATTCAGTAAAAACATCTTTGGCCTCCTGTTTACTTAAAACATTGGCTAAACCACCCTCTCCACGTCTTCTTATGTAGTATAAAGCTTCATCTAAAAGTAGCAAGTTTTGTTTGTTAAGATATCTTAACAGACCACAAGACTCACCCAGACAAGGTCTTCAAAGTGCTATCACTAAATATGCCCAACTCACCTTTAATCATGAAGTTCTTTGCCTTTCTTAAAAGTACCTATTTTTGTTTGACAGATCCTCGGGTAATGTTCCAGATGTGTTTAAACCCAACAACACTTGGAAAGTTGTTTCATCCATTGTTTCCATCAAATTAGCAAATTTGGGGTAGAAAGCCAAGTTTATCTGTCAGAGGCTTATATTCAGTTCTACACCAGTTGATTCAGTGCTAGAGGCCTAACAAATTGGATTAATTAATTGCCCTCAAGGTGCAGAGACGGTGGATCAGGAACAGACTGTCAAACTCACACATTATAATATCTGTGTTTTTCTTTGGTTTGGACTTTTGTTGTAATAATCTGTTCCTCAACCACACTGTGCATTCACATTTATGTATTTTTCAGCTTTTGGCAGTTTCTTGCTAAATATTTACTTAAATATGCAGATAGTTACATCTGAATTTCCTTTTAGGCATTCTTGTTAAAGTTGTAATGCTGCAAAATAAAAACGTTTTTAATAACTTGGGTAAATATTTAAATATGCATATTTTCTTATATAGCACTTAATTCGTGCAAGTAGGTGTTAATACAAGTCAATCTAGTATTTCATGATTATAATATTGAGTATGAAACCATTAAAACCATGAACAATGAAACCATTAGTATGTCATGAGAACCTGCCTTAATGAGTGATTTTAATGTTTTTTACCCAGCTAATGTGATTGCAAAGCAGATTATATTAGAAATGCACTTTTTAATTTTTGTCCAGTTATTATTCCAAATCTTTAACGTTTTAATGTTTAACACAGAATCACCAAAGCACTTTTATACAGAAAGAATGAATTAATACAAGTAAAACTTTATTTGGCATTTACAAATCCCTTGCAACATTAAAAAGCTTTTAGTTGTCCACAGGAAAAAGTTGCTTTTATAAAAGTGTAAATAGTAGTCTATTTAAATCACATAGTCATAATGCTCAAAGTAGGCTAAGTGTATTGTGTCAATATGAGCCAAGTGTAATTGTGGTTAAAAACGGGCAAGAAATAACACAAAACAACACCAGAGAACATTTAAAAATATTTATTTAAACATACTTGTTAGCTAGTCTACATCTGAGTTTTATTCAGTCATTCTTGCTAAAGTTGCGATGCTGCAAAATAAACAACAAGTAAGGAAACAGTTTACAGCTTCAAAAGATACGACAAATAACAGAAATATCAGCTCGATTCGTTTTTGCTCTGGCTGTAGTCTTTTTAATCCCTGACGTTACAAGGTTACATAGCAAAAACGATGATTTCAAATCAGAATAAAAGCGCTCTAAAAAAAAAAAAAGCACATGCAAAATCATTTTAACCAATTATGTAAAGAACATTCGCCTTTATTACTTAATGGAAATAATCCACCACAGAAAACAAGTTTCCATTCCATTCAACTGTTTGCGGTTCAACAAAGCCACGCCCATCGCGGAGCGAACTTATGCATATTCATCTAAACCCCGCCCACTCGAACAGTTTTTCACAGGAACCGAATATTACACAACACCGGAAGCGATCTGTCGCGCGTGTACGTCACTCATTGTTTACACAGTGCACAGAGATTGTGGGTATGACGGCTAATCAAAATGGTAATTACTTGCGCTTATCCTGATTGTTCAAACCGACTTAAACCTAAAAGATTACGTTTGCTCGCGCGAACTCATCCGGGAGTGTTGACATTTCACGTGTTCCCAACTTCTGTGCCTGCTCGCTTGAAGTTATGGTTGCTTGCTCTTCGGCTGGATATCAACACACCCATAAACTTACTAAAATTGTGGAGGGTCTGCAGCGATCATTTTTCTCCTGATGATTTTACATACCCAGGAGAGGATCACGTACGACTGAAATCATCAGCTGTGCCTATGGTGTTTTCACATCGTACTGAGGTATGTCAACAAGATCATTGTATGTGTCCTTTTTATTTGTAAAGCTGCCCTTATGAAAATTAACTAATAAAATGAAGTTTTGATATAGTAAAACAATGTTTTTAGTGCTTGACTTCCGTTTGTTTAACCACTGGTTTACTACAGGCATCATATTTAAACTATGGTTTTGGAAGCACAACCATTGTTGAATTTTGTTAACCGTCTTTTATTCGGGTCAATACGGTAAACAGAGTGTCAATGGTCCATTTTAGAGATAGGTGGCAGTAATGCACTTATAAGTGGGCGATCCGCCGTAAAGCAAGAAGAAGATTGTGGGTACGACGGCGACTCAAAATGGTTATTACTTGCGCTTATCCTGATTGTTGCAACCGATTAAAAACTAAAAGATTACGTTTGCTTGCGCGAACTCATCCGGGAGTGTTGACTTTTCATCGACTCCCAACTTTTGAGCCTGCTCGACTGAAGTTATGGTTGCTTGCTCTTCGGCTGGATATCAACACACCCATGAAGTTACTAAAATTGTGGAGGGTCTGCAGCGATCATTTTCCCCCTGATGATTTTAGAAACCCAGAGGGGGATAAAGTACTACTGAAATCATCAGCTGTGCCTATGGTTTTTTCACAACGAACCGAGGTATGTGAACAACATCTCTGTATGTGTCCTTTGCCATAGACATAAATACCTAGACGCAGGGCTTAAAAGTTATCTCCGGCGTGCAGCGTTTGGCTGCGGAAAAAAATAATAATCATGTATTTAAAAGAAAACTTGTTGATATCATTTTCGAGTCCATGAGTTCACCTACCAATGTTAAGAGAGGAGCGCAGCTTTCACTCTCAACCAAACTAACATCACTAGCCAATCAGATGTTTTTTCTGCTCTTATAAACACGAGACGCGCGTAATAGTATCCAGTAGCAGAGTCACAGCTCTGATGAATAGAGAAGCGCGACAAAAAGCTGCGAGGCGCAATGGTCAAAGTTGTCCATCTAGCGTATATTTACATAGAAAAACTAACGTTAATTAAAAAGCAGCGGAGCTTTGTAAACGGCTCAGAGTAATCCTGTCATCTCCATAAGAACGATATGATACCCAAATTTTACCGGGAGTTTTTGAAAAGGTCCTATTCACACACGATCTCTTAATGGTAACTTGCCAGTAATTTACTAGTAAAGACTGTATGTGTGAAAAGGTTAAACTCTTCATCTGTATATGCTGTGTTGATTTGCTTAAAGGTGCTGTATGTAGGATTGACACCTAGCGGTTGAACTAGGTATTGCAGTCCAGATTCCAAATATTGGAGGGAGGGAGGGATCGAAATACATCTTTAAGTACTAATAATTGAGAAAATGGAATAAAACCAGCAAATACAAATCAAAAAGTGACACACTGGTAGTCTGCTTTCTATTTTCATAGCACTCTAAACAGAGATAAACTCCACAAAAAACAATAACAAATGTAACTGATAATCCTTTATGGATCCAGCAAAACTTATGGTTACAGTGGTAAAATATTTTTTACTGATACAGTGCACAGTAAAAAATAGTAAAAGTGGTATGTAATATTAAAAATTATATGTATTACAAGTTGTAGTAAAGTGAATAATATAATAAAATAGTGAGTACAACAGTACAATAGCATAATTGATGTACAATAACAACAATTATATGTATTTAATAATACCATAAATGAATAACAATAGATGAATATAGTAGTAGAATAAGGAATATCAAAGGTGGAATAATGCAGAATAGGCAATAATGAAGAATAGTAAATTATAACGTAAATTAAATAATAGTGAAAAGTATAGTTTTATAATAGTATTTGTGTAATAATTATTAAGCAAAGACAAAACTAAAGACCAGCAAAAAATTATGGTTGTCTATTCAAAATTGTGTTTCATGTGTTCCTTTAGTAAAACATCTGCAGCTCAATGACATTTTATTTCAATTTTCAGTTCTAGCTTTCCCTGGGAATAGAGTTGTTTAGTTGTGACATCAAAACCTGACTAATAAAGACTAATTCTCCACTGTTTCCCTCAAGATTTACGTATATTTTATAATGGGGTTTTTAAATTGAGTAAATTAAGGTCTGCGGTAAACAACTTGACAAAGCTTCACATTTTGCTATACAATGCAAATTACACTCACCTATGCAGAAAACACAAATTTTGAAACGGTTGTTTATTTTTCAATATGTTACTACATATCAATGTTTGGGTTGTGAGTATGTGCAGTTTACGTTGTACAACAAAATGTCAAAGTATAGTTATGTTTAATACAGACCTGAATATGACATGCCCCCCCCCCAAAAAAATTATTCTATTAATATAAATGAATAATCATTATTACAACATCAAGAGCAATAATCAACAATGATTTTATCATGATATTGCAGCTACACTAACTAAGGAGTTCCTGTGTTTTCCTTTCTATGCTATTTACAATATGCAGTTTTTGTGTAAATGCGCGTACACTACATGATCAGCATTGAACACCCTGTGTAAATAATTTTAAATGCAGTCTGTAGTATTGTGATTGAATAAACTGGTTATATTTAAATATTTGACAAAAAGGACCAAAACATTTAATAAGTTAATTATATTACATAATATTGTTATAAAAAATTGCCCTTACAAAGGTAAACAATGCTCCTGGAAGTCTATTCTGGGGGCAAGTATTGCCCCACAATGGAAAAGTTAATTTCTGACCCTGGCAGAGACAGAGAGGGAGCGAGAGAGCAAGCATGGTTTGAATGACACATATGATCAGAGTCGTCATGGCCATTCATTTAGGGCCATTCTGGGCTTTAACTAGTACAAATACAACATTAGGCTGTGAAGGTATAGTCTCTTGGAAATGCAGGCTTTCTTCAGCTTTCCTTGAGGCTTGTGTTGTCCTGTTTGCAATTGGCTAAAAATGAAAAAAAAATTTTTTTTTATATATATATATATATATATATATGCATGCATGAATTTAAAATGGGGGGAAATATTATGAAATAAATGATTTCTCTAATACACATTGGCCACAATTAACGGCACCCTTTTATTCAATACTTTTTGAAACCTCCATTTGCCAGTTTAACAGCTCTACATTTTCTCTTATAATGCCTGATGAGGTTAGAGAACACCTGACAAGAGATCAGAGACCATTCCTCCAGACCCTTCAGATTCCCAGCTCCATGTTGGTGCTTCTTCTCTTCAGTTCAATCCACTCATTTTCTATAGTGTTCAGGTCAGAGGACTGGAATGGCCAGCAGAAGCTTGGTTTTGTGCTCAGTGAACCATTTTTGTGTTTTTGAGGTTTGTGTTTTGTATTATTATAGGGTTGGAAGATCCAAATATGGCCCATTATAAGATTTCTAACAGAGTCAGTCACTTATTGATTTTTTTTATCTGTTGGTATTTGATAGAATCCATGATGCCATGCATCTAAACATGATGTCCAGGACCTCCAGCAGAAATATAGGCCCACAACATCAAAAATAAAGCAGTATATTTTATTGTACACATGGGGTACTTTTTATCCCTGTGTTCAACAAACCCGTCTTGAGTGTTTGCTGCTAAAAAGCTCTTTTTTTTTTTTTTTTTTTTTTTTTTTGTTTGTTTCATCTGACCATAGAAGCCAGTCCCATTTGAAGTTCCAGTCGTGTCTGATAACTGAATATGCTGGAGTTTGTTTTTGGATGAGCGAGGAGAATTTTTCTTGAAACCCTCCCAAACAACATGTGGTGCTGTTTGACAATTAGTTTTTTTTTTTTTTTTTTTTTTTTTTTTTTTAAGGTTTTTTGCAATTCTCCTGCTGTGGTCCTTGGAGAGTCTTTAGTCACTCAAACTCTCCTTCTCACTGTGCATTAAGACGATATAGACACACGTCCTCTTCCAGGCAGTTTCCTAACATTTTATGTTGATTGGAAATTCTTAATTATTGCCCTGATGATGGAAATGGGAATTTTCACTGCTCTAGCTCTTTTCTTAAAGCCACTTCACTAATTTGTGAAGCTCAATTATCTTTTGCTGCACATCAGAAATATGTTCTTTGGTTTTTCTCATTGTGATGGATGATTAAGGGAATTTGGGCTTTGTTTTCCCTCCTATTTATGTTTCTGTGAAACAGGAAGTCATGGTTGGATAATTTCATGTTCATAATCACCCTGGAGTGCTCAGAAGTGTGACTATGAATGGGAATATAATTCAGAGATATTTTACTCTTAAGAATTTCTAGGGGTGCCAATAATTGTGTCCAACGTTTATTTGAGAAAAACATTTATTTCATAATGATATTTCTCCCCATTTTAAATTCTTATTATCCAATGAAAGGTTAGATTTGTTTTTAGATTTTTTTTTTTTTTTAAATAAAAGATCAAAAGGATTAACAATGCAGATTAATTTTCACAGCCGCCTTTGATCATATTTACCAAGGGTGCCGATATTTTTGGCCATGACTATATGTATATGCCCCCCCATAACGTCAGTCATGGAATTCCAATGTCAGCCCAGGGCCGGCTGTACGGGGCTATTAGACAGACATATTAGATGGTGCTAAATACCCTCAAACGAAAGCACAAGCAATTAAAGATCGAGCAATGTAGCCAATCACAGACATATCTGTTGACTTCTTCAACGCAATGGCCAATCAGAAACATTGTTTTTCAGAATTCACTCACCGCTGAAAGCACCAGAGTTTTGCACACTCGTGAATCATCTCATGACTAACTAAAAATAGACGTGATGTAAATAAGAGATTCATTAGTTTAGAGAGCTTGATTATAACAGAACCTTGTGAGATCACGATGAACTTTGATGAGTGATGCTTTTAGTGATAATAAAGGGAGCGCCTTTCTGTGTTTTCTTGGCTATAATCCAGTCAGAATTTGAACAAAACATTTGTTTTATAGACGCATACATGCTGCAAAGTTTCAGGAACGATGCTGGATTCTTTCTCGAAATATCAGTGATGAGCAATGGACGGGACAAAAATGCCTAAGTGATGTATTCTGGAAGCGGTGCTGACCAAACTCTTAGACAGCGCGTGTCCTGAGCGAGATCCAGTTCACAGACTAAAAGAACTTTATTTAAATCGGGACATATCAACCAGTAATTTAATTTCCAGTAACGAACGGTAGAAAGTTCAGAAATGAATGGTATGCGATTTATGACAGAATAGTCCCACAACTGATGGTTTATTTTTTCCTCATGTGTCTCACCACAATGATTCAAAACTGACACATTTCAAGTGACATGGAGAAAAAGACAAGGAAAACTTAAATGAATATCAGAAAAGCAGCGTGCACATTTCTGGTTAAAAATGAAAGGTCATCAACTGACATTTTAAATGGGAAGCATCGCCATTGAAATCAGCTGCAAGAAAAGCTCCAGTTTAGTAAACGCAGGTAAATTATTCTTCACTGCGCTGTACTGACCCAATGCATTGCAATATGGTAGTGCATTGTTTTAAGGCATAAATCCGAAAAAGGTTTTTTTGTTTTTTCTTGCCCCCTGAATTGAGAGTCAAATGTCGCCAATGAGGCGTCTAGGTATTTATTTATTTCTATGTCCTTTGCGTCTACTGTGCTCCAGAGCATGTTGACGCGTCACGCGCTGGCTGTTGTGAACGCGCTCAGGACAGTTGGACATTGTGGTGGATCAGAGGTAAAAAATTATACAAGTACTGTTCAGTTTCTTGCACAGACTGATTGTTTCGTGTCTTAAGACCTCAATGTATCGTCACGAGCCGCAGGGTTTAATTTGGTTTTGTCTGTGTATGTTTTTTTGACTCTCAAAGCCGTGGGTCCCATTGACTGCCTTTATATGACTGACAGACTGCAACGGTTTCAGTTAAAAATCTTCGTTTGTGTTCTACTGAAGAAACAAAGTCACCTACATCTTGGATGCCATTGGGGTAAGCAGATAAACATCAAATTTTTATTTTTGGGTGAACTATCCCTTTAAGTCCAAACATGATGGAAAAAAGATTGAACTGTCATGCATGCCTTCACCGAGAATACTTATTTCTCAGAAGTATAAATTGGGTGTGTTGTGATTTCCATCAGTTTTAAGGTTTGAGAAAACATGGTTATGAATGGATTTGGATGGATCTCTGATCTCTCTTTGTTTCACCTGCTGCTGCATCTGGAGATCCTAAGGAATTTTTTATGGTGGTCACAGGCCAAACCTTAGGAATCAGTCTCAAGGTGGTGAAGGGCAGAAACTGCATTTTGACCAATGAGAAGTCCTGTCTATCCCAGGCTTGGTACCAAAGGTCTTCTGTTCCTTTAAGAGGTGTCTGGCTGTTGTCCTAGCATCTTTATCTGATTGCATTGGGTAGTTTTTGCTTATGTTAGTCCACCAAGATCTAATCAAAACTTAGCAAAACTTTGTCCACTATTGTGGTCAGAAGAGGGTGCCCCACCATAAACTGGGGCACTGGAATGTGCTGTCCACTACAAAACAAATACAGTAATATTAAAAAAAAAAGATAAAATTATATTTTATTATATATATATATATATATATGAATTCATTCAAGTATTATAAATTTGGCGCATTGTAAATCATTCAAATAATAAATAAGATTAAAAAAAAACATTTCTCATTTCTTTTAATGTATCTACACTAAAAAAAAAAACTAAAAAAAAATTCAATGCCCAGTTACATTTATGGATAAAGAATTCACAATGTTCTCGTTTCTCTCTTTGCATAAAATACATTTCAAGTCGATATCTTTACAAAACGTTGGTTTCAAAAGAGTCTGGAGCTCAGGTTTTCTGGCGCATGCTGATGTATGTGCGGTAGCAAAATCTCGCGTGAACTGACGCCATTGTTGTTTACAGAGAGGGAGGAGGACGCTTGTGCAGAAGGTGGCTTGTTTTTAGCAATATATTTATACTCGAATCGTATTGTTCCTCAAAATGGTGCTTACATGTGCTTATCCTGGATGCCGCAACCTATTTAAAAGCGTAAGATTACGTGCGTCAACTCACACGGGGAAATTGACTTTTCACCGATTCCCAACGTTTGAGCCGGATCGACTGCAGTTATGGTTACTTGCTCTTCAGATGGATATTAACACGCCAATGAGGTTACTCAAAGTATGGAGGGTCTGCAGTGAGCATTTTTCCCCTGATGACTTCAAAGCCATCAGTGGGAATCAAGTCTTACTCAAATCATCAGCGGTGCCTATGTTTGTTTCACAGCGAGCAGAGGTATGTAAATCTGACAGATCACCAGCAGCTGGATTAGAAACGAACAATGGCGTCAGTTCACGCGGGATTTTGCTACCGCGCGTATGTCATCATGCGACAGAAAGCTCGAGCTCCAGACCCTTGTGAAAGTGAAAATAACAGAAAATTTTAGTTTTGGGTGAACTATTCCGTAAACTAACAAGGCAATCAATTGTTAAATTATTTGCAACAACTGGGTCTGATAGAGATGGTGCACCTAATAATGAAAGTACATTTGCACACTCTTATGCCATCCAAGATGTATGAGTTTCTTTCTTGAGGTGAACACAATTTAAGATTTTTAGAAGAAAATCGGTGGGAAGTATATTCATAAAATGGGGTTTTAAGAATTTTATTAATTTTCCAGGTCTATAAATCACACTCACTAAAATAAGTTTTTCAGGGTAGTAGAAACACTGGTTCTTCAAATATGTTTTTTAAAAAAGGATGAATGTAGGGATGAATTAAATAACTATAAAATGATTAATCGCATCCCAAATAAGTTTTTGTTTACATTTTATATATGTATGTGTACTGTGCATATTTATGTGTATATCTAAATACACACACATGCAGTATATATTTTGAAAATATTTACGTTTATACATTTATATACATTCATAAACTTGTTTTATATTATATACATGCACGTTTATATATATATATATATCAGTATACACGCATTATGTAAACAACTTTTATTTTGGATGCGATTAATCATTTGATAGCACTACTCATTTTATTTTGTATTTTGCTTAATTTAAAATGATTGTAAAGGGATGGTTCACCCAAAAATGAAAATTGTCATTAATTACTCACCATCATGTCGTTCCAAACCCGTAAGACCTTCGTTCATCTTCGGAACAAAAATTAAGATATTTTTGATTAAATCTGAGAGCTTTGTTACCCTCCATAGACGGCAACGCAACTACCAAGTTCAAGGCCCTGAAACTAGTAAGGACATCGTTTAAATACTCCGAGAATACTTTGTGCATAAAGAAAATAAAAATAACAACTTTATTCCACAATTTTTAGTGGTGGGCAAATGAAGCCTCATGAAGAAGTGTTGATGTTCTTGTCTGCCTGTTTCAGGAAAAGGTTCAAAGCTTCAAGAGTATCAGAAACAGCACCGTACACTGTAGTACACAAGATCCAGGGAGCGAGGTTACATCCACATCCAGGGGTGGAGATGGGTAGGTTTAGGGTAAGGTGGGAGGAGTTGGATCTGAATCCAACCTTGCCCCGTGGATCTTGTGTTGTGCAGTGAGGACCCACACATGAATAAAGGATAAAGCACCCACACATTCCATAGATCAATTCATGTTACGTCCACAAATAAAAGCCTGGAGTGTTTGTGTATGTGTTTGTTGAATTTCTCTCTGTGAACTGTGACATTAAAGGCCAGTGTGAATATTAAACATTCAAACATTCCTACACTCAAAGTGAATCACGCACATGGTTGGACAGAAAGTGAGGCTTCATTTGTCATTGGCCATGTCATTTTTGCATTAAATGGTTAGTTCACCCCAAAATGAAAATTGTCATTCTTTACTCACTCTCGTGTCGTTTTAAACCCGTAAGACCTTCATTCAGTGTCGCTGTTTATGCAGGGTCAGCGAGCCCTCAGATTTCATCAAAAATATCTTAATTTGTGCTCTGAAGATGAATGGAGGTTTTACGGGATTGGAACGGCATGAGGGGTAATAATTAATGACAGAATTGTCATTTTTGGGTGAACTATCCCTTTAACAAAACAAGCCTCTAATCCAGGCTTAATTTGGCACGACTAATTTATTCTAGACACAAGCTCTGACGCCTCGGTTCAAATGTCACATAACTCACTTCACGACCACAATAACGCCCCACCCCCGGGAACCCCGCCCCCAGCGATTTTTACCGGGGACCCCTCTCGAAACGTCATTGGGCTAGTTTTGAATTGCAGTTGGGCGGGTTTTGTTGTGAAAACCTGGCAACCCTGCTGCTTTGCAGAGGAAGACACGGGTATGCAAGCTAATGAGTAGTCTTTGAAATGGTGCTGAAGTGTGCATGTCCTGAATGCCCGAATCGTGAGAAACCAGCGAAAGTACGTAAAAGCGCATTACCAACGCCGACAGATGAAAGAGTTACCTTTCACACTTTCCCAGTAAACGATCCGAAGCGACTGAGGCGGTGGCTGCTGGCTGTGCAGCGGGATGTTGATTTGCCGCTTCGATACGTCAAGCAAATGAGGTTGTGCAGTGAACATTTTTCACCAGACGACTTCAAAACGGGTCCAGGAATGATACGACGATTATTGAAATCAACAGCTGTGCCCAGCGTGTTTTTAAAAAACAAAGAGGTATGAGTGGAAGTGGCGATAAAGCTACGATACAGTAATTCATTCATATGACTTTTATGTGACTTTAAAAATATTTTTGTAAAACTTTACTTTACAATGCTTTGCATGAAACTGTAAATTACATCCAAGTCACAGCAGTAAACAAGGTGCTGCACCACATGCATGGGACATGACATGGACCAGAAGACGTTGAGTAAAGTCATTATTTTTGTGTTCTTTGTGCATTAAACAAGTATGCTCGTGGCTTCATAAAATTAGAGTTGAAACACTAATTTCACATGGATTGTTTAAAGATGTCTTTACTATGTTTCTGGGCCTTGGACGTGTTAGTTGCGTTGATGTCTGTGGAGGGTCAGAAAACCCAAAGATTTCATCAAAATTATCTTAATTTGTGTTCCCAAGATGAACGAAGGTCTTACGGGTTTGTAACCAAATGAGGGTGAGTAATTAATGACAGAATTTTCATTTTTGGGTGAACTAATCCTTTAAATGTTGACGGTTGAAAGCCAATGAGCTAACGATGTGGCACCAGTCCAGTAGGTGGCGGAAATGCAGCATGTGGTGTTTGTAAACAGCCACAAGAAGCACTCGATTCTGCTCCTTTCTCCATTCGTAAGTGGATGGAGAGAGCAAGCTGTCAAGCTGCAGAAAGTACCATAACAATAGCTCACGTGACTTGTGCATCCTAAAGCCTCCGAAAAGGCAATATAGGGATTTTTGATGGATATCTGTGTCATGCCGTAGCCGTCAAGTCTCGTTCCGCTTCTTCGTGTTCAAACATGGCTCCTTTACGTTTCGCATAACAGTGAGTCCCTACAAATCGGGATTTGATTTGTTGTTTTCGCAATGGTACGCGTGTGTGCGTTTCCTGGATGTTTCAACCGAGAGAAAGCGATACGACTCCGTCCAGTGGCATCATCTCAGGAGGAAAGTTTGACTTTCCACACATTACCGCTGCATGATCCCGAGAGGCTGAAGCTGTGGCTGCTCGCTCTCAGACGGGATATAAATTCACCCATTGAAAATATCCGTGCGTTGAGAGTGTGCAGTGACCATTTTTCACCGGATGATCTCACAGGGCCAACTCGAAGATATCTGAATTCATCTGCTGTGCCTAGGCAACAAACTGAGGTGTGTGTTGCTGATAGATAGGACAATGTGCAATAGGGCTTGCGGAGAAAAACGAGATTCGTTTTTGGACAAATCATCCCTTTAACAATGATTTATGACAGTCTCCAGTTGATGTCCACAATTAAAAAAAAAAAAAAAAAAATCGACAATGATTATGAATACAGCGCATACGCCAAATGGACAACTTTGTTCAGTCATTATTAGCGTTTGATAGACTCTGGTCACCATAAACTGTCACTGATTGAAAAAAAGAAATGATTCTTTTCTGTTGTGTCGTTAATAAATGCATAGTTTTGAAACGGCATGAGAGTGTGAAAATGATTGATTGTTTTTATTTTATTTTTTTAAGGAATATTTAACCCAAAATTGAAAATTTACTCACCCCCAGGATATCCGAGATGTAGGAACAGATTTGGAGAAATTTTGCATCATTTTCTCACCAGTGGATTGTCTGCAGTGAATGGGTGCCATCAGAATAAGAGGCCAAACAACTGATAAAAACATCACAATAACCCAAGTAGTAGATCAATGTCTTGTGAATCCATCATTAAGCAACTTTAAAACATTGCTTATAGCCAAAATAACAGTACATGATCCATGATAACGCTTCCCTCAGTGAAAACACTTTTCTGTTGTCCTCTTACATCAACATTAGTTTAGAACTATTTTGGGCTGTTTTCACTTGTAAACAGTGCTTGATCTGTGGATATTGCTCTCCTGTCTTGTTTCAGATGAGATGGGGTTTTTTTTTTCCTGTGGAGCAGTATTATTAAGCAATATTGTGTCATAGCAAAAAGCAATGTTTGAAAATATAAAAGATCAATCTTAATCCCAATGTAGAACTTGTTTATTACAAAAATAGCTCTTCACTTCACAAAATCTTAATTGATTGGTTGTGATGTTTTTATCAGCTGTTTGAACTCTCATTCTGACGGCACCCATTCACTGCAGAGGATCCACTGGTAAGCAAATGATGTAATCTCGTAATCTGTTCTGACAATGAAACAAACACATCGACCTCTTAGATGGCCTGAGGGGAATACATTTTCAGCAAGTTTTCATTTTTTGGTGAACCATTCCTTTAACACTGTCTGCTGCTGTTTTAGGAGACTGTGATTGAACCAGACGCCCTGTCAGCAGACAACAGTTGGGATACAGAGGAAGATGATGAGGTTTATTATGCAGATGATTTTGAATCAACTTCAGGAAAGCAAAAGAACCCCAGAACCTGCCCTGAACAACGTGGTAAACTCATTTTGAATGTTACAAATCCACCTACAGAGCCATCTACATCTCTATCTACTTTTGGGTCCTACTATGCTCTTCCACCCACATGGCACTACCAAATGGCAAGTCCTCAAATTTTGTCATACAATTTGAAAATGAACAGGTTGTGCTGTTTACTTCTAAACCATAACGATTATGTTGCTCCACTGACTGTTTTCTGACAGGATGATCCTGCTGAGGCTGGGCTACAAATGGAAGAATGTTATGATGTAAACGCTAACATGGATTCTGCTTATTCAGAAGGCAAGAAGGGTTTTAGTTTTGTTTCTGAGTTTAGCTTCTCCAAATTAGAAGCACAGCTGGGATTGTAACTTGACAGTGGATTCATGTAAATTATGTGTTTTATATTTAAATATGAACGCAACTAGTTTTTCTGTGTCTAGTAACTTGAATTTCATATTTGAAATGGATAAATGTCGTCATTTCCCACTTTCAGATGAGAACTCTGGGCTGGGCTCTCCGTCTGGAGCAGGTGTCTTTATGGCCAGTGAGGATTTTAAAGGACATCCAGACATGTGCCAGGGGGAGGACATGGCCCAGTGTTCAGAAGAGCTTGTGATCACTAAAGTTGAGGACACTAATGAAATGACACTGGACCAGAATGAGGATTACAATGGGATGACAGAAGTGGATGGATCAGAAGATTCAGGTAATTGAACCAATGTTCTTGTTTCAGTAAAACGGTGTCCTTACACTCAAGTAAATTCACAATAAGTGTGATAATGTTTGTCTTTTTTTATATTTGAACATGATTTGTACTTTTCCTGTTTAACAGAAACGCAGAGAGCCAAAGACATAAAAAGCAGAACTATGGGATCGTCTGCTGAAATGGTGAACACAGCACCAGTTTATGCTCGTCACTACAGGAAAACGAGTTTGAGTTTGCTTGCTAACCCATGGAGCAATGCACTTCTAAAAAATAGTTTCTCTTTCTTCTATTAAGGCTGTTGACAAAGTTAAAGCAACCCAGCCCTCTGTCATAATGCCTTTGAAGATCAAGGATGAACCGATGGATGAGGAATGGAAAAAAGCACCACATTCCCCGATGGAAAACATTAAGGATGATGAGGTGCTCTTCTCGAAGTTACTGAATTATACTGAAATTTTAAATTATTCAAATAAGTTGAAGTACTTTTTTTTTTTTTGGTCAATAAATGTTGGCCAATAAATGTTTTAATTAGGCTATATGAATTTAATTTTCCATATTTATTCTCCAATGTCAACACCCTATTATCCATTATTCATGATTACACACATTTTTGAAAACGATTGATTATGGATTATCCCAATATGTTCATGCTTTCAGGATTTTGACCAAGCACCGGAAGATATCAAGATACAAGGTGTGTTTTCTGTTGGAGTAAATGCTGCATATGAGCGTTAGGTAGCATTATTATTTTTTCAATACATTTGTTCCAAACCTATATGACTTTCTGTCATATAGTGCATAGTAACCAGCCTTCAAACTGGATGAAAAATACCTTTTTGGGTGAGCTGGGTTGAGTTTTTGCATTTTAACATTCCCTTCTTTGTCACAGAAGCTTCAGTAGGCACCCCAGAAAAGACAACATCAGTCCCAGCAAAATCCATTCAACCTTTAAAAAGACATGGTGTGTTGTGCACTGCCTGTAATAAGGTCATGCTGAAGGGACACACAGCATTTCAGCGTAGTGGCTCTTCTAAACTCTACTGCTCGCCTCAATGTCTCTGCAACGCTAAGAAGAAAACATGTCACTGCTGCCTTAAGTACGCTTACGACATTTCATTCATCTATAGTTGAATGTGATTGGAAAGATTTGTCTTAATGTATGTTCTTTCTTTCCAGAGAAATTCAGGATGAGAATATCAAAATTACCCTGGTAGACATGTCAGGGACTGTAAAGGAGTTCTGCAGTCAGAAATGCCGCAGCGCTTTAAACTTCAAGTGCAGTGTGTGTGAGAAGACAGGAGTGGTGAGCAGACATCTCCATCTGTTCTGAAGAATATTCTTGTATGCTCAGTCAGAAATTATAATTATAATTATAATTTTGCTGCTATGATCGAGTTAAAGATCCAAAATTGTTGTTTCTCATAGACTCATAGTCATGAGGTGAATTACATGGGCTCCATCCATAAGCTGTGCAGCGACAGCTGCTTCAACCAGTTCCGCTCCTCCAATAAGCTGAACATGAACAGCTGTGTGAACTGTGGAGGATATTGCTATGGCACAGACAGTCAGTGTCCGTCTCTACAGATGGAGGACAGAGTTATGAAGTTCTGCAGCCAAAACTGCCTCACAGCCTACAAAAAGGTGACCGCACATCAATAGTAATAATACTCATTAAGCTATCATTAATTTTGTTGAAATATCATTTTTAGGGTGAATTATACATTGGGTAAACTCATCTTTATTTATAGAGGAGTCTGAAACTTGTCACCTGCAAAATGTGTCATGCCCTGCGCCCAGCTGCAGATGCGGTGGACAGTCCAAACTCTGAGGGCATCAGGGAGCTTTTCTGCTCCACTTCCTGTGTCATGGCAAGTAAAGTCCAGACTGGCAGTTCGTCAGGTACCGTGATCACATTTGCAACACAACCCAGTATTTTAAACTGTAGTGAAGCTCCGATAAAAGTTTGAGTCAGAGAATGAGTACCAATACTAGCCAATACCTAAACTACCATCCAAAAGTTTGTGTTCGGGAACGTTTTTGAAAGAAGTCTCTTATGCTCGCCAAGGCTGCATTTATTTAATGAAAAAAGATGTGTATGTGTGTGTGTAGTATAAATATATAAAACAGTAATATTGTGAAATAATATTGTTATTAATTAAAATAACTGTTTTCTATGCTAATATTTAAAAAAAAGTAATTTAATCCTGTGGATTTTATTGATGAACAAAGTTCAAAAGAACTTCTTTTTTTTTTTAATGCGTCTTTGCAGATTTTTTTTTTTTTTTCCAGCGAGTCATACTAACCCCAGCCTTTTTGAATGGTAATATATATATATGGTAATATGAATGGTAATATCATCACAATAAAATGTCATTTAAGTAATTAAATGAAATGTTAACTTAAAAAGAAAACGTATTACTGCTCACTCTCATAATGTTCCAAACCATTTTTTATTTTTATTATTTTTTCCTTTTTCTTTCTGTGGAACACAACAGAAGATATTGGACCCCATTAACTTTAATTGTGTAAACAAACAACACTTACACATTAAAAATATCATCTTTTGTGTTCCACAGAAAAAAGAAAGTCATACAGGTTTGGAACGACTTGAGGGTGAGTAAATTGTGATTTGGGCTAAATTGTGACAACTAAAAAAAAACAATTCTTGAACAATTATTTTAAAAAACATTGCTAAATATATGATAGTATAGATCACTCAGGCATCATAAAATCCACTGAATTATTTTAGTCAGCACTACAGCTTTTAAAGTCAATGCATTTGGTTGATCATATTATTTTTTTATTTTATAAATATTAATTTAATTTAGTTTAAAAATAAAATTTAATGCATTATTGATTAATGCATTTAGTCACTTTAGTTTGGAGACCAGTTCTAACTATTAACTGAAATTTTGCCTCCGTAAACACCTAATTTGCTGTTTATTAATAATTAGTAAGGTAGTTAAGTTTAGGTATGGGGCAGAATTAAGGGATGTGCAATATTCCATTGATGTAGAATAAAGCATTAAAATGTGGTTAAAAAAAAAAAAAACAGCCAATATGTTAGTGATATGCATGCTAATAAGCAACTAGTAAATAGTGAGAATTGGTCCTAAACTAAAGTGTTACCATGCATTTATTCAATTTGACTTTTACAACGGTTTAATTTTATTCTGTGTTTTAAAAAAATATATACTTGAATGTCTTTATTGTCTACATGCAAACAAGGAGTTGCAGCAGAATGCAGCAACTGCAAGCTGAAACTAGTGCCTCAGTACCACATATCCACATTTAAAGGATCCGTTCAGAACTTCTGCTCTTATTCCTGTGTACTAGCATATCAGGTACAATTCTGTCATGTCTGGCACTGATCTACATTAAAATATTATAGTACTCAAACATATTGATTTAAATTGAATGATGTCAGTTTGTGTTGGTTTTTGTTTTGCTTGGTTCAGGAGTCCTTCAATAAGACTAAACCTAACATGTCGGTAAATACAGTAACCTCTACAAGCAACAACACATCTACCCCAAACCCTGCTGCCCCCAAACCAGCTTCCTCAGAGTCCAGCTCATCAGCGAAGACCAGTACTGCCAGTGGTCCAGCGCAGACAGTCACCAAGATCCCCTGCTCTCAGTGTCTGAACTTCTTCTTCCACAGACCGGAGCTGCTGGAGTTTAGGGTACTCCTGTTCACTAGACCTACTTGTTTTTATTAGACCAATTAAAAATACTTAGTTTTAAAATGACCCCCCCCCCCCCCCCCCTCTTCTTTTTTGTTATTGTTGTTTTTACTATTAACCAACCTACAATATTTTTTTTTTTTTTCAACAATTGTACAGCTGTGTTATAACTATAATTTTGCTCATTTAAAAGTAATTTAAAGTATTTTCATATTAGGGTAAATAGGACTGTAGGGAAATTGCCTACATGTGTTTATTCATTATTTGATGCTTCTTAAAGGAGTGGTTGACTTTTTTTTTTTTTTTTTTTTTTCCTAGGCTTGATTGTGTTTATGGGGTGCAGTATAATGTGTTAATTTTCACATAATTTACCTTTATTCTACACCGCTCTGTCCCCACTCTTATGAACGTTTTGATGATTTCCTGGTTTTATGAAGCCCCTCCCTCAGAAATATTCAGTGGGCTCAGATTGGTTAGCTGGCACAATGTGTTATGATTCGCCAAAACGCCAAGTGCGCGTCTAAAAGTCACGCCCCTCAGCTCAGTGGCTCACGCTCCGTTTGTTTTGTAAACAGTGGCATCGTCAGTATTGCTTATCAATTTGAGCCCGATGGAGGCCCAGAGAATATTAGTGAGGAGGATCACGCAGAACCTGTGCTAGCACGGCTCTTACAGGGTGTTTCAGAATACTTTTACATACGCTGTTATTTGTAAATGCTACTACTTATGTTAGCGTCTAATATCCAGTTTTATCCTGATTAAAGCTGTAATACAGCAGAATACATGATTGCGTTGTAGCAGTTTTGTAACGGTAAGAAGTGTTTGCCAGTAAGTATTGCTCACTACAACGCAACTGTGTGCATGGTTCTTGTAGATGTATGAAAAATATCTGTCTGTCTAAAGTGTATAATTGACCTATCGGTAAGCCCCTCCCCTCGAACGCAGACTAGCCAATGGCAGTCGAGTATCAGTTCATTGATGGAGCTGATGATCTGAATGAGAGAGAGAGAGAGAGAGAAGCACAACATGGCCTCGCCCACTTTGTAGCTTGTTCCCGGGGGCAGGGTTTATGTACATTTCTGGGTTTTTGATGTCACCAACCTGGGAAGTAGCTCATTGTAGTCCCTACCAGCCATATTTGAAGGCATTTAAACTACCATAATTTTAAAAGACAATATCTCCGTTTGCATTGAACTTTCAGCGTCGTAATTTTGCAGATATTGTTTATGCTCAAATAGCAACATTACACACTAACTAAAGTTTAAAAAAGGGAAATCACAATCAACCACCCCTTTAATAAAACAAAAAGACCAAACTAAATATGTTAATAGTTGCCTGTGGCCCTGGTTGAGTACATGCTTCAATCTTTTATTTATTTGTATTAATTTTTTTTTTTTATCTGATCTTTCAGAGGAAAATGTATGCGTTCTGCAGTAACACTTGTGTTGATGAGTTCAGAAGGATCTACCGCATAGAAGCTCGCTGTGAACACTGCAAGCTCGATAAAATTGTAAAAATAGTGAGAAGGATAAACAAGGTTGACCGTTCTTTCTGCAGTGAGAGTAAGCTATAAACATAATTCAGATCTTATGTTATTGTATGGCAATATTTTAATATTAGATTAATAACCTTATTATTTTATATATGTGACCTTGTGCTTGTGGTTTTTCTGTCTGTACAGGATGCAAGACACTCTTTGAGCATAGCCTGTTCAAACGCTGGGGAAAGAAACACTGTTGCAACTGCTTTTACTGTAACAGCACTTCTAAGACTGTAGTGACTGATGTCTTTGATGGGAAGCAAGAGGAGTTCTGTGGGAACGATTGCTTGTTAAAACATAATTTACTGAGACGTCAGGTAATATTTTATTTTTATTTACTTATGCAGTTGAGTTGTTTGTTTAGCTGTTTAGTTATGTAGATATTTATGTAGTTATTTGCTTTTTTAATCTGTTTTAGTTACATAGTTATTTATTTACTAACTAAACTGACTTAGTAGTTTTAGTTAGTGCTGGGTGGTTTACTGGTTCATACCGAATACCGGTGTTTATTTTTCTTATGATATGAATTTTGAAAATACCGGTATGTCATTTAAACAACATTTGCAACGCGACACTGTTTGAGAGGGGTCTCTTTTCACTGTGGCACTGTGGCGAGGGAACAGCTGTGTGCGTAAAAGTTCCGAAACTGAAGCTGTAGAACTAGCAGAACAGTCCCCTGCCATCAACTCCCACGTCTCTCACACACGAGCGCGACTTTAGCGCTATATTTAGTAACTTTCAGACCCTTTTAGCCACTTTTTCCCATAAAATATACATACTAACAAACCTAGCAACTTTTTTGGTTTGTTTTTAGTTTGTTACTCAGATGCAGGCAATGCACTACATGAGACAAAAAAGTAATATAGCCAAATCCACCATGTAGCCCTCTTTAGTGTAGATCAGGGGTGTCAAACTCGGTTCCTGGAGGGCCGCAGCCCTGCAGAGTTTTGTTCCAACCCTGCTCCAACACACAAACCATGTAATTTTCAAATAAGTCTGAATGATTTAATTAGCTGGATCAGGTGTGTTTAATTAGGGTTGCATCTAAACTCTGCAGGGCTCCGGCCCTCCAGGAACTGAGTTTGACACCCCTGGTGTAGATGCATGTTACTTTTATCAGACGATGTCGCGATTATAAATGAGAGTGACTCCTGGTTAACATGTATTTATGGGTCGTGTTAAGTCACTGTTTAGCGTGGAATTTTTCTACAATATTCGCTCATCATGACAGTAAAATAAGGCATTCTAAGTCAATCTACTGCAGTATTTCCTCTCTCAGTCAGAAGAAAATGTGGTTAACACCTGGTCATGCATGGATAATTTTGAAAAATACTGTGATATAAATTTTTGGTCACACCGCCCAGCACTAGTTTTAGTTGTAGTTGTTCAGTTTATTTACTACTTGTTTAGTTAGTTGTGAAGTTATATATTTACTTGGATAGTTAGTTAGTTATTTAATCAATTATTTACTTATTTTGTGATGTAGTGTTGAAATTGTGATTGAAAAGAAAATGAAGAGGTCACATTAGGGGCTTTCGCGCCAGAGGAACCTTTTCATAGTTTTAGAAATATTAGCAGAATACCCGCTTTTTGGTGTGTTCACATCACAGGAACTAGGAAAGAATTTAGTTCTAGGAACTCAGTATCGAGGAACTAAATTAGCTCCTATTTCAGAGTAGGGTCTAAAATAGTTCCATAGAAACTACCAATGACATAAGTGTACACTGATTGGCCAAACGCATATAAAGCACCGGCTACCCAACATTTTTAAAAAGCCATGTAAAAATATTTACTCCACAAACATGGAAAACACAAACATTCTATTTCCGTTATCATGAAACCCACGAAACACAACAAAAACAAGTTAGATCATGGCATCCTCCATTCACTGGTTGTTGACGTCTGTAAATGGTGTGCATAAAGACGTAGCTGTCGGCCACGTCAGAGTTCCTGCTGCCGGTGCGACTGCAACCAGGAAAATGGCCCAAGGGGGAAATTGGTTCTCTAACCTGCTAGCTAATTTCTAGAACTGAGTGCCTGGAACTACATGCAAAAGTCCCTATATTGTTTCAAAGTACCTTTGTGCTGCATCATTAGACTTAGGATATTGCTTAAGTTATTGATATAAGATGTTGCTTCTCAAAGTAACAGTAAATGTTGCTGCTGCACAATTTTGACAGGAAATAAAGTGCTCAATGTGCAGGCAGGCCAAGAAGATAACGGAGACTGTGAAATGGCTGGGTGAGATGAAGCATTTCTGCAGCCTGCGGTGCCTGATGTTCTTCTGCAGTCTGCAGGGCATCACTGGAGTCGTTGCAAATAAATCTCTAGCCACACGAGGTATGTCCTCTTACAGATATTTGGGTGTATTGGTCTGCTTTTATCCCATCCAGTCTTTGTTCATTAAATCTGTAGATTCAGTAATTGGCTAGCTAAAATTATTACATCCTAAATGTTTCATTTTCTTTAGTCTGGAGTCCTGCGCTGTCACTGTCTCCACAGGTGTGACCCCAGTATCCTCTGCAGTTCCTCAAAGTACTAAACAGGGCACACCAGTCATTGCCAATGTCGTCTCGCTTTCAAGTGCATCCAACAACCAGCCAGGTGTTTTGGGAAACACAGATCCAAAAGGTGATTAACCTCAGATGCATTAACTATCTAAACACCTCAACCTGGATGGAGCACTTTTACATAATGCATATGATTAAAGATTGAGATTAAAGTCATTCATATATAACCCTTTGTTTCCTCAGGCTCTGTTCCTGTAAAAGTCACAGGAAATGTGAGTTCAGGAAAGACCTGTATTTATGCTCAGTCTAAAAACTGAGATTTTTAGTAACTTAATTTACTTATTGAGAGCAAAATTGGGATTCAAATTGGCTTTAGGAGTGCATGTTTGGATCAGTCTGGTTTGCTGTAAACAAATCTCTTGTTCTTTGCTCTGCTCACAGGAGTGTGCTGTGAAAGCTCCTGTCTCTTCATCCCAAACCCAGAAAGACAAGGACTTGCCATATAAATCCATAAGCAAAAACAAAGCTACGTCCTGTAAACCTCACACCTGTGATGCTGAAACACAAATAGGTACTAATCAGTTCCAGCGCAACAATGACAATCAACTTTTAGCATCCTTATTCTGGAAATTCTTCCCCATTTGTTTTTCTCTTTTGTTTTTTTTTTTTCCTACCAGTGCATACGAGACTTTCTATTATTTTTTTTTTTTTTATATCCTGCAGATGGAACTCCTAAGGTTATAGTGCTGCCTGTGCCAGTGCCAGTGTATGTGCCAGTTCCTATGCATCTCTACTCTCAATACATTCCACAGTCTGTGGGGCTTCCACTTCCGGTACATCTACACTTTACCCTTCCTCTTCGTCAACTTCGGAGTCAGAATTATTTTCTGTATTAACAACATATCACAGAAGTTTATTTAGCTTTGAATATTCCTTGAAACTTGTTGAAAGTAGATATGTAGACAGTCACCGCTCTTGGTTAGATGTAGTTTTGTGGTCTATGAAGTAAATATGGCTTCTATGCAGGTTCCGGTGCCCTTGTTCTTCCCTACAACCCTGGACAATGCCGAGCACATTGTGAAGACCATTCAGGAAATCAAAGAGAAGATCCCTGATGACCCTCTGGAGGCCGACCTCATCATGATGGCAGAGATGGTGGCTGAGGATGCAGAGAAGGAGAAACAAATCATCTCTAGTGGTAAATGATGGAAAACATTGAAGGTCATGGTGTTTAGGCTGTATAATATATCCGTAAATGCACATTTAATTGTTTCGGCCACATCTTTGAAGCCAGCTGTTTTGTTGCTCAGATCAGACTGGTAACATAATGGAGGACCTTGATTTGGAAGATCTATCCAGCAATCTGAGTTGGGGGGAGGACTCTGTGTCTTCTGCACAGACATGGGATCAAACACCTGAGCCTGAGAGGCCTCCTCCATCCAGATCTGCCACACTGACCCCTATCTCCACCGTAGCAGAGGAGCCACAGATGGACTTGGAGGCCGATTTCCCAATCGGTAAGAGCTTCTGCTGTGGTTAAGACGTCAAAACACACCAACAAGTAATTTTTTAAATAGTTTTTTTTTGTTATCTTCCATTCCTTTTCCATGCATCTTTATCCTTTCATGTTTCAGAGAGCATTGAACGTTTTAGAAAGCAATTGCAAAAGGAGGTCAATTCTGGCAAACAGAGATCACGCAAGAGAGGACACGATGGCTTCTCTGAGAAAAAACAGGTAAGAAAAACTAAAGCAGAATTATTCCTGACCACCAACCAAACTCTAACGTATCATATTATGGAAAGCTAAGTATCTGATTATGATGTGTTTTGTTGGAATGTAGGGCAGTAAGTGTGCATCAGCACCTCCAAACAGCCTCTCCAAACTGCAACATGAGTATGGAGTCAAAGCCTGGAAGAAGTGGGTGCGCTGGAGGAACACCCAACCCAACATGGAGACTCTCAAATTTGGCTGTAAGCCTCAGTTTGCTTTTTATCCGGCATTTCATCCCCAAAACAAGTTAAGTCATTTTATTAAGAAGCAATATTGGACCACATTATCTTGGGAATAATTAAATAAGTAAACAATGAAAATTTCGATTAATTAGTCATTTTTACGTATGCGAGACGAGATTTTATGGCATTAAACACTTCTTTATCAATAGCGCGCAGTATGACACTAAAGGAGGATTTGTTGAAGTGCTGCACTGCTGAAATAAGCTACGGCCTCTGCAAGTTCATTTCTGAGGTTCGTCGACCCAACGGAGAGAAATACAGCCCTGACAGCATCTTTTATCTCTGCTTGGGAATCCAGCAGGTAAATTGTGAAGAAGGAAAAAAACAAAAACACAAACTCAACACATTCGGTTAGGGCTGAACGATTTTGGAAAAATCAACCAACACAATATTAGATTAAGTATAAATGTTATTTTCTGTAGGCCAGGCCTATATGATACAATGAAATTAGGTGATGCATGAATTGATATTAATGATATTTTTAACAACTACAATCACAGTAGTATATTGACTGATTTGTTAAACTTCCAGCCTTGTAAGCCTGTAATAATTAAGCACTGACAAATAAGCCTAGTATAAACATTAATATGAAAGTCAGTACAAATCACACAAATTAAAGTAGATTGCAGAAATATAAATACAAATCTGTTGTTTTACCACCCTCAGTATATAGGTAATTAATTCAAAGTCACTAATAAACGTATGTAAACATGTGGATTGCACTTTTTAAACACTGTCTCAGAGGTAATATATATTCTTATTTATTTTTGGAGGAGTTCCCCTGGTAAGATTTGCATTTCCAGGATTAAATATCACGTTTTTGGAGGCAAACCGCGAACTTGGCAACACTGTATCTTGCCAACTTGATGCTTCCTCTGATTTGCCATCAAAGGACCATGATAGCTATAAGAGAGCAGACGTCTCCTTATGCTTTCTCTTCATTGATGTCAGAGACACACCGATCGATCTTTAAGTCGAACACACCTCTTTTTTTTTTTTCTTGCGTGTCACGTGACCGTTTAATCACATCCTCTGCGGTTGAAAAATCACATTTTTTCATATCGCGATATTATCGCAAATGCAATTAGTCGTTCAGCCTTACATTCAGTCATGTTGTTTATAGTCTCTATTTGATTTAGCTCTTGTTGTTCATGTGTGCAGTACCTGTTTGAGAACAATCGGATGGAGAACATCTTCGCAGACGTCTTCTACGCCAAATTCTGCCATGAAATGAGCAACATACTCAGAGGGTGGAAACCAACTATTTTGCCTAGTGGTGAGTAATTTAGGACAATGTGTGACTAGCTTGTTTTGCTGCTGCTCTATAAACATGTCTCTGTGTGTGTGTTCAGGTTATGTTCATTCTCGTGTGGAGGAGTATCATCTGTGGGACTGTAAACAGCTGGGGGCGTTTTCACCCGGTGTGCTGCTCAACACGCTGCTCTACTTCTTCACCAAGTACTTCAGCTACAGGACAGTGGAGCAGCACCGCCGCCTCTCTTTTGGCCACATCAAACGCTACTCTCGAGGACAAGCCAACAACAAAGTGTCTTTCCTGCGTTTCTATCCCCCGAAAGAGGACGGAAGCACAGGTCAGTGGTCAGTCATACTTTTTAATAGTGTGCTTTTTGTTAGTTATGTTTCTACTTAAGTAATTTTGTCCAATTTAGATGGTGTCCCTGTAAAGAAGAAGAAGAAAGAAGGTGAACGGCAAAGGGTGCTAAAAATAAGGCAGAATTCAGACAATCCTCTTCGCTGTCCTGTCAGGCTTTACGAGTTCTATCTCTCAAAATGGTACGTCTACATTTTGTGTAATAAAACGAGTCATGGTGTATTTGGTTGTCATACAATGTCGTTTCTTCCAGCTCGCCCGGCATAAGACAAGACACAACCCAATTTTACCTGAGCCCCGAGCGCTCCTGTGTCCCCAGCAGTCCCACGTGGTTCTCTACCACCTCTCTGAGTGATGAGGTTCTGGACAGCATGCTCACACGTATCCTTACTGTCAGAGAGCTGCACCTGGAGAGAGACAAATCGCCCAATGAGACTGATTCAGACAGTGACTCGGACTTCACACCGATTTAGTACAATACTGAGGAAACCTGAATGCGTCCTCTGGGATTTTGACTCTTGTTCTCAATGCTGGAAAGCAAGTGGTTTATCATTTCGTTTCCATTTTCAATCTTCTTTTAGTTATAAGGACGCACACAGTTACAGTGGGATTATTGTAATTCGCCACCTTTGTATTATATTTAAACACTAAAGACATTGACAGCATCATTCCAAAAACAGATTTTGTAATTGTTTTTCATTGCAAGCCATGTTGGTTTAAATAGATGGAATGTTCCTGAAATTGACTCTTGATGCCTTTTTTATGGATAAAAAAAGACTGTGAAACTGATTCTGATCTTTTATCTTTATTGTCTGAAAAGAGGTACAAAAATCACCTTTTTACTTGCACAGAAACACTTGATGTATTAACCCACACCTTTTTTGTTTGTCGTGTCACCCTGGTGGTGATTTTAGAAATAATTTAATTTACTTATAACTATGTTCATATATTTAGAAAAGACTGAAAAGATAAAGCTGCCTGTGATCAAGAGATGCACATGTGGAAAAAAGAGCTTTTTTTTTTTTTTTTTTTTTTTTTTTACTGTTTGTTGCAAATTAACTCTCTGCATGGCAGGCAAAATAGATTTTATGCTGCAAGCAAACACATCCACACTGAAAACAATTAGTGTACATAATTTTAGTTTTTACTTGAGAGAAAAATGGTTTGGAGCATTACAAATATTTTGAATTTGACAGACATCTGATTGAAAAGAAGGGGTTTGCTACGATTTAAATATAACTTTTGCAGGGTTTAGCCACAGGATTTTTTTTTAGCCAACTTGGGTGAAAATTGGACAATAAAATTGAATAAAAGCAGTGAAATATATTTTCGAAAACCAATATGGCCAATTTGGGTAATAATGGAAAAATCTTGACCGGGGCGAATCAGGGACTTGCAGGCAAAACTATGGGTGCTCCAGAGAGGGAACGAAATGTCAAAAATGTAAAGTGGATCCTGTTGCAAAATACAAAAAGAATCCACATCCAGGCACTCGCATAGTAAGCAAAGTAAAAAGCCTAAGAAAGGGTTAAATAATAAAAAGACACCAACACGTATCAGCCCAAGCGAAGGCCTGAATGACTTTATTTTTATTTATTTTTTTTGCAACAGGATCCGCTTATCATTTATGACCAATTTTAGAGCTCCGATTCAAATCCGTTACTTCGCTGAACTTGAGGCCTCAAAGCTTACTAGCAGAAGAGAGTAAAAAAAAAGTACAGCAAAACTGTCTATTCAGTCCTTTCCAAACACATCTTATTACCAAAGTTCCCGAGCCAAACAAAAGCAACAGGGGCTTATGCGACACCGATGCTGGGCCATAAAGTAAATATACTGGACTGATGTTCCCTTGTCATAAGCCACATTTATGTTTTCAAATAATCTGCTTCTGATGACACATTACTTAACACGGCCACTGTTTGTCTGGAGGATCTGGTCTCACATATTCTTCTGAGTGCTTTATTGCAGGCTGCATCAAACCAGCTCTTAAGATCCTGGATGGAGTTTTTATGTATGTGAGCACAGTCCTCTCCGCTGGGGTACTCTCCTCCATATCCTGTCCAGTTATCTGGTTCCTTTCTAGTCCAGTAACTGAAAGAAATGATTCGTTTCATTGAGAGAATTACCTCAAAATTTGTCAAAAGGGTATAATGTTTAGGGTTTAAAATTTAAAGAACTGTAAATGAAGAAATACCTTTCATCTTTACAAAGATTTGTGTTGTCTACCCATAGCCATTGACCCTCCAACTTCTCATCTGTGAGGCCGATCCAGAATGACTCTTCGGTTTTTCAGGAACTCCTTACAGGACAAAGCATAGGCTTGTTATTTACACTGCGATATTTCATATTAATTTCAAACAGTTGTTATTTGTAAGTACACGGACAAACCTGTTCGTCTCTGCTGTTTATAATCACCAGATGACCACCATCTGAGATACAGGCATCTCGACTATCAGTCCAGCTCAGTTTGTGGAGAAAAGGTAACATTCTCCTGCAAGATACTCCCAGTTCTTTGGACATGCTAAAAGTTTATTGCATTTGAGATGAGTTATTTTATTTAATCTTTCATGGGGATGAAATTTGCGTATAATAACCACTTGCCACTGTCATACAGAGCTTTGGACTAATTTTGTGTACAGCACGTCTTGAAGCGCTGCTGAAAATGAGTCTGTTCATAATGCTTGACTTTATAAATTGTTGTGAACTGTTTAATTGAAGAAGAGTCCTTACCTGTTGAGTTCTCATTTAGCACATTGTGAACCTGTTGAAGATCATCAAGCTTTTTCTCTGTATATACATCTAAAGTAGGTGATGATTAGATGTATATTGCATATTGAAATGTAAGAAGCATAATAATATAATATACGCCCTCTGGGAGCTGAGTGCGACCAGCGCACCCGTGAGGAGGAGAATACAGAGCAGCAGCAGCACCGTTTGGCATTGTATTGTTTCATACTTTTCATCTTCAGAAAGATCTTTCTTCCTCACCATATTTCATGAGAACTGTGACTTGCTTAATAATGTGGAACAACCTCTTTAAGGGTTTCCATTTACCTAAGAAGAACCGGCGAACTATTGAACAAACCTGTCAGATTGATACCAGAAAAAGATGTGAAAAACAACACAAACAAAATTCTGACTCTTTATTGTACCGAAATCCTACTGATATATCACTTGCATAATAATTTGGAACGCAGTGTAGATCTGACGTTACGAGATTATTTATGTATGCTATATGGCGGTTATTCATATCTCCTACAAGCTCACAGCAGCATGCTGTGGATGTATTTACAGTAGCAAGTCTCGGCACTTGCTCTGCCGCAGCATAGCAGATCTACTCCGCCAAGACCAAATACATTAACATCATGTACATTACCATGCTACGAGAGTTGTCATGACAGAAATAGTTTGAACAAGAACAAGGATGAGTAAGTCACTAGCTAGGCTACTAATTGCATCTTCAACAGTGTAATTAGATTACTAATTACTTTCTCTAAAGAGTTTTGCATTACTGATTACTTTCTAAATCCCATATCGACCTCGACTAGTTCAACGCAGTACAAGGATAGACATGAAACTGCTTTTTTAATTCTTTCAAATAAGTAATATAAAATTGGATAAATTATTCTTGAACTTAGTATATGTTAAGGGAGAATGTTACCTTAAAAACATACATTTTAACATTAGATGTTAAATCCACTATTGTTTTATATAGTTTTTCTGTAATCTATATACAGTATAATGCAAATACATCAGAAGTAGGCTAACTAATTACAAAAAATAATAATAATAATAATAATACAAAAACAAGAGTAATCCCTCACTTTACTTTTTTAAGAGAAGAGTAATTAATTTTCGGTAATGAAATGTTTTGTAATGCTTTACACTCAACGCTGCGTGTGGGCAGTAGCCTACTCTTTTAGTTATGATTTCATAAGAACATCACAGCATCCTCCCATGAATTTCCCAATATGAAAGTCACTAAGAGTTTGCAATATAGTCTTTGTTATTAAATGGAAAACAGAAAAAGATCTTCCACCCCTTGCAATCACCCAGTCTTCATTTGGGAATTGCTCTTTGTATTTCCCATTTATTTCCAATGACCGCAAACAACACACAAGTGTGACTTTACGCAGAGAACAATGACCGAACAATAGATGGTTAAAAGTTAGACTGAATTAATATGTCAAATTAACTATGCAATTGCAAATCACTACGATAACGTAAAATGATCGTTTAAAAGTTGAGACTTTTATTTTGAAAGCCTGATTAATCGTTTACCTTGGTCGCTGACTTCACCGTACAAATGGACAGTTCGGTTGCTAATCCTTCTGTGTGGGGTACACAAAAAGTGTATAAACACCACGAGCAACAAAATGTTGCCCAAACACGCCCAAAATACAGAGAGGGTAGGCGCCTCAAAGCTGTTAAGGTGGGTTTATTTTATAAATTGTAATTTATGTGAGCAGTGAGCACTGTAGTTTAGCTTGTCGTATCAGTGTGCACCTAATGCACAAAGATGTTGTAGTCACCTCACTAAGTTTTGAGCCACAGCCATTGCAAATAATATTTTTGACTGTATCACTGATTTCAGGTATATACCATTAACTTGGAGTCTCGGTTCCTGTTGGTTCAAGGAGTGCCCGCTATTGGAGTGATGACAGAGCTGGTGCAGCTCTTCGCTCTCTATGGAGTGATCGAGGAGTACAGGGCGCTTGATGAATACCCAGCAGAGCAGTTCACTGAAGTCTACTTATTTCAATTCCAGAAACTGACAAGTGCAAGGTAAAGACAGACTAAGACATGTTTAAAGTGAGCATGTGCTCGTGCCACACTGGAATTTTTAAATGTTTGTCTCTTATGCTCATCAAGGCAAGGCTGCATTTATTTCATCCAAAAAAAAAAAAAAAAATACAGTTAAAAAGTAAAATTGTGACATATTGTTATACTTTAAAATAAAACATTTTTGTTTGCAGTTAAGCTTTTTATTAATATGTTGTAAAAGCCTGTTCTGCTTAATATTTTTGTTGAAACATAACACATTTTCAGAGTTTTTAGATGAATAGAAAGTTAAAATAGAATTTGTTTGTAATATTGTAAATGTGTCCTTTTTAACAAAAAGTATTTTTACATTTACACATTTAGCAGACAGTTTTATTCAAAGCAACTTCTAAAATGAATTCAAAAACAATTTGTCAAGTAGCCAACAATGTTCATAATATACAATGACAGGCTTATTTGGCAACAAGCTATAAAAGGAGAAATGCAGAGTTTTTTTTATGTGTGTAAATTCATCTTTTAACCTTTTCTTGAGGTCATAACACTGCAAGCTGAATATTATAAAAAGAATTTAATGCTGATATCTAAATATGATTAACTTAAAACTTAGAACTTAGAACTTAAAACTAACTTAAGTTAGTTTTTTTATACAGATATGTTCATTTCTCATGAAATGACATGCGTATGTTACAATGTGGATTTTTTTCAGGGTAGCTAAACGTCACACTGATGAAAAGAGCTTCTTTGGGGGTCAGTTGCACGTCTGCTATGCCCCCGAGTATGAAACTGTGGAAGAGACGAGGCAAAAGTTACAGGACAGGAGAAGATATGTTAACAGAGCAAGCCAAAATACAGGTATTGTAAACGATGTGAATTGTCTCCTAATAGGTTACATCTGTAGATAATCTATATAACGTATGTGATTTTTGTTGTTGTTGTTTTCTTTTAAAGCAAAACAACACGATCGACAGTTAGAAGAAAGCACAGAGTCATCAAGCACGCACACACAAACAGCTGCAGCACCTGAGATCCAGAAAGGCTCTGTTAAGGAGAATGTGGACTCTGATGACATGGGCTTTCCTGTTCATCCTTTGCCCTCAGTGGAGGATGTTTCTTATGGCCTTCATGGTTTTGCACAGCCATTACAGTTGCAGTGGACCACTGATACAACATTACCTACTACAGAGGATAAGATGGGCTCTCTACATAATGCCATCCCTCCTGTCACAGAAACTTCAAAGCAGTGTACATCCTCTGCATCTTATAAAAAAGAGAGAGATCTGAGTGAAAGGCGGAAGAACCTGTCACCATCTCTTAAATTTATGCCAAGGACTACACATTTAGAAAATAGAAAAAGAAAGTTGGAGGGACAAGCATTCTTTTTGAATGAAGCTGCTGAAACTGAGACTCTGATTGGTCCTAAATTACCAGAGCTGCCCAAGGTAGACATGGAGGATCATTCATTAAATGTAACCGCCAATTTGATTCGTCAAACAATGTGCAAGGTTAGTTTATCTCTCCTTCCTGCTGTAAATATCATGTAATTTACATAAGTACATAGTGTACTAGAGTTATTATAGTTAACTCAAACTAAAATTAAAAACATAAAAAAATGTTTTTGTTACTTGAAATAAAATAAATATTAACTGAAAAAATAAAATAATATATAATATAAATGTAAAAACTGATTTTAAAAAAAACTATAATATCTCAATGATACTAAAATAAAATGTTATGTACATTATGTAATTTTTCATGATGGTATTTTGCAATGTGTTGTTACAATATATATTTTTTTTCTTTTTTAGGTTACATCTGTTGCAGAGGTCAAACCAGTACAAGGAAAGACCCCAACAGCAAAGCCACGCAGAAGAATTTAATAAGACAGTCATGGTCTCACATTGAGCAATATTTTACATATTTATTTCAGTTTCAGGCACAAATATTGTTCAACTACCTTTTCTCTCTCTTTTTTTTTCATAAAAAAATTTAGTACTTTTCAATGTCCATGTGGTTCCTGGAATGCATATTGCTCGAATGCCAGTATGCTCTGCCAAACAAATAAAAGAACAATTTAAGAGCCTGCCCTTTAAAATGACAATAAATTTTACATGCACAAATAGTTGATGTGATTTCTACCTTTACATCTGGGAGGCAGTTGCCAAAAGCTTCTAGTAAAAGGTTTTCATCTTTGACTGTCTTCTCAAAATCAGAATAAGAAACTTTCCCATCATGGTCATAATCCTGAAAAAAAATGATTGATGTATTTTATACTTAACAATGGTAAAATGTTACATGTAAGTTTAATGACACATAGCAGTACCATTTTCTTCAAGGCAATCTCCACAATGTCCTTAATCCCCTCATCAGGATCCTCTTCAGTGGGTTGTCTGATGAGGCTGTCTTTCAGCATTTGTAACATCTCCTCCCGAGAGATGTATCCGTCCCCATGCAGGTTGTATACGTCAAAACAGACTAATAATAATACGAATGAAATTATGAACATAACAGTTCATGATCACCACTTTAAAGTGAAATATAAAGAACTTACATTTAATTTTCTCATCCAGTGTGCCTCGCAAAAAGACCGACAGACCTTCCACCCATTCTTTGACGCTTATGTAGGTGTCATTGTCCTTGTCAAAGGCACGAAATACTGTTAATTACAATAATAATAATCAGTTTACATTAATATTATTTGATAATTAAGAAACATTGCAAATATTCATTATTGTCACTTACCAATTTCCTCACAACTTTAAACTTAAGATATATTTTAGTATGTGTATATATTTGTGTATATGTATTAAACACACTTAACTACACAGGCCTACTATTCTGTCCACTTCAGTGTGTAGTGTCTACAGTAAAACACTCAGACCAGACTACTAGCTTTATAATACTCCTCATCCAAACCGGAAACGTACCGCTGTCCATCATCATATCGTCGGTCATGCCGAATGTGTTGTGCAGTATATTTCTAAACCTGACCCGGTCCAGTCCATGAGCCGCTCTTCTCTCTGCCTGCTCTCCCAGCAGACCGTTGAACAGCCTGATCAGACACTCCGTCTCTGTTTTATCAACTACAGCATGAGCACAGTATTGTCAAATGAATAAACAAGGCATTTTCTGACATGGTAATGAACTAAGACAGGGCTAGGAAACGCCGCTGTCCTGTAGAGTTTAGCTCCAACCCTAATCAAACACACCTGAACAAGCTAATCCAGGGCTACAGGCAGGTGAGGTTTTTTTCAGGGTTGGAGCTAAGCTCTGCAGGACAGCGGCGTTGCCCTGAACTGAGATCTGAGAGCAAGCGTTTTACAATAATAATATTATAAAGAATATTGATTGACATGTTAGAAGAAGAAAAAAGCATTACAGATACCTACAATGTTTGACTTGCTTGCATAATGTTTCGGCGAGGTTTTGAATTAATTTTCTGTTCATCGCCGACATTTTCTGCATGTTTTTACCTCACACAAGTCTTTCGTTAGATGTTGCTATAGAAACCAGTAGCCCCTCACTGCAGAACAAAGATCCAGGGGGCGGGGTTGGATCCACATCCAGGGGGTGGAGATTGGTAGGTTTAGGGGTGGGGATGGGGTAGGTTTAGGGATCAGGGGGTGGAGACGGGTAGGTTTAGGTAAATGTAAGGTGGGAGGAGTTGAATCTAGATCCAACCGCACCCCCTGGATCTTGTGTTCTGCAGTGAGGACCATCTCATAGAAACGCGTCGTAAAGGCGGAGCAATGTTGTGTCGTGTAAAAAAAGGAATGCATCATCCATTTTGTTTGTCAGTAAACGGTCGTTTTATTTTATCCTAACATTTTTACCCGTATCTGGTTATTGTGGGACTTATTGGGGAAGCTGTCCCCCTCAGTATAGGCTACAGTGCTCATCGCTGTGCATGGGTTGTAGGCTAATTGTGGGTTTTGATTCATCCCAGAGAGTCGAATCTTTTGAATCACGATCAGATTTGTTCAATGATACTTTTTTTGCAGATTGTTATGCCAATAAATTGCAACCAGCATTGAAAGAGTCATTAAGTCATCAGAATGAATGTTTAAGCATTGTCCTCAAACTTGGAGGTTGATGATACATGGGGCAACTTTTTGAGCAATGTTGCTTGCTGTCAACGGGCAACCAGGTGAGACGGGGCCCACGACAAATCTAAAATATCCAGATAGAAATGTGGGTAACACTTTATTTTAAGGTGTCATAACACTGAGTAATTACCTAGTTAAGTACTTAGTAGTAGCTGTTGTACTTACATGAAACAAAAGTTACTTACCATGTAACTAAGTTATGGAACAGCCTATACTTAATTATGTAGATGTAATAGGCAGCTACTTTTACACATATGTAACAGACAGAGTCTGTTACACAGCAACTTATGTAACCAAAATATTGTTACATGTGTTGCAGATTTTATGCAACGTAATTGTAAATGTAAGTGCACAGACATAAGCTACTTAAAATAAAGTTTATCAAGATTGTACTTAAGTGTACTTCATGTGTAACTATACTGTACACCTCATCCAGCTGCACCTTAGTTTGATTTAACCCACCAGTACACAGCTTAAATACATGTAATACCTTTCTAATTTCATTACAATTACATAATATTACACAAACATAAGCTACTTAAAATAAAGTGTATCAAGACTGTACTTAAGAGTAGCTGTGTAACAGACTTGGTCTGTTACATATGTGTTACAGTAGCTCTCTATTACATCTACATAATTACAAACTGTAATTACAGGCTGTTCTATAACTTAGTTGCATGGTAATTACACTTTATTTCATGTAAGTACAACGGCTATTACCAAGTACTTAATTATGTAATTACTCAGTGTTATGACACCTTAAAATAAAATAATTAAACTATAATTAAACTATAATTCTCAATGGGAAAGCGCCCAAGCAAAAAAGCTCAAAAAGTTGCCCCGTGTGTCATCAGCCTGAGGACTTTGCCTCCTCATTTCAAAACACCACGGCACACCACTGATTATATATGCTACAACAATACAACAATAGTAAGTAACACAGTAGTATCTATTACAAATGTAGCTGGAGAGACTTCAGTAAACAAAAATGATTAGTTAGTTTAATTATAATTAGAGTTAGTAACAATGAAGTGAAAAAGAACATTCATTTCAAAAGATTCATTTATAAACTTATTCATTCATGAACAATAATACGATGGATGGATGATTAAAAATAGTAAGACTTTCTCAAAAACAAACCATATATTGAATGACTATGCAATTTATTGTAATTAAACTATCATTCTTCCAATTTTTATTTTGCATTAATTCAGCTTGGATGTGGGACTTGGCAGTTTTGCACTTTGGCAGTTTTTGATGAGAGGTTCATTCAGGTTATGGGGGTTGTTTATTTACAACACCAAACCTATAAAAGACAGAAATACATTGCATGAGTTTTGTTATATTTATATGTTATCTTAAATCTATTATTACAATTCATTCACATTTGCATAAGCTTTGTGATTAGGTATGATTAATACAGCAACATAAAGTTAGTTTTACCGCTGCAGCACCCCCACTGGCCAGCTGATGTCTTGCAGCAGAACTGCTCAGTTGGGCAGTAGACATTTCCATCACAATGAACCTTCTCAGTCTGCATCTGCCAATTGAGAGCCTGGTCAAAGGACACTGACTGCAAAGGAGATAAAGAAATAAATGTTTGTACTAAGGAATATAATATAATATAATATAATACAACAGATTTCGTGAGATTTGCCACTCGTATGGGAGGCATTTGGGCTTCTCATAGTGAGAGAATAGTGCTTTTTTGATGGCATATATCAAGGTAAAGTGCCACCAGCCCTATCTTAAGTCACACAAAATTTCTAACTGGCAGGTCTTTCTTCAAATCAGTCGCTGATTAGTCTGCACAGTGCCACATCAAGTCGAAATACCTATAGACAGAGTATTGACACACCTGAGTTTTTTGGATAGCTTTTAAGGCCAGTCTGGGAGAAGACTGCAGTCTCAGCCACCCACCCTGACAATAGGATGATGTCGAATCACACAAATAACCATGAGGGCAGCAATGGAGTCCGTCTCTGCAGCACTGGCCCTGCAGGAGAGGGGAGAATGAACAAAAGTTTAATCTTAATGTATAACTAGAACAAAACATTTTACTGTGATTCACTTACCATTGGGTATGGACAGCAGCCCCAGGACCCACGAGGATTTAGACAACACGTTGTGCCATCAGGACAATAAGTAGAGGCATCACAGTGAACCACAGAAACAGAGGCACTATCAGATTCTGCAGCTACAAGAGCTACCATGAGTAACATCAACACTGGAACCATCTGAAAACATGAAATTACAATATAATATAATATAAATAACACTTTAATATTTAGGAACTTTTTACATCTGCAATAACATTTGATATTACCGATAATGTGGCAAAGTCAATAATAGATTAATTGACAGTGAGAATCAGATCATTTACCTTGCTGGTTGGATTGTTTTGCTGCTGGCTGTGCTGTCCTGTGATGATTATACTGTACCTCTTATATTTATACACATGGCTCCTCCCACTGTAAAAACAGAAAATCTGTTCAGTCAGATTTTAATCATGAGATTTAGACACCACAAGTTTCTGAACATGTGAAAGTCTTGTATGAACTTGAAAGAATGGGAATGAGAGGCAATCCTTACATACGTAGTTAGAAAATTACTTCCTCATATCCAAACATAAATATTTAAAAATGTATTTGTAATTATAGGCCTAATTATAATCAATGAATCAATTAACCTTTACATAGATGAATGTTTCATCAATGATTGTTACATATTCGGGTCTTTAGTGACCCAGAATGTACATTTAACACAGATTGATCTCCAAACTGCACCAATGTAAAACTGTCCTGATATTTTAATAACAATTACAAAATTATAAAGTAAAGCTTATTACCTTGGCTATTTGTTAGAACTTGTAAAAGTTTTTTTTGAGCAGCTGCTCCCTGCCATCACTGTCATTTTCACTCTTCATTTCATAAATTCAGCATCTGGCTTATTTCTGAACCACTTTATATGTTACTCCCAAAACTATTGTTTTCATCATCTTCAGAATCCATATTCTGTTTGCTGACATCTTTGTCATCAGACCCACCATTAGCCGATGCTAATATTTGATTATTTGCGGGGGGGAAAATGATATGATTCATTATATTGCTGTCCATTTAATATTTAATATTACAATTTATTAGTCTCTTTCAGGATAACATACAATATAGGCCTATTACAATATTTCTACCAAAACATATTTAATGTTGCGGTAATAACATATTCCCATGAGCACACACCTGCAGTCCTAGAATTAGCAATTTATCTACTTTTTCTAACATGTTGTTTTCAGTAATATGACGATTTTTTTCTGTGTAGAATTTTTGCAACAGTATTACTATATTATAATTAATACAAATATTAAAACCCTCTTTCAGGTGAAAATAACATGTAAGTATACCACACCAATCAACATCTCCTTGTTGACATATTTGGGAGATATAAAAATATGTACCATTCTTTGGAACCTAACTGTATTTCAGCTGCCTGAAATATAGCCATCAACCTGGCACTGCATCTGAACCTCTGCATTAGTTTGCTTCTGAAGAATGCAGGAATGAAGTTCCACACAGGTAGCATCGGCCTTAAAGGAACACTCCACTTTTTTTGGAAATAGGCTCATTCTCCAACTCCCCCAGAGTTAATAAGTTGAGTTTTACAGTTTTTTTAATCCATTCAGCCGATCTCCGGGTCTGGCGATAGCACTTTTAGCATAGCTTAGCATAGATCATTGAATCCGATTAGACCAGTAGCATCGCGTTCAAAAATGACCAAAGAGTTTCGATATTTGTCCTATTTAAAACTTGACTCTTCTGTAGTTATATCGTGTACTAAGACTGGCGGAAAATGAAAAGTTGCGATTTTCTAGTCCGATTTGGCTAGGAACTATACTCTCATTCCGGCGTAATAATCAATGAATTTTGCTGCCGTAACATGGCCGCGGCAGGCGCAGTGATATTACGCAGTGCCTGAAAGTAGTCCCCAGCTAGGTAACTAGTTATAATATAGCTGGGAACTACTTTCAGGCGCTGCGTAATATCACTGCGCCTGCCGCAGCCATGTTACGGCAGCAAAATTCCTTGATTATTAAGCAGGACTGGGAGTATAGTTTCTAATCATATCTGCCTAGAAAATCGCAACTTTTCATTTTCCGCCGGTCTTAGTACACGATATAACTACAGAAGAGTCAAGTTTTAAATAGGACAAATATCGAAACTCTTTGGTCATTTTTGAACGTGATGCTACTGGTCTAATTGGATTCAATGATCTATGCTAAGCTATGCTAAAAGTGCTATCGCCAGACCCGGAGATCGGCTGAATGGATTAAAAAAACGGTAAAACTCAATTTATTAACTCTGGGGGAGCTGGAGAATGAGCCTATTTCCAAAAAAAGTGGAGTGTTCCTTTAAGGTTCTTTATCACATCTTCAACGAGGGAAAGAATGTGATTCAAGAAGGTAAACCTCCACAACTACACTTATTAACCACTTCTACTAAGGTTGGGGAGCAATATTTTGGTTGGTAACAATGTATTGATATGTTAACACCAAGTATTGATATTTTATAATATAAATATACAGAATTAGGAATTCCTTACATTTATTCACTAGCATGTAGGTTGAATGAGTAACTTAATCCACACAGATGAAAAGTTCTTTCTGTCAGACTGTAGCCTTAAGGGTACAGCCCACATGTTGTCACCTTTACGACACGGTGTGAACGCAGTTAAGCAATGGGTGTTGCAGTAACCCTATAGCAGATTCTTTGGCTTTTCTTCAATTTTGTGTACAACCTTGAAGAAAACGCTACGTGTCGGGCTCTTCGCCTCCACGTCGTGCATTCAAATCGTTTAATGCACAGCTAGCTGTTGATTATCCTTTACATATTTCAAAACCACACCAGTTGCTTACACTTTCACTTCACTTTTTTAATGCAGATTGTGCATTTTTAATTTCTATATGACATATGATTGTGGTGTAGGCTATAGAACATTTTATATTCATGGTTATTGTCTTGAGATTGTCAGTCTGTTATAACCTCATGTACAGTTAAAGATATACAGGACCCAAATTCAGAGTGCAATTCTATAAGCATCCAGTGTAAACTTTATTTAAGATTTTCTGCCGTTTTTAATTAGCTTTAATTATTTTCTTTCCTCTATTTTTCCTAAAATCCTCACTCTTTTATTCTCATTAATGTCACCTCCTAGCTATAATTTTAGGTAAGACATTTGGACAGAACTCTGTGACTTGCCTACGTGTTTGTCTTGTTTTGTGTCCTCTCAAATTATAATTACATTCAAACGTTTGAGGTCAGTAAGATTTTTAAAAATGTTTTTCAGTTATCTTTATCCCAAGGCTGCATTTATTTGATGAAAAAAATACAGTAAAAACTATTATTGCAGTTTAAAATAAATTATTTATATTTTAATATATTTTAAAATGTAATTTATTTTTTAAAGTTGCAAGCCTGAATTTTCAGCAGTCGTTACTCCAGTCATCAGTGTCACATGATCCTTAGATCCGTAGATATTAGAAAGCATTTGGTGCTCAAGAAACATTTATTATTATTATCAATGTTGAAAACAGTTGAGCAGCTTAATATTTTTGTGGAAACATGTTTTTTTTTAAATGTCAAAGAATAAAAGTATTAATTTCTTTTTTTAAAATCTTATTGACACTATATAATAAATGTCTCCTGACTCCTTCATATATATGAATAATGATATTCAAATATTCAGTGATTAATAATATTATCTCTGAATACATGACTCAAGACTGCTTATGGGAATTAAATATAAAATTTTATGAGTTTTTATAGGATCAAATTATGAAGCCCCATTATCTCCATTCCTCCAATAAATCGTTCATATCAACATTTATACATATAGCCTATACATTTACCTTTTTCCCATAAATAGGAACAGAAAGAGATTTTGCCATTCTGAGCTCTTGACCGAGGTTCCCACTGATGATTATGCAAAATTTAAGGCTTGCTCTCAAAATCTACAAGATTGCAACACCTGCCCAACTGCTTGCCATTACATATCAATTTTCACAATTAGTGTGGGATTGGCTTGTTAGCTCAAGTTAGTTCCCAAATTATTTAACTCTTTTGTTTGTTAGGTTTGTTTTCGTTTTTCTGTTGTAGCATTTTAAATTATTTTGAAAGACAGCTCCCACCCTGTCACTGAGGCTGCATTTATTTGATTAAATAAATGCAGCCTTAGTGAGCGTAAGAGACCTCTTTCAAAAACATATTAAAAATCTTAATGATTCCAAACTTTTAACAATTACTGCCACCAGAGTGTGTGTTAGTGCATGTTGAAGGTGTGTATTCTGTACACCAGGGGTCACCACACTCAGTCCTGGAGGGACGGTGTCCTGCAGAGTTTAGCTCCAACCCTGCTGAGAATTCTGGGCCAAGAACGGTTTGTAATCGTGCCATGCCAAAACAAGATTGTGATACCTGTGAGTTGTCCTAACTGCGACGCAGAAATGCGCTTCTTGTCTGGTGTGTGACCACCTTATACATTAATACATTTTAAAGTTGCATCTGTTAAAGGGATAGTTAACTCAAAAATGAAAATTTGCTGTTACTCACCCTCAAGCCATCCAAGATGGGGAGCAGGGGAATATAGGCAACTGATAGCCATTAAACCCTGCACAAAAAAACAGGTAATCAATATAAATGTCACGCGTCCCGGGCATGCATGGAACACGTAGGCAGATTAAAGTGAATTATCAGGGGAAACAAAAGGACACAGAAACATCAGTGGCTTTCCTTATAGGCTTGACTTGTCAGCGTCTCTTTATTAACATTTCTCTGCAATATTAACCAGTTCTCTTTTCAGTGTTTTCACAGTTAAATCATTAGTTCTTTTTCACAATGTATTCATTGTTTTGCACTTCTTGTTTTCCCTAGATCTGTTAAAGTAGTTAAAGACTCAAATGACTAAAATGTGACATTCTATTAAGCAATTTTAGTCACAAGATAAAGTGTACAGAACTTCGTCATTCTTACAGGGCTCTCAGAACAGCCTGATTTGAGAAAGGGGATTTAAAATAGGAATAAAAAAAAAAAAAAAAAACACTGGGTGGATTTTTATCATTTATCATTATCATTAGTACACACACTTCCAACACATATTTATGTTCAAACAACTTGAAAAGTGAATTTTGCATCTGATGTCCCCTTTAAGCATTTTCGTCTCAAGATAAAGACTGAGACAAATTCTGGAAGTAGGAGCATCCTTCAGACTTCACAGACTGTGGTAGGTGTCTTTGTTTACCAGACTTGTACTGCATCTAGATGTTTGGGCTCTATCCTGACTCCATCTGCACTGACTAGTCATCGCATGTTACACACTCCCTTCCCGAACATCTCACACTCAGCTTAATGCCATGTCATTATGAGGCTTGTAGTACTTTCTGCAGTCCTTCCACATGTACCTCAAAGGTCTTTGCGTAGCATAAGATATCGTCAAGATAAGGGATACAACATTCATCTTGCAAGGAGCCAACACCTCTTCTTTGCTTCTTTGAAAGGCAACTGATGCATTGGTTTGCTGAAGGGGATTTATGCAGTGGCTTGGGGATTGAGGAGTATGTTCTGTGAATAGGAATGTTGTCGGTTAAGTTGATGACCTTTTGCAAACTTGGGATACAACCCATGCCTTTGTCATTACGTGCAAATGCCATAGATTCTTCTTACAAAATTCTCTTGACTGTGCTCACAGGATGATCACTATCAATTACAAGGTGGCCACTGCATTTGTATTCATTCATCATCACATCAGCCTGGTCATCTCCTGTCTCCATAGTAGTGTAGTGACCATTGATAGGACCTTTGTAGCATTCTGTGTCTGTCCCTTAACCAGCTGTTCAATGATGTTGATTCCCAGGAGGGATCATTGAAATGCCCTGTTACCCAGCAGGAAAGCGACTTAAATCGCCGAGAACTATCACTATTTCAAGGGAGGTTCATTGTTGCCTTAACCCACCCAATAAATGGCAGGATATCTCCAGGTCATAAGTAATGTACGGGTGAGTGTGTTTTCTTCCAGCCGTGGTAGATGATGTTGAAGCACCTGTATCAAGTAAGGCAGTAACAGCATAACCACTGATGATACATTTCAGCAAGCATTTGCTTCCTATTAATTCTGTTACCTTGTTTTATGTTGGGTTTGTCTTGCTAGACATGGGAAAGCAAACTGCACTGTGCACACTGCCTTTCAGCATTAGTCCCATTACACAATACAGGAATACCCCATCTCCGCACTTACAACTATTCCTATGCTAACCTCTAAGGAGGGGGTGGGGGTGGGGGGTACTCTCTCTGGGTTCGGGCCAAAATTCCGAGCTTGGAGCTCTCTCCTCGGACAGCACGGCAAACATGCATAACCTTTACTCTGTTTATTATATGTAAGTGTGAACTTTTCAACTCTGACACAGCCAGATCATCTTTATAAATGAGGATTACCTTGAATTACCTTGACTATTTGCAGGATGGCTTGAATTATCTTACTTTCTGGGTGGTTTGCTTTGAGACCTCTTTCACTCTTTTTGAATAAATTGCTGTATGACCTATCTGACCATGTGTACCTTGAATTCTTTGCGAGGTAAGTACGGAAAGACCTTTGAGTAAATAATACCCTCACTCCACTGGCATGATGAGTCTTTAGGGTAAGAAGACTTTCATACAGTTTGTGTTGTGCTCTTTTAGGCTGATGATACATGGGACAACTATTTGAGCAATTTTGCAGAGCAACTTTTTTGAGCAATGTTGCTTGGGCACTTTCCCACTGAGAAAGGGTAACAAATTTCTATCTGGATACTTTAAATCAGTTGTAGGCCCTGTGTCTCATCTGGTTACCCATTGATGCCAACATTTACCAAAGTTTCCCAGCAATGTATCATCAGTCTTAGAGATGGATTGTCTGTTTTGTCATCATTCTGTGTTTTGTATTATGACAGTTTCTTGCCTATTTCCTCATATCTATAGAACAGTTGCTGATACAGCAGTGAAGTTTGTCTGTCTGTATATAGTGGATGCCAGTGTGCCAAATAGATGATGACACAGGCTGATCACTACACATGACCCTCAATCAGTTCCTTAAACATGTCTCTCAATGTCAGCAGTTGTACAATTCCCTCTTTTTCCAAAGTGTCATTCTGCATGTAAGAAGAAATCAAATTTAAACAGCTTTCCTCACCATCCTTGGAGAAATCAAACCTGCAGCTGGGGTGATCTATCTATCATGTAAATATTATTATAATAAGAACACTGTATAGAATGTATGTTGTAAATTCTTTTTGCTTTAGTTGCCCGTGCTTTAAAGTTTTGTGAAGAGTCTAGAGCAGAGTTACGTATTCTGGCATTCTAGCACTTGCAATGGTCAAGTTCACTTGTGCATTCATTTCCTTTTGAACAGATGTAACTTGTAATTTTACATCTATGTTGTATAGATCTGATTAATCTTATACAGGATAGGGGAGTGAACGAACAGCACCCTCTTCCACCTTCAATACCCACGACTGAAGTGCCCTTGAGCAAGGCACCAAACCCTCAATCGCTCCCCGGGTGCTGCAGCAAAAATGGTTGCCCACTGCTCTGGGTGTGTGTTCATGGTGTGTGTTCACTACTCACTGTTGTGTGTGCTGCTTTGCCTCGGTTGTTCCGGCAGTAACAAACAAATCATCTGCACTTGCCAGTTTAAACTCCTGATATCCCTGATAGCAAACGCACATTTCAGAGACGTCTATTTTACGTCTGCATTTACATCTGCAAGACGTATTTTTTAGAGTATTTGCTCATCTGCAATACGTCTATAGGCCGTTTCCTATCAGATGTCAAATAGACATCTATTAGATGTCTTTAAGATGTTTGTGATTTAGAATGTATGTTAAACTGACATCTTACAGACGTCTATCAGATGTTTTTGCACAGCAGATGCTTTCCAGATCAAATGATCTTTAACAGACATCTTGCAGACGTACGTGTGCTATCTGGGATACGATTTTCTGAGCACATACAAAGCAAGCACATAGAAAGCTGGCTGTCAGACAGCATATCGCAGGAGCATTAAACTCTTGGTCATGTAAAGAGTTGAGGAAGAAATCGCATGTCTATCAGTATCTTAGATCTGTGAAACAGCATCTCTTGGACATGGCGACAACACACTACTAACGCAACTTAACCAGACATGCCTTAGGTGGGAATTATTTAAATTTGGGATACTGCAAAATAAACGTTCAAATGTATGCAAAAACTGGGGACTGAGGGGCATTTGAGGGAGTTCAGGCAAAGCGCATACTAATATAAATGATAAATCTCTTTGAAAGCACTTTTTCCTTTGTAACTTTGCAGACATTACACACAAAAGGAAGTTTAAAGTGTAAAAAGCATAATGGGACCCCTTTAAACGGCTCATTCAAATGTCAATTCCTTGTGCGTTTATGTAATTTGTGTAAATAAATATAGCCTACTGTAAGTTGTTATATTATGTATATGTTTTGCATTTACCTGATTCATTTATTCATTCACTCTTCAGCTACAGCAGTTTAAACAGCAATGTTTTAACATTATTAAATGAATTATTTCAAACTATCATATGTTTCTTTTACAAAAATGTTGATGATGCATTGCTAATAATGACTAGCAAGTGTTATTTTTCATTGTCCTTTTTGCCATGGCTCACATTGCCTCTTAGTTAATCAGTTCATAATTTTACTCAGCTTTCCAAAAAATATGACAAAAATGCTCATCCCTAGTGCAAGGCTCGATATTAAGGCTGGTCAGGGACCAGTCAGTTTTTTTTAAGGGGCAAGTGAAAGAGAATTTTAGTTGTTCCGAACGCGCTTATCCTGATTGAAACATAGGCTAACAAAAAAGGCTACCAGGCAGCAAAACTTGGACCACCAAAATGATTTTGATTTTATTAGGCTACATTAATTCTAAACAGCGATTGATAAAGGATAATGTACTTGATATATAATTTAAAGAGGAAACAAGTACTTAATACGGAGGTAAAGACAGTCCCATTCATAAAGACTTGCTTCTTTCTTGAATTAGCCGTTTGAACGAATTGGTTCAATGGATGACTCACTCATTAAAACTCACTCTTTAATCACTTGCTGCCACCTACTGGTGGTTTAGTTTATTTAAAAGTATAATTTCATTTTATCCAACATTTCACATTTGTGTATAACATTAATCTCAACATTATTTTAAAAAAACTGCCCTGGAAATCAATTTAAGGGGGCAAATGCTGATGAGGATATTGCTTCAGAATAAATTACCACAATTAAACAAACCTGGACAAGTAAGTTTTTATTCAGACAAGTAAATGGCAGATTTATTTTTGTGTGCAGATTGGCAGATGTTATTTGAGCTCACATTTCAACACAGACCGACCATCTATTAATTTACTCTGACTTTACTGGGGAAACTCACTTAATATTTCCCCACCACGAAGTTATTTAATGTCAAAACATATAGAAAATTTGAACTTGCATGCCTTCACTTTAAGATTAATACATACATTCACTTTTTGTGAACACAGCTGAATCATCAAGGGAAATAAAGGATTGAGAAACAGCATGGCTTATCGTCAGGGGTAAAGAGATTACGGTTTAAGGTTTTAAATATGGATATTTTTCTTACATAAGAGCATCGATTCGCTTCAGGAGGCCTTAATTAACCCCCCGGAGCCATGTGGAGCACTTTGTTAGATAAATATACTGTAAGTTGTTATATTGGATTGATGAATGCGGTTTATGCACCATGCACCCTAGAAATTTGACATTTTAAACTTTTTTTTTTTCATGCTGATAAAACAAAGCACCACATAATGGAGTGCAGCAGAGCAGAATCAAAAATGTTATCTAATGGGGGGACAATTTCACCATATCTAACTATTGAGGGGGGTGGGTCTCCCGTGATGTTTATTGTTATTGTCCTATACATGGAAATTGTGGGGATTTTGATTCATCCCAGTGACTTGAATATATTGAATCACCTTCAGATTTGTTGAAAGCTGATTCAGTGACCGTTTCTGTAGATATGTCAGTAGGTGGCGACCAGTGAGAGTGTTGTGTGTTAACGAGTCATTAAATCATCAAAAATGTATCACAAACACAAACAATCAAGTTTTTGATCACATGAGCTCATTCCGCTCTAGTGTTGTTGATATATTTTTATGTTTAATTTGTTCCCTTAAAATAATCATTCATAAGATTCATTCAAGAACAAAATATCACATATCCTATGAATGGATCATAAAAAATACAAACAAATAAAAACACACTCTCAAAAACAACTTATTTATTAAATGACAATGACATTTGACTGTTTTTTTTAAATTATTATTATTATTTTTTATTTTGAATTATTTGAGTTTAGATGTGTATTATTGCTTTTCCTCAACAGTAACTGACATTTGAAAGCCTCTTGCACTTTGACAGTCTTTGATAAGAGCTGCACCCAGGACACGTGGGATGTTTACTTACATATTCTTATTATAACACCATCTCTGTAAAAGAAAGAAATATAACATGAGCAAACACAAAACTTCACATTGCATGAGTTTTTATTATATTTATGGGTTATATTAAAACCTATGTTCATCAACATTTATTTGAGTGTCATTATTAGGTATGATTAATACAGCAACATAAAGTTAGTTTTACCGCTGCAGCACCCCCACTGGCCAGCTGATGTCTTGCAGCAGAACTGCTCAGTTGGGCAGTAGACATTTCCATCACAATGAACCTTCTCAGTCTGCATCTGCCAATTGAGAGCCTGGTCAAAGGACACAGGCTGCAAAAAAAGATATTTCATTGCAGGGATTACATTAGTAAACACATAACCAGAAGTTCACCTGCTTAGAAATTTTTTACAGCTCAAATAAATATGTTTGAATAATATAATATAATATAATATAATATAATATAATATAATATAATATAATATAATATAATATCTGCTCTAAACCACCCAGAAGTCATTGCCCTATTGTTTCATTTGATAAATGAATGCTGAAATTGAAGTGACTGTTTACTGAGAACGTGCTACAGAACAATTTCTTCAACTGCTTCAAAAATCACATGCCTTTTTATTGTAAACGGTTTATTATTTGTATCTTGAAAATATTTAACCATGTTTTATTACTGCCGGAAATGTTGATTAAAAGTCACATGACTGTCATGCATATGGTCATAGTGACGCAGTGGTTTTCCCATCGCTCTGGACATTTTGTGTGTCACCTCATTTACCTCACCTGATTTGGATAATCATCTCATTAGATGAGAGCTCCATAAACGTGCAGAGAAATGGGTCCCTAGGACCAGGACTGAAAACCACTGCTTTCACGATAGGTCACAACATGATAGGTTGCGTTACTAGTTGCATATTTTGAGTTACTGGTTGCATAGTTTGCATACAGGCTGCATATAGTTTGCGATACTGGTTGCATAGTTTGCATTACTTTGGAATCATATACATACACAGTGCTGACTCACCTGAGGTTTCTGGATAGCTTTGGTAGCCGGCTTGGGAGAAGATGGCAGTCTCAACCACCCCCTCAAACATTGGGTCGATGTCGAATCGCAGTGATACCCATGACGACAGCAATGAATTCCATCTCTGCAGCACTGACCCTGAAAGAGTGGGAAGAATGAGCAAAGGTTAAACATAAAACTTAACTTAATAGAGTTTAATAAAACAATTAGACATTTTACTGTGACTCACTGACCATCGAGAATGGGCAGCAGGACCACACACCATAAGGACTCAGACAGCACGTTGTTCCATCAGGACATATAGTATAAGAATCACAGTGAACCACAGAAACAGACTCTGCTGGTTCTGTGAGATCCATCGTTGGCTCATCTGCAGCTACAAGAGCTGCCATGAGTAACACCAACACTGGAATCATCTGAACACATGAAATGAAAAAATGATTATATATTATATTATAGGTTTTTTATTGCTATCTTTCTTCTTTTTGAGAATAAGAACATTTACCTTGCTGGCTGGGACTGTGTCTCCTCTGGTGTGGACTGTTTTGCTGCTGGCTGTGCTGTCCTGTGATGTTCTTACTGTATGTCATATTTATACACATGGCTCCTCCTACTGTAGAAACAGGAAATCTGTTCAGTCAAATGTTAACCAGGCCATTTAGATACCGCTTTATGAGTTTCTGAACATACTGTATATAGAAGTCTTTCCATGATCATGATGTAATAGGAAATGAAAGAATATATGAGAGTAAGGCAGAACCTTACAGAGGTAGTGAGAGGACCACTTCCTCGCATCCAAGGCATATATTTAAAAAATATATGTATACAGTTGTGCTCAAAATTATTCATACCCTTGGTAAATATGATCAAAGGCGGCTGTGAAAATAAATCTGTATCATTAATCCTTTTGATCTTTTATTTTAAAAATTTCATTGGAGAATAAGAATTTAAAATGGGAGAGAAATATCATTATGAAATAAATGTTTTTCTATAATACACATTGGCCACAATTAATGGAACCTTTTTATTCAATGCTTTTTGCAACCTCCTTTTGCCAGTTTAACAGCTCTACATTTTCTCCTATAATGCCTGATGAGGTTAGAGAACACCTGACAAGAGATCAGAGACCATTTCTTCATCCAGAATCACTCCAGACCCTTTAGATTCCCAGCTCCATGTTGGTGCTTCTTCTCTTCAGTTCACTCATTTTCTGCAGGGTTCAGGTCAGAGGACTGGAATGGCCAGCAGAAGCTTGGTTTTGTGCTCAGTGACTCATTTTTGTTTTGGTTTTGATGTTTGTTTGTGGATCATTGTCCTGTTGGAAGATCCAAACATGCCATTATAAGATTTCTAGCATGGACAGTCAGTTTTTAAATTTTTAAATGTTAGTATTTAATTGAATCCATGATACCATGTGTCTAAACAAGATGTACAGGACCTCCTGCAGAAAAATGGGCCCACAACATTAAAGATACAGCAGTATATTTCATTGTACACCAAATCAATCACGTCCTCTTCCAGGCAGATTTGTAATATCTTTAGTTGATTGGAACCTCTTAATTATTGCCCCGATGGAGGAAATGGGGATTTTTAATTCTTTAGCTCTTTTCTTACAGCCACTTTCTAAATTTGTGAAGTTCAACAATCTTTTGCTGTACATCAGAAATATATTATTTGGTTTTACTACTTGTGATCAATGATTAAAGGAATTTGGCCTTTGTGTTTCTCGTATTTTATAATCCTGTGAAACAGGAAGCCAAGGGTGGACAACTTCATGTTCCTAGTCACACTGGTGTGATAAAAAATACTTTTAAATTGTTTACTGCATTATTGAGAACATGCTACGGAATGGTCTTGGAACTCTAAAAAATTTCTTATTTCTAAATTTTCTTAAATCATTGTTTCAAACTTGTTTTAAAAGTCATATGCATTTTTATTGTGCACTGTATATTATTTGCAGCTTGAAAATATTCACCCGTTTAATTACTGTCGGAAAACGTGATTAAAATCATATGACTGTATGCACGTATATGTATGTAGGTATGTATGTATAAGTATGTAGGTCATTGTAACATGATAGTTGTATTACTGGTTGCATATTTTGCATTACATTGGCGTCAAATAGTACTATTTGATTCTACGAAGTCTATGTTTACGTCATAAGATTCCTGGGGCCTGTACCATGACGGTAAATGAACAAATTCAGAGTTATAGGATAAGTTTTGAGTTGACAAAACCAAACCAATCTGGCTTTGTTGGTACCATGAAGCTGATCATCAACTTCCTCTGTCAACTCAGGCTTGATCCTGAGCTAACGGAGCGCGTGCACATGAATGTGTGACATCAGCGGCGAACAGCTAATCACTTTGGTCACATCTGATTGGCCCAATTTCAATTTGATATCTCTAACCCAGAACATAACTTGCCCCGGAGCAGGGTAGCTGTGCAGTGTAAGTTACTATGGCAATGAACGCAGCTAAAAGCCAAGCCACTTTCATGGTACCTAAAACCCAGGGTTGGTGCAAACTAAACTGAAACTTACCTGGCTAGCCAGCTAAACCGGCTTCATGGTACAGGCCCCTGGTCTGATTTAAATATCCTAGCAAGTAAAGTTTGATCAAAGCATTATTTTGTATTCATGCCAAGGGAGATGAAAAGATTGCATTAAAATGATTTCTAAATTAAAATTTTCCCAGCTCTGATGCAACATTTGCAACATTTGATTTTTTTTAAACTAAGGTTCCCTTTCACTGATTATGTAACATTTGGAACATAAACATATATTTCAAAACCACACCAACTGCCTACACTTTCACTTCATTTTTTAAATGTAGATTGTGGTTTTGTTTTTTGTTTTTTTACTTCTATAGGGACATATGTTTGTGGTATATTAAACCTTTTGTTTCCATGGTTACTGTCTTGAGGTTGTCAGTCTGTCACACAACCTTGTGTTCAGGACCTGCAGATGACAATTCTGTTAGCATCTGATTTTTCTGCCATATTTTTAATCTTTGTCTATAATTAATTCAAAGAGGAGGAAATCAGAGCTTGAATGAAGTCTCAATCAGCTTCCACCACAGCATACAGCAAACAGGTTAACTCTGTTTACCTTTAACATTCATGATTATTTGGTCCTGTAAACTAATATAATATAAATAGTTTTTCTTACTATGTGTAATGGAAGGCAGACTGTAGATTGCACTGCTCATCTCTCAAATTACGCTACCAGTGTAATGGGTCAATAAGTTTGGGAACAGTAAGATTTTTATTTGTAATTATTATTATTGATTATGAAGTGTCTTTTACCTACCAATGCTGCATTTATTTTATCATACAATAAAAAATTATTATAATTTAACAGTTTTCTATTTTAATATATTTTAAAATGTAAGTCATCAGAAATCATTCCAATATGCTGATTTTCTGAAACATAAATGAAATACAGTATTTCTTATTAATATCAATGTTGAAAATGGTTATGCTGCTTACTATTTTTGTAGAAACTGTGATACATTTTTATTTCAGGTTTCTGTGATAAATAGAAAGTTCAAAAGAACAGCATTTATTTGAAACATAAATCTTTGTAACATTATACATGTCTTCTCTGTCATTTTATATAAATTTAATAGACCTTGCTGAAGTATTTCATTCATTCTTTCTTTCTTTCTTTCCTTATGTTCGGGAATTAAATATAAAATTCAATCAGTTTTTGAAACCTCATTATTTTTCTGACTCCATTAAATAAATTGATCAGTTCAACTTTTATACTTTTTATTCTTTCATTTTTATTTTATTTTTTTAGAAGTTCCCATGATCATGCAAAATTTAAAACTTCCTCTCAAAATGTACAAGATTTCAACACTTAGCCCAACTGCCCACCCGTACACTTCACTTTTTAATACAAATGTTAAATGTTAAATTTAACGTGGGATTTGCTAGTCAGTTAACACCAGATGGTTCCCAAATTATTAGCTGCTCTGTTTGTTAGCCATTTCTTTCTTTCTGCCAAGAAGAAAGTCCAACACACAGGGTAACATAAGCAACAACCGACAAACTAGAACTCAAAGGACAGCAGCTAATATAGGGCAGATAACGAGGGCCAGACAGGTGAACACAATAACGGTGAAACTAATAATTAGACAATTAACTAATGAGAACAGGAACAGAACCAAATATGGGCAAACAGGAAGGAAACAGGCAGATGACAAAACAGGAGTCCAAAGGGTTGTGACAGTATGGCAGTTAAAGCCTGGTTACTTGCGTCCGCACGAGCACGCAGCTCAAGTTTCTGCCAGAGGAATACTCGGACTGATTTAATTTGATTTTTAACATTATTTTGTTTATTTTTTCATTATATTTATTGTGATTAACCTCCCGTTCTTGTTCACAGTATAATGACATTCAATAGTTGCAAGCAATCACGGAGAATAGGCATATAACTCGATTAAGATTATCAAACTTATTGTTATCGTCTATGGACTGGATAAAAGTCAGCGCATGAAAAATTTGAGCATTATATTTAATACAACAAGTTTGCCATAAACTTTTAATTTAACTGCAATGATCCCAAGCATACAGCCTCATGTAAAGCATGGTGGAGGTGGTGTCACGGCATGGGCATGCATGGCTGCCTCTGGAACAGGCCCTCTCAACTTTACTGATGACTTAATGTATGATGACAGTAGCAGAATGAATTTGGAAGGGTACAAAACCATATTGCCTAACAATATTCAAGAAAATGTCATCAGATTCATTGGGAAGTGCTTCATATTGCATCAGGACAATGACCCAAAACACCCTGCCAGTTCAGTCAAGGAGTTTATCAGGGAAAAAAAAAATGGAAAGTCTTAGATTGCCCAAGTCAATCTCCAGATTTAAATCCGATTGAACATGAATTTCACCAGAAGAAGAGGAGAGTAAAGGCAGAAACCCCCCAAAACATGCAACAATTGGAATTGGCTGCATGAGACCAAGAGTCTGGTGATGTCTATGGGTCACAGACTCCCTGCTGTGATTGCGCACAAGGGATCTGCAACTAAATAATAGCTTTTAATCTTTTATATCTGCCTTATGTTCAACTGTCCCAATACTTATGCTCGCATCAAATGGTGGGATGAACTCTAAAAGTGCTGTTCTTTTTATTTGGCAAAGCATGTATGTGTTGAAACAGCTAATAATAAAATGTGACATTCTGTAGTTTTGTCTCATATTCATCTTTTCATCATATTTGTAAATGTCTTGACTCCACAGCCAACAGAGCAATTTTGTCTTTACTGTTCCAATACTTTTGGAGGGCACTGTATATGTATGTTCAGTTGTTATAAAGTTAATAAGTAATGTAATATTTTGTTTCCCCAGCCATCCAGTGAAATTGAGGATGTTGTGAAAGAAATTGATCTGAGCGTTCTGATTGTAACTGAGGAATAGCAATATGATGTGCTACCCATGGACTAATCAGCATCGCTGTCATTTGGACATCTTGTCATCACTGACATCTCCGATGTCCCAAAAGTATTTTGACTCCTGATGGGTCTGTATGTGGTGAACATCCACTTCCCCAAGCGCATGAAATAGACCTCTGCAAAAACTTGCTAAGAACAGCTGCTCCCACCAATGTTCATGACGTGTCCATGGCTCCACAGCAAGCTCTTTTGCATAAAGTAGTTTTTTTTAAGGAGCTTTAGGTGCTTTTGAGCCTTTACTACTTTTTAGAATGCACTTTTTTTTTTCATGTTATGACCTGGAATGTGCATGTTCACAAGAAAACAAAGGTTGTTTAACGTCTTATTTTCTTATACAGTAATGTAGTACACCTTTTCCTTCAAACTGACAAGTGCTTTTGCTTTCCGCTTTCTATCTGTTACTTGTTTTATGACCACTAAATTGCGTTATGATGGGGGAGAGTTTGGAAACGTTCAAGGACCTTGTGATGTTTACACTTCTGTCAAGTCATGTTGCACTATAAAATTTAGAATCAGACCTTCGTGCTTCACTTGCAATCCTTTCAAATTTTATACAGTAATACAATACACTCATTAAATGTGATTGCTTTTGCCATATATATATATATATATATATATATACTTTGTGTGTGTGTGTGTGTTTGTATTTTGCAATTGACAGTTGATGTGCTGACAGCAAATTGCTTGTTCAATTAAAATGTGAATGAAAGTGTTGTCTCCATCATTAAATAAATGAAAGAAAAAAATGTTTTGTCATCTTTATTTAAAAATTAAGGCAGTGGGGTAACAAATTTGCTTGTGTTTATCAATTCAAGTATAAAAAAATCCTAGTTGACAACATAATTTAGGTTAACTGGACTAGGAAATAATAGTCAAGTCAATTTGAGCACATTTGTTAACTGGACTAATTGCACTCTAATGCGAAGTTGTTTCAACAAGAAATATAGGTAACACTTTATTTTAGGGTCTCTTAACTAGTTGTTTATTAGCATGCATATTACTAGAATATTAGCCATTTATTAGTACTAATTAAGCACATATTAATGCCTTATTCTACATGACCTTATTCTACACCCAATACCTAAACTTAACAACTACCTTACTAACTATTAATAAGCAGCAAATTAGGACTTTATTGAGGGAAAAGACGTAGTTAATAGTGAATTAGTGTTCCCTATTCTAAAGTGTTACCGAAATATATTGTCAAGATAACCAAAAAATTTTTTTAGTTTTTTTAGTTGACTCAACAAATTGATTTTTACAGTGAAGGCTGTGGTGTGTTAAGCAAGGTTAACTTACTGTCCCGTATAGCCTGAACTCTTGGTTTATTAATCCCAACCTTTCTTACTCAAGGCATGCAGGTTCCAAAACCATGCCTGGGAGTAAGTTCAATCAACCTAGAGTAGGTTCACGGTGGACACACAAGGCATAAGCCTGCCATACTTCTTTTTCTTATTCTTTTGTTTAATTCTTAGGGTATATCATCACCTAATTGGTGGTTGTGCAATCATTTTTTAATCTTATAATTTAATCTTTTCGATCAGTTTTTATTACTAAACTATTACTCTGTGCTTGCATGACAATATGGCTGTATAAGTTTATTTTTTTATGTTTAGCCATTTTGCTTTCACATTTGTTATAAGATGAGATGTATTTCTATAATAAAAATACATATGCGATACATTATATAGAAAATATCCGTGGCAGAAAACTTTTGAATGCAGATCCACGATGTGCGAGATAAGAATACAATAAATAAATCACAGTAAAATAAACAATGTTTTATTTTATAATAGTGTTTTTTTTAAAGAATTTAATAAAGGCTACATATATTAAGAGATATGTCCAGAGTATAATTTACCATGACTACTTACATATCCTGAAAGTTATCTCTGTTTCTGGAACTGAAAGTTTAAGTTATTAGTAAACTTACCGAGGTATGTCACATAACCTGCTTTCTGAAATAACTGTTCTTAGCTCATGATGGTGGACTGTTTTATTATCGGTGTTCATTACCACTGTAACTTTGGTACACGGTTAATCTGCTCTGAAACAGGGAAACATGTGATTTTGTTTCATAATACTGTCAGGCTTGTGTTTGTTGTGTCTTGTGTGTTGTTCCCCACATGCCCATATTTAGTCCTTCCTGTTTCCTGTCCTCGTTTAGTTTGATTATCAGTTGATTTGGTTCCAGGTGTATCTACTCAGCCCCTCGTTATGTTCAGTATTTATTGGCCGTTTCTCAAACGGAAGGCTGTATCCTCCGGAGGTCGCATTTGTAGGCTGCATACGTCATCAAGCCGGGTTTATTTCAGTTAACTGAGCATTTCATTTGCGAGTCAAAAGCATATTACAACAATTTATATTTAACTAAGAATAATAGTCAAATTTATAACCATTAATATACTAAAATAAGATCTTCTTTGCGACCTCCGAAGGATGCAGCCTTCCGTTTGAGAAACGGCCATAGTGTGTTCTGCCCTGTGTTTCCTGAATTGAATTGTCTTCACCCCGCTCTACATATGTGTTCCTGGCTATCTTGTCAAATAAAGACTGTGAATCTCCCACGTCTCAGCGCTCCTTCGTCTCCTCGTTCACGCACTGTAGCAGCCCAACCGTGACAATTACAGTGTATACTTTTTTTTTTCTTTAGCTCAAAAGAATGGAAGTCATGACGTCACATGTGGAGAAAACGGGCCGTAACCGCTTTGAAAACAAAAATTAAATAAATTATGCTGTTTTTTTTAATTTTTAAATTTATTTATTTCTTTTTCCGGAGAGATGATGTGGTTCCCTAAAAATCTGATTGGTTAATATTTTTAAATGATATACTACAGGAAAATTACTTTTGTTATGTCGAGATCACAAGAGGATTACACAGCGATCACAAGAAACGCACTTTTTATTATGTGCAAATCAGAAGAAAATTATGTCATGACTCATGAACATAAGAAAACAACTTGTGTTGAAATCAGGAGAAAAAAAAAACATGATCTCTTAGGGCGTGTTTAAGTTTCATGTTCTCTCGGGCCTTTAGCTAAACTCGACTCAATCGAAAGCAAAAGTGCCTTCTGTAATATATTGTTATGTCAGTGTACAATGAATATAATTTCTGTGAATTTCTACAGTTTGCATCGATTGGACGATTTTGAGCTTGAAAAATGTTAGTTTTGTCTTTAAAACACGCCCCCAACGTTAACATGGTATGGAATATGTTTATATAACAAGTAGCTATAGCCTACATATATAAGCCTTGGACACAAATGGTTTATGAATATAATCTCTTCCATAAAATTCTCAATGCTCTAAACTTCTCAAAATATTAATTATTAACAAAATATTAACAAAGAGTGTCAGGAATTACAACAGAAAGACCTCTGAAATGTTGAACATGAAATGTCAGTTTGTACTGGACAATATGAGACAGAATAAGTCTGTGGCTCAACTCTTAGAACTTTTGTGCTTTTGTAATTTGTGAAACTATCTGTGACACCAGTTTATTGAGATATTAATTTTGTATGTGACAAAGCAGATCAAAATGTGGCCAAGAAGAAAATACTGATCAAGAATATCAAAATTTAGTTTACATTATGTTTAATGGATGATGTTAAGTGGTGTTTTTGAAATTACACCAAAAAAATAAATAACTAAATAAAAACTCAATTAACACGTTGTCACGACAAAGGTTTCCCAACTTCTGTAATCTATTCCTGTTCAAGACAAACACATTTAAGCAGTAGAGAAAAAAAAAGTTCAACAGAATAAAAATAGATAGATGGACTGTAAGTGAACTGATGCAGCCTCTGCTTACAATACCTGACCTTATTCAGTTCTATCTTAATTCATGTAACCATACTCCCACTGCGCTTTATGAGCTATATTAATTTCCCCAGTTAAACACTTCCTCTTTGCTTAGCCTAAATTTTAAATTTTAAAATTATTTTCATGGTAACACTTTACAATAACGGCACCATGATCATGGAGTATATTTCTAAGAGGTTGCTAGATTTTATATAGTCTACTTTACATTTATTTTATAAACCTATTTAGAATTGTACTGTATCATTGTCCTTTTAGTATCTGTGAACACTCTGTGAGAGGTTTAAACTCCAACTTCTCAAACCTCTCCGTTTCCCATCCATTTATCAGTGTGTGTGTACAACAGTCAACCTCAAGATGGCGCCACTGAATCACTGTACATGTCTGCAGTACGTGCGTTTCAGAGCAAAACAGGACGTTCATCTCCTGTACAGTGACCAGGAAACACATGCTAAGAGAAGTGAGTGTTTGTATCTATATGAGTGTGTGTACACATATCACTTTTTTGCAATGGCTTGCACTCTTTGACACTTGCTTGGATGGCTTGATGGGTTGAGCATAGGTCCTCTGTGCTGACACTGTGCAGGATGGAAAGACAGGGCCTGAGCCAAGACAGGCTGGAGGGAGGCCACGGTCACACTGCAGAGCCAGTGTCCCGGTCTGAGCCCACCTCAGTGAAGATGAGGTACTGCTTGTATTATTTTCTGAGAAGAAAGAGACTGTGTGAGAGACATGAAGCTAGCATAGTGCAGTGCAGATTGGCTGCTTGAGACAATGGGTAAATATACAGTTAAGTGGTCATTATATAAAGACACCGGAACACATAATGTAGCCAGTGACCAATCAGAATCAAGTATTCCAGATAGCCATTAAGGCATGCATGACATATAAATATTATATATACACCTGTATCATGTACACTATTGTTCAAAAGCTTTGGGTCTTTAAGACTTTTTATTTTAAAGAAATTAATACTTTTATTCAGCGGAGATGTGTTACGATCAAAATTGACAGTCAAGACATTTATAATTTTGCAAAAGGTTTCTGTTTTAAATAAATGCTGTTCTACTCATCAAAGAATGTTGAAAAAAGCAGCAAATGAATGTAACCTTGGTGAGCATAAGAGACTTCAAAAAAATCTTACTAACCTCAAATTCCCGATAGTAGATTGGTTGGTTGATATTGGTTATTTATTGGTCAGTATTGGATATTTAATCATAAATGCTCATTTCCCTTATTTTTAGATTTAGATTACTTTTGCCATCATCTAACACTTACTTAAAGGGATAGTTCACCCAAAAATGAAAATTCTGTCATTGTTTACTCACCCTTATGTTGTTCCACCAACAGTTCCTGCCGGACCTGAGACTCGAACCTGTGACCTCCGACTCTCTATCTATTAGGCCACGACTGCTCATATGACAGCAGTGGCTCAACTTCAGTTTTATGAAGCTACGAGAATACTTTTTGAGTGCAAAGAAAACAAAAATAACATAATTTACTCAACAATTCTTCTCCCCTGAGTTACGTCTTCTGCCATTTTGGAGAGTACCCAAGAGCGTAATCGACGTAATCAGCATTTTTTACGTTCAGTAATGTAATAACACTTTTAAATAGGTGACCTTGGCCCACAAAGGGTCAATTTTTTTTAAAATTGAGATCTATAAATCTTCTGAAATCATTGATGTATGGTTTGTTAGGATAGGACAATATTTGGGTAAGATACAGCTATTTGAAAATCTGGAATCCGAGGGTGCAAAAAAATCAAAACATTGAGAAAATTGCCTTTAAAGTTGTCCAAATGAAGTTCTTAGCAATGCATATTACTAATCAAACATTAAGTTTTGATATATTTATGGTTGGAAATTTACAAAATATCTTCATGGAACATGATCTTTACTTAATATCCTAATGATTTTTGGCATAAAAGAGAAATCGATAATTTTGACCCATACAGTGCACTTTTGGCCATTGCTACAAATATACCTGTGCCACTTATGAAAGCTTTTGTGGTCCAGGGTCACATATAATCTCTTGGAATTACTGTCCATTATAATATTGTGATGCCTTAATCAACTTATAGCATTTTAAATGTTTGATTTTAGTGTTTTATTTTTAATTTATTTAGACAAAATATTGTAGATTTCATAGCCATGATGTCAAAATAATTATCTGCTTATCAGTATCTGCCAGAATTTTAATATCACTGCTTCCCAGGAGTTGTTTTATTTGTGTGTTAAGCTTGTGTTTGAAAAAAAAGATAAGAAAAAAAAATTGGCTTTAGACCTTAAATTACTCTCTGTCTCTGAACTACTTTTTGTACACAAACTTCCTTAAATGTCTGTTACTTACAACAAAGCCCACACATACAGTTAACACAGGTCAATTTTGCAGGTGAGGTGTTGCATGTCACTGCCCTACTCCAGCAATAAGACTCTGTTCTTCCAACAGAAACACACTGAAGTCCTCCCCTGTCAGACGCCCTCCGCTCTGAGGCCAAAAGCTCCAGCTGCAGACTCTCAGCACTAACTCACACTAGGAGCCAACATCAAGACTTGAGCCCCTACAGTGCCTCACACTTGCGGCTAGGAAAAGGCTCTGCTTCTCTTGATTATCATTGCAGTCAGGCGATCTAGTTGGCACTTTCAGTGGTCAGTTACCCTCCCCACAACGGCAGGATTTTATCCCACAACATGTGAGACCCTGAGATAATCATCCGGCACGTCTCCTAATGACATGACTGCATATGCCGCCCTGCAACAATGCACACTAAACGCTGAGGTTCAAGCCATACAGATGTCATATTCGGCTGTAGTTTTCCTCCCATGTTTCTTTGGTAATGCTGCGTTGACTGATGGTCTGTGGCGTAAGAATGCGTGAATGTACTTAGTCATGCCTGAAGCTGTGCATTTGACATTTTCACACTATAACTCTGTTCTGATTCCAATGCATAATACCAACTAAAATCAAACCTACGCTTTACATGCAAATAGAGCCACTTACCATGCAAATCGCACAGGAAACTAGAATACGGATTTCAATACAGGTGACAAAAGAGAAATGAGCATAGATATGCAAATATATATAAATATACCGGAGGAACATTTACATAGTTCCTGTAACTATTGGTGAAAGTACTTGCTTTCTGACATGTTTGCACTTCAGGAACTGGGAAGAGTTTTAGTTATTGGAGCACCTTTTCAAGGGGGACTACTTCAGAGTAGGGTCTAACCCAGCACAATAGGAACTATTAGAGACATAAGTGTATGTTGACTGGTCAAACGCATGCCATATAAAACACTGGCACGCGGCATTTTTAAAAAGCCGCATAAACACTTACTCCATGAACTAATTCCTAGAAAACTGACTGATGCTGAAGGCCAAGCACTTCTCTGTCCTCCATCCTCCAGCTGTTGACGTTGTTGAATGCCACATTTAAATTTTGCGCTTATACTTCACTTTAGAGTTCCTGCTGGCAGCGCAAATGCAACCCTAGAGGAAAATTTAGTTCTTGGGTGACCACCCCAAGACTAGTTCCTAGTGACTAGTTCCTATAACTGAGTTCTGCATTATTTATTTTTAAGTGACTTACTACTGGTTTGTGTGCCATCTTGGATTTATTTTTCAGTGCATTATGGGATTGCATTATCTGCTAAGGAAAACTTTTGGATCAGACATTGTTGTTATTTGTTAACATTAGTTAATGTATTAGCTAACATGAATGAACAATGAACAATACATTCATTGCACTATTTATTTCTTATTTCATGTTATCTAATGTAGTTAACTAATAAACCTTATTGTAAAGTGTTACCAAAAAATATATAACAAACATGATGTAACCATTTTAAAGAAAAAAGGATGCTTTGTTATAGCTTTTGAAGCAAGGACGCTGCCATCTTGCAATACCACAGCATGTGACATCACGGGGTTGGTATGCTCCATTGGCCAGTGAAGTAATATGAGTATTTCTTTACTTTTTGAACACATGCTTGTTTTGAAATGGAGGAAGACTGTTGAGCCCATAATAAGTGCAATTGCTTATGCATTTGAGCCGATACGACGAACAGTAATACTGTTACAGGTGGAAGTTAATTCTGTGTGCATTTGCTCAAGAAGATGTGTCAATTTGGTACTCGAGTACTGTCTGTGCTGCTGCTTTTTGCATGCGTGTGCACAGAAACGATCTATCACAGTGCGTGAGTACCACATTAAAATCTCTTTTGTGCTGTCTTGCGCTTGAATGGCTTAAAACACTGTTTAAACTGCCAAGACTTAAAACACATGAGAAAGATAAACTTTCCTGAGGAAGCAGCACTAGCCTGAATGTTCAGATAGGTGATAAGTTTTAGCCTCTTATTAACAGCAGGTAAGCTAATTGTATTTGCAGGTGAACATAAAATATGTAACCCCACTACTGGTGAACGAGCCAGTGTAATGCAAATATATTTAAAAGGTCTAACATAAAACCAAGATGCAACATGAACAATATTGTATGAAATGTTGTTTGTTTACATTGCGCCTCACATTATGAAAACAACCCAGTAGGCACAGGACGTCAATATAACGTCTGGTTGATGTTGGACATGACGTCGGACAGACGTTGCATTTTGGTTGAGAATGAAAATCGGGTTGACATCAGTATTTGATGCCAATTTGACGTTGACTTAACGTTGGATTTTGGTTACACAACCTAAAAACAACATCAGCTGACATCGGTATTGGACGTCTATCTATCTATCTATCTATCTATCTATCTATCTATCTATCTATCTATCTATCTATCTATCTATCTATCTATCTATCTATCTATCTATCTATCTATCTATCTATCTATCTATCTATCTATCAACTATCTATCTATCTATCTATCTATCATCTATCTATCTATCTATCTATCTATCTATCATCTATCTATCTATCTAATTATTGGTAGCTTGGCTCCTGCCATCCCATCTAGAGACTCTATTTTATTATTTGCATACTATGGGAGTAGTATATTTTACACAGTATAGATTAATTACTCAAGTATGAATGTGTGTGCATAAGTGATTTATTTTCCACACATCAAGCACATTTCCTTCATTCTCTAAGTACTTGGCCTCAGCCTGCCCGCCCTGATGTCTTGTTGCACAGCTCTGCCTGAAAACGTCTTCACATTCTTTACTTGCTAATGGCTCAGACAGTCAGAACAGTAGTGTCTATGTGTATGAGAGTGAGAGAGACTGCGACGTCTGCACTTCTGCCTCGCCTCTTTAACGCATTCCACTTTCAGCTATCTCGCCCACACACTCGGCATGTGACTGCCAGTGACAGGAAATCAAGGATGTCAAATCCTGCTCTCTGCTATGCAGCGCCACGCTCTCTCCAAGAAGGCCTTCTCAAAAGCCTGCCGAGCATTACCATGTTGTCCGTCCCTAGCAGTTTTGCCTTTATATCTATTAGAATTCCTGAATACAAGTCAGGATGCAGGACTAATTTTCCCTAGCTTTCAGTTTTTGCACCGATCCCTTGCTTGCAAATCTTTGTAACCTTAAAGGGTAATCATGTTTTTTTTTTTACAGTTCCCTAAAGTATTTAGTGCTGACATTTCTGGGCTGTAGTTCTGTAGAGCTGAGCTTTTTGGAGAGTTTTAGAGTGCCACATTATGATCTCAAATGATGTCATTGTTGTTTGGTCTGCTCCACTTTCCCTTCAGGGACACGGAGAGGAGAAACCTAGAAGACTGGTCAGCTTGACAGCGTGAAGACTGGTCGGTTTTCCTCGTCAGCATTCGATCCAAACCACTTTGCTACAGCTAGATCACATAGCTCATAGATTTGAGAAAATAACATTTAGAAAACGGATATTGACCCATCTTTAAATTCTAAACGAATGAGGCACGTTCGAAGCCACTGTGTAGAATGACTTTATATTACTTGGTGGCAAAACAGTTTATGCCAATAAAATATATATGACATTGCTTTTACAACAGCTCACCAAAAGTTAAAATGAAGTATGCTTTTGTATTTTTTCTTTGTAGTTCCTGGATGAATCAGCGTTTTTGAACGAATCTGTTGAATGAATGATTCAGTGAGTTGCTCCTAAACACAGTCACTTGTTTCATTCATTGTGTACTGCATTTTACCTTTTCCTTTTTATTAAAAGTCTGTAATTTAAAGGTTTAGTTCATCCAAAAATGAACATTCTGTCATTAATTACTCACCCTCACGTCATTGCAAACCTGTAAGAACACAAATTAAGATATTTTTGATGAAATCCGAGAGCTCTCTGACCCTCTATAGACAGCAAGGGTCCTACCACAGTCCCAGGAGGACCAGAAACGTAGGACATCGTTAAAATAGTCCATGTGACATCAGTGGTTCAACCTGAATTTTATGAAGCTACGACAATACTTTTTGTGTGCAAAGAAAACAAAAATAATGACTTTATTCAATGTTTTTATCTCTCCCGTGATAGTCCTCTGCCATTATCATTTATGGAGGGTCAGAGAGCTCTTGCATTTAATCAAAAATATCTTAATTTGTGTACTGAAGATGAACGAAGGTCTTACGAGTTTAAAACGACATGAGGGTGAGTAATGACAGAATTTAAATTTTTGGGTCAACTAGCCCTTTAACATTAGCAACCAATGCTTTTGCAATGTAAAGCCTTTTGTACAGCTATACTTGGATCTTGAATCCGTGTTTTTAAACCAATCGGTAAGTGACTGATTTAATTGCTTGCTAATCTTTCCTGAATAATTGAGTGTTTTTAGGATCAGATGAACTAATGACTCAGTCAAGAAGTCAGGCGCTTGTATGGAATTAGATTTGTGCCAATAATAATGAATTAAACTTTTCCAGAAGCGGACAAAAATACACATTGAGAAAGAAGAAAAACAATCTGAAAATAAAAACATTCAACTAAATACCAAATAAACTACTTTCTTTAAGTTTCCCTTTTGCTAAACATTGTTTAGTTAAAAAAAAATTTTGGGCAAAAATGTCATTCTTAACACTTGTCACCACCTAAGAAAAATCCCCACCCTAATGAACAGACTGGCTGATAAACAGTGAGTTAGACTATATATATCAGCACTCGACCAATCAAATTTGAGGACCATACCTGTTATATAATTATAAATACACTTGACAATTGGTGTCATTTATAGCCTATTGCTGTCGCAGCTGTAGTACAAAACCAAGAAACGTGGCAAAATCACTAACTCACAGCCTCTTGCGTCATCACTAAATTCATCCCAAAACAGGATCGTTGTTCATTTGAAAGAGTGGGACGTGCGATCATAGTCTCTCCAAATAACTGTGCCACAATATGATGTCATATTGTAGAGACTGGAGGTAAAACAGGTCATGTCTTCATGAGGTAACTGAGATTTGAGAACTCCAGCTGCTATAAATCATTTTGTCAGGTCAAATAATTTTGCTCAGCTGTGGTAAACGCAACGCAAATACCCACCTGACCTCCCACAGGCATTCACACAACTCACGTGTTGTTCTCCGCCCTCACAGTCTGAGTGGATTAAGAGATGATGAACATGCTCAGAGGGAAGCCAGGGCAAGTTTGCACTTAAGTGATGTAATCTAAAGAAATGGTTTTCCAACTATGCAGCATGCTATACAGACGCATGCGTTAGCTGCCAGATAGAAAGAGCCAGAGGTATTTTGGCTCAGGTGGTTAACTCTGTCACCGAATTATTCAAAAAGACAAGCCAGATGGGATTTATTCAACTGCACATGCACACATTGCTTCACCAAAAGGTTCAATGTTACATTCTGCGGTTAACACAACTGTGATTCATGTAAATATGATAGATCTCTAAACAAGTGGGTTTATTATTTTGAAAAAAAGAGCTCTTAAACCTTATTCAAGCAAATCATTCAAGTCTCATGTGTCTGAAAGCAAGATGATTGGAGAAAAACTGATACTGCATAATCTATAATGAAAGTAGTCACTGTATAATGATTTATATGCAAATTTATATCAAAGTACTGCTAGCGGCACCTTCAAAGACCCAATCAAAGTCTTTAAGATAAAACAATCCTTTATTTTTTTTATGGCATGCATAAAGGACGGAACCATGAAGGACTATATGAATTTATGACTACAATATTTATACAGTGTGGTTACTTGACATGTTGCGCAATATGGGTAGTGACAAAGCGATAACACTAAGTTAGTGAGAATATTATGTGAACCACAGTTTCCACTGGAATGTCATTGTTGACAAAGCAAGCAAAAGCAAAAGCTGTTGCTAAGCGACAACATCGGATATCTTGCACTCATCTTACACAAAGAAAATGACACCAACACACTTCCTTCACTGTGTTGATTGCTTCTAAGTAAATATTTGCAGTAGCACTCTGCAAAAGTAATGTAACAAGTGGCATACAAATGCCTACTGTAAAATGCAATAGATAAAAATATTCACCTTAAAATAAACAGGTGTACTGAATTGAAATATGAACGCAAATATAGCAAAAGTTATTACGGCTGGGTATTGGTACACACTATTTTCATTTGTTTCTGCTTCACAACTTCTCACTTGTATATGAAAGAAATGATCTCTCAGCTTTTGACGTCATTTAAAAAAAGAACCTTCTAACTTTGTTGTGACATTACAAAAATACTAATTTTAAAAAATAACAACAAGGCTTAAACTATGCTGTTCAATTGCAATTATATAACAAGTGAGTTCATGAGTCCGTTTAAATGAATCATTAAAATACCCGACCAAAGAGTCATTTGTTCAGGATTAAGATTCATTCAGCTATAAGCTTTTAATATAAGAAAAGCATATAGTCTGTCCACTAAAAAGAACCAGTTCAAATGCAACCATTGAGATAAACTCAACAGAAAGACATGTTTTGCAATTATTTCTTAAAATTATTATTATTATTATTTAAATATTTTTAAAATATGGCTGATTAATTAAAAGATTTTTTTTTAAGCCAACCCCACTTATTATACAGGTAAAACTCAGTAATATTATTGACTAATATTCACTTCTCTGTATATAATGGTTTGAGAGTCACCCTAACTGACCCCCAGTTGAACTCTCACAGTATTTCACACATGCAGTGATGTACAGCACACTGAATTTCTCCAAACATGCCCTGATTTTGGAACGGTGCTTCATTTTCACATGAATGTGAGGAGCAGCTGTCAGTTTATAAAGTTAAAGGGGCAGCTCTGTGTGAGCTCTGCTAACCCAAGGCTCGGAGCCGAATAAACAGTAGACAGCTGGCCTGGGACAATGGCACCTCAGTTAATGATTAATGCTGTTAATGAACAAATCAAGAAAGGTCTTGATACTTTCCAGAAGTCTTTACTCACAGCCAGCGATGTGCTGACCCTTAAAGGCCCCTCGTCACGCGTCTGTGGTAGAAGTACTTGGGGAAGTTAGAGGCAGAAAATTTCAGTCATTATTTGTGTCATTATAGTCCCCCTGAAAAACGCCAGATACGTGTGAGTCAGCACGGTATGGACTGGGCTGGCTGTATTTTTTTTATGTTTAAACAGTACTAATGCAATGTTGATACTGTGTTTAGCCTCAAATGCTGATGTAATCATCACAATATAAGCAATTTCCTGTGCTGAGAGAGCTTCTGCTAAGAACATAAATTCAGATCGGCTACAAAACACAGCGTTAGCATTGATTCTCCGCTGTGACAGTGAAAGCTTTGAGATCTATGGGATATCCTTACGATGTTTATTCCGCTTGCGCGCAGTCCCCTCACAAATCACTGATAAATGGCTATTCATGTAAGTGATAACAGATGTGAGGGTCTCATTGAGAGCCAGTGAAAGTGTGTTCTGTATGATGTGTAAAAGCGCTGTGTGTTCGACCCTCCATTTGCAGAGGTGGCAGGTGTTCCTCCGTTCTCCAAAAAAGCAAGTTTTTATGTTCCTCTTCAAGTTAGTTACTTGGTTTCCATGGAAATGCTCAACAGAAAGAGTCTTGTCTTAAGGGGCCTGTGCCGGGGAAGGCTTTACTAGCTGCCTGGACCGGACTTTAGTGAAGAGGGGGAGAAAAAAGGGAAAAAAAGATGAAAAATCAATCCAACATGGAAAAACAACTGAGCATTGTCTCTGTGCCTGATGCTGAGATTGAATGGAGATGTTCAGAGCAGATGTTTCATATGAGAGAGTGCTGGGCTTTCACAGCACAGATAGTGTCACTGAATCATCTTAAAATGGCCTCTTTATAAGCAATGTAGCAAATCAGCTCAAAAGGGAAATGTATATAAATAATTACAGTTAATTATGATTAATTACAATTATTTATATCGGCTGAAGGTAATAACTGTAGCAGAATTAAATTGCCATCAACTGATCTGTTCGTCCAGCGAACATTCAGGTAAGTTCATATCAACTCTAAGAAAGGATATTTCCATGGCCACAGAAGATACTTTCCTATTAATGCATTAGAGCATGTAGCGAGGGTCAAAATCGTAAAGGGACATTAATTTGCAAGGCAGAACCAGAGACTCGTGTAATTTGTGCACACAACTTTTATTAACTAAACGCTAACACACATAACTAATCTAAACAAACAAACAAACAAACAAAGGAATAAACATACACTCACGTCACATGTACATGTAAAGGGGAGCTAAAGTAGATGAATGAAGCCATTAGAGAAACCAGAGAATGCAGTTATGGAAAGAGTCAGTTAACCACCTGAGTAAAACCATCAGCGCCGTTTATAACGGGGTCTATAGCTTATAAAAACCTTTTTGTTAAGTTAAATGTACGATACTTGCATTGCCTTGGTCGTTGACAAGTGTCCTGATGCAGTCTCAGATGAAAGTCTTGAAGGTTTCAAGGTTTTGGACTCGCGATCACGTTCTTCCGGGTTGAAGAGTGATGAATTCCAAAGATGTCCTGACTCGATGGTGATTGGGAGTTTCTTCCCGGGTAGAAAGTGAAAAGAGCTAAGAAAGAGATCTGCTGAGATCCGAGGATCTTTCGTTGAATGGAAAGTCAAGGCCGCAAGGCCTGGCACAAAAACTTAAGGGTCCAGAAGAGTTCTATCTCACATCCTCATCTTCTCAGAATCTAGAAGATCTGCAGACTGGGCGGTGTCACTGATGTGAGAGCTTTATCTTATATAGAGGTCACACCTCTGGGGTGTCAAAGAGCCAATGGTGTCTTGAACTTTTGGAAGGAAAGTTTACAACTCTTTTTCTCTGAACATGGTAATTTGCATAGGTAACTCGCCTGGGGTTAATGCACAAACTACTAAAGATTCTTAGGACACTAATATGTTGCATAGGTATCAACATGTAATATTCACTCTCAATTAGATCATCCGAAGACGAATTGATAGAGACCAAACCTGGTATAAGTGAGGTGATATTAACTGGTGATCTGTCATAAGCATGCATAAAACAGTATTCAATACACAAGAACAGTAATAATATACACAATGACCTGAAGATATGTGTGTTCATTCAAAGAAAGGTGTTTCTATGAATTAATTAGAGAAGAGTCCATTTTTATGGCATAATGTGTTGCTCTGCCTGCATTCCTTTGAGCAATAAAACTAGTGTTATCAGATCGGTTGCCATGGAACCAGGGGTCTGGAGTCATTCACAGACATACGGGCACCCAGTATGTGTATTGGGTGAGGGGTCTGTGATTATTTGTTAATCTAATAACTAATTGATTTGTTAAATCAAATGAAAAATTGTGTGTCTGATTGGTCCAAATGCTACAGCAACAATTTATTTATAACGCACATTTAACAATAATAGAACAGCCTTACAGTTGTGTATCTACCGAGAATGGCAAGACTTCCTGAGACTTAAAAGGAAACATCAGGAAGAAACTAGATACCTGTTTTCATATCTGTTAAAGGGGTCATAAACTGAGAAACCAAAATTCCCTTGATCTTTTGACATCATTGTACATCATGAGCTGGTTTAAGCTGGTCCTGAGCAGGAGCTCATTGGTTAGGACCAGCTTAGGACCAGCACATGACCAGCTATGAACCAGCTTAAACCAGCTCACGATCAGCTAAGGACCAGCTTAAACCAGCAGCCATGCTTCAAAACATACCTAACCAGCATATGCTGGATTTTCAACTGTTTTCATTACTGACGTGGTCTGGATCTTCATTAAAAATAAAGACTAATGACAAACTTTGTCTGAAACCTACAGGATGTTTTTATAGTACAATGATGTCAAAAGATCAAGGGAATTTTGGTTTCTCAGTTTAAGACCCCTTTAACAGATATGAAAACAGGTATCTAGATTCTTCCTGATGTTTCCTTTTAAGTCTCAGGAAGTCTTGCCACTCTCGGAAGATACACAATTGTATGCTTCAAAACATATCTAAACAGCATATGCTGGTTTTTTCAACAGGGTTACTAACAGTTACTGAACTTGATCCTTTGTTCACTTAATTTTACCACAGATTCATTTACAAACAAGCCACAATTCGACTCGGGATTTTCAAAAAGATTGAAACTAAAAGACAATGCTGTGCCGGCTATATTATATCTGACTGTAATGTCGCACCACGTAAGTGTGAATGACTGTTTTCATTACAATGGTCACTATTGCTTTGTCTCTTCTTGTAGATAGATCGTTTGATATGTACTGAGTTATTTATGCGTTTTTGATCTAAATCACAGCAGCGTCCATCTATGAGGAATATACGCTGTCAAACATACACAACTCTTAGCCAATCATAGCAGTCGGCATTTACTTCCGAGTCTACAATCCGCCACGCCTATTCAAACAGAGTGTTCTGGTGAGGGGGGTTAAAAACAGTACAGAAAAATTATGAGGTTTTTTGATGTAAAAATCTTAATCTTAATCTAAAGTGGACCTCAGAGAACAGTTCAGTACAAAAATAAAAAAACAAAAGCAGTTCATGACCCTTTTAAATTAGTATCGGGCTCTAGTTGTATGGGTGGAACTAGTTAAGTTAGAATGAGGTGACATGCAAGAAATTAATAGTTTTATTTAGCAGGTACACATTAAATTGATACAAAATTGTCTACTGTTACAAAAGATTCTTATGTCAAATAAATGCATAAAACTGTTTTCAACATTGATTTTTTTTTTTTTTCCTGAGCACCAAATCAGCATATTAGAATGATTTCTAAAAGATCATGTGACACTGAGGACTGGAGTAATGGTTGCCTTAAATTCAGCTTTGCCACAATATTACTATTTTATTACTGTATTTTCAAATAAATGCAGCCTTTGTGAGCATAAGAGACTACATAAAAAAACATTAAAGATCTTTAGACTATATACTTCCCACTATAAGTTTGAGTAGTTAACTTCTGAAGTTAAATGCTGGTTGATACAATTTAAGTGCTTTATAGGGATAGTTCACCCAAAAACGAAAATTCTGTTATCATTTACTCAACCTCATGTTATTCCAAACCTGTATGACTTTCTTTTCTTGAGGAACACAAAACAGATATTTTAAAGAATGTTTCAACTGTTTGTCCACACAATAAGGTCAACAGGGTCCAAAACAACATCATTGGACCCCTCGACTTTAATTCACCTTTTCACAAAGAGCTTGATTGACAGGCGATCTGACCAATCATAACGCCGACAAACCAGACAAGAGAGTAGATTAACTTCGGTGGATTTAAACTTGAAAAATAATGTGTATTGACATCTTTCCCGAGTTGAAATAAAATATGTTCTGATGTTCATTCATGTTTATTTCATGCTTTAAGTAAATATGAAAAGAGGTTTGGTTCACGTGCCGCTTAAACTGAGGCGCTAAACCGCCTATTTATTATTTTAATTTCTTTAAAAAAAAAGTCTTTCTAAAATGTCAAAAAGTCTTTCTAAAAAGATATTACTGTCATTGTTTAGAGAATAATGATTTTTGATATGTAATCTCCTTCATCCATATACGTAAACCAAACATAAGGTTGTTTTATCATTAACAAACCACACAGACACTGCGTTTGGGGTGTGGTCAGCAGTTATTCTCTGCACTGAGGGCACAGTGAATCGACTAAGAGTAACATGAGGACTGTCGGGATCACTTTCACAAATGCTGCCTCCATGTGTGGCTGAATCTGATTTGAGAAAGCCGATCTGAGAGGCTGCTGTCGGGCCGACTGGTGTCTGGTTAGAAGTGTATGGGGTGGAAAGGTAATCTGGTAGAATGTCACCTGTTCTCCACTGGAGAGAGTCTCTCTTACATAGACAGACTGATCCCCATCTGCCACTCAAGCTTCTCAAATAACCGCAGAGATTGTCATTTAAAAAGCACTGATAGTGTATGATTGGAGCCTTTCATCTAGACTATACACAGCTTACACTCTGCTCAACCAGCAACCATTGTAATGATAAGCAAAGCATATGCAAAAAGACACATAAGATGATTGAACTTGTTCAAGAAATGAAGTTTTATAGATTCTTTTTTTCTAATTAGAACCTCAAAACTTTAACACTAGTGAAGCACATTTGCATCTTTTGATGCTATTGTACAATCATGTGGTAATATAATTTTTTTTTTTTTTTAAAAAGTCACTGAAAAATACAGTTATTTTAAAGAAGTAGCAAAAAAAAAAAAAAGAAAAGAAAAAAAAACAGGAAATTCTCACCACATTTACATATTTAGGTGTTTTTTGCTGACTAAATTATGTTTTTTATTTTTTTTTAAGCATGTGTTTGTTTTCATAAACCATTAAAGCTTTTACTGCGAGACAGTTAAAATGCCTTGGTAAGTGTTAATTATCACAACCACAAAATTCCTTTTCATCCTTACACAAAAAGACAAAACAGCACACACCACCATGCTGCATAAATCTCCCAGAGCATTTCATTTTCTCATTTTTTATCTGTGTATTCTCATCCCCAAGAATGATGTGATGTTATATATTTAGATAATATTGCCGCTTTCTGGTTTTAGATATACATTCAGTGACTCATTTGAGTCTTGTTTTATGACATCTGTCTCACACAGACTTTACCCAGAATGTGCGACTGTTTCTCCTTTTTCAAAATGACTGCTGTGGCATGGCTCAAAGGACAGTGAGCATACCACACACAAACCCATTTAATTGTTTTGTTTTTCACTGCCTAATAAGCATGTGTATGCATGGTAATGTATTCAATCTGGGAAATGGCTCTCAGAGCTCATTTAAAATGAACAATCATGATGCATAAATGTACAGGGAAGCCTTTGCAGTTATTGGTTTAGAGCCCATTGTGTGTAATGTGTGCTTTGTGATGCAAAAAAGTTGAATTTTAAGTTGACAAGAGGGGGCACACATGGGGAAACTGTATTGGCAGACAAACCTACTTCAAACTCATCATCTGCCCCCATGCCGAACCGTTCTCACTCAAACCAACGAGCGTTCAGTTTCTCTGAATACTGAAGATGAGCAGATTCATTCACCTCACCGAACTACAAAGCCCCCCACCCCATATACACAACAATACAATTCATTTAGGAAGATTCACCCATATTCTTTGCCTGATTATCAACACTTTTCATTTCACAGTATATCCTCTTTAAAATGCAACAGAGACAGCTAAGAGCTAAGAGTGTTTTATGTCGTAAAAGATAACATTTATTAGCAATATTTTATTAAAATGGTAACAAGACAAATATATTTAAATAATCCTTCATCACACACGTTTATAATTTATTGTTAGGCAGTCTACAAGACAGCAATGCAGTAGATCAGCAAAGACAACATGGATCCTGTGACACTGAACATGAGCCCAGTTATGACAATAATTGCTAAAACAAACAAAAAAGCCAACCTTCTTGAACAATGATAAAAATAGGAATATAGGCTACTGACAACCTAATACAGTTGTTCAAATAAGTCACATGATGAATTACACTATCTACAAAATACCATCAGGGTAACACATATACAATTATAATAACTAAACAAATAAAAATAAAAATTTGTCCATAAAAAAAAAACACCGACAATTTGACAACACAGAAAAGGAATGTAAAAATGATCCAATGAAACCTTTTCACTATATAAAACAGTGAAAATGACAATACTTTTAATAGGACAGTGCATGTACTTTTGAGGTAAAATATTGTCAAATTATGTTTTTTCTTTGTTTTAAAATGGTTGATTGTGCCATATAGGTTATACCAACTTTTTACTTCGGAAACAAATAAATTTTATAGTAAAAGTTCATGCAATGTCCTGTTAAATTTTTTTTTTTGTTGTTGTTTTTTTACTGTAGTATCTTTTTTATTGTAGCGTTTTTACATTCCTTTTCTGTTAACATGATTTAACATACGAATATCAATAGTACAAAATCCCTGTAAGTCCATAAGGGCAGTTATTGATAATGCAATATATGCATATATATTTCATTTTGTCATATATATATATATATATATATATATATATATATATATATATATATATATATATATATATATATATATATATATATATATATATATATGCATATGCATTATTTTAGAAGAGGCAATTGCCTCACTCATCTGGATTTTCAGATCCACAAAGTTTCCATTAGACGGGCTGATGCATCCAATAACCTTTCCGCGTCCCGGCTCTTTCCCCCGCGGTGATCCCGTTTTGACACCGAGACAAAAACAAAAAAGCAGTATGAATGAAGGAAGGAGCGAGCAGGCAGGGAGAAAGCAAGAGGAGGCGGTTAGTCTTTGTAGTCGATGAGGAATGCGGAAACGCTCCTGCTCTGTGTCAAACTGCTCTGAAGGGGGTCAAGGCACATTCAGCCAGCGTGGGAAAGCGAGGAGCAGACCGAGCACACACACACGCTGCATATTCCTGCATAGATGGGAAAAACATAAAGGGGGAAGGACGGCCAAAGCAGATCGATGAAAATCAGTCCCTTTTTTATCCACCCCGCTTTCTTGAGGGACTGATCAGACGATCTTTCACTTGATTTGCTGTTGCAGTGGTGTGGTACTGCTGGGAGATGGGGTTTAGCGCGTGCACCATCCGACTACCTGTGTGGCCCGTCGCGAGGACACTGCACGAGCTGTGATGCGTGTGGAGACGCTGGGAAACTTACTGAAGTTTATGAATGACGCGACTCTCCGGGCGGAATATAACAAACGGGGTAACTATACTCAGCAAACTCCCATTCACTTGCGTTACTTCTACATTCAGTGCGCGTGTTTGTGCATATGGGGCTTTGCATGCACGCTAGATGGATTGTTAATTACACGTTCATGTTGTTTGAGTGTGGAAACTAATGTAGGCGCTTTAGTGCCAGCGTTTATTGATATGCACAGCTAAACAATGCAGACAGTAGACAACCACGTGCTCAGGGCTGTGTGGCACAAAGAAGAGCAGAGACAATTTTGTCATTAGAAAACTCGGTCCGTTTATTTTTATTGACAATATGCGCATGGGTTAGATTCAAAGCTTGAGTCTGTCACAGTCGTTTACTGTACAGAAGCGAGTTACATTAGGCATACCTGTGTCGACTCAGGTTAGCAAGTAATTATGGATCAGTGACGTGAGGTTATTAAAAAAAAACAATTAAATATGCAATTCATTACAAAATGATTTGAATAGACCTTTTCTTTTTGTTCAACTTCTGAATTAAACACTACAATTGTTATTTTTTATATATTATTTATATAGGCTACATATATTATTTTAAATAATTTTTACTCTGAATAAAACATGGTTCTATATTTGAGTGGGTGTGTAAAAAAATGTCAGGGTGGTGTAACTGCTGAAATTGTTTTTAAAAAAATAGGCTAATTAAAAGGTAATTTAATATTATTTTTAAACAATGTATAATTGTTTAAAAGTAGGTCTATAAATATTTTTTAAAAGTCTGTCAGTGTGGTTTAACCAGCAGGCACGAAGCCATTTTGTTGTCACGTGACAAGAAAACTATAAAACAGGAGATAATCACATTGAGGTCCCGTGTAGACCCTCGTAATTTTGTGTCAAGGTCATTATTTATTTATTTTTTTGACTCAAAAATTCATAATATTTGTTTAAAAAAAAAAAAAAAAAACTTTGAAAGTGTTAAAGCACTTTGTGAAAATTATGATCAAGTTGTGTTCTCAACCACGTGTCCAAACTGCAAAGTATATTTTTGCACGATAGTTACGCCACTTGACAGAGTCATTGGCTCGAGATGCTGTGAACAACAGGCTGAAATTAAAAAAAAAAAAAAAAAATAGGCACTTTAACTAGACTTTTGAAAGATTTCTCATTTATATCATTCAGGACATCATCATTTGTCATTCACCTATGCCTTCTTCCTCTGGACTCCAGATGTTGATATTTAACGGACTTTCCTTTATATTTGGCTGTAAAGGCGGCTGAGCTAGCTTTGTGTATGTTGTATTTATGGTTTTAGCTCCATGTCTGTTATCTTAAGTGCGTAGATAAGGTTTGATTTAACTCTGATCACACTGGTGTTTACCTCTGCCTCCTTTTGTGCTCGCGCTCTACAGGCAGTGCACGTGCCAGCGCCGCTCTCCCAATAATGCCTTTGTGAAATATCCGCGCGCTCGTCACGTTTCGGGATTCCCCGCAGTACCTCGCCGTGAGAAAAAATGGACAAAGAGAGCTCGACCCAACAATATGAGCCGGTAGCTGAGATCGGCGAAGGTGCATATGGAAAGGTGTACAAAGCACGGGATTTGAAGAATGGGGGCCGCTTTGTAGCCCTAAAAAGAGTTCGGGTGCAGACCGAGGAAGAGGGAATGCCGCTGTCAACCATCCGCGAGGTGGCGGTGCTGAGGCAGCTGGAGTCCTTTGAGCATCCCAATGTGGTCAGGTAAAAAACTAAAGTGGGGGGAATGTTGGTGCTGTTGATGAGGGATGCATGATAACTGTTTTAGTTTGTTTATAGATGGTAACTTAACATACTTCCTCATGTTGTATGTATTTCCTGCAAGGGTGTAGGTTTGTTTGACAGGCAGACATCTTGCAACGATATAGCCTTGATGGTATAATGTTTTAAAACATGATTAAAGGAGAGAGGAAGAAGACATTGCACATTCAGAATGTTTCTGTTAAGAAAAGCCTGGTGCTACAATGAAAATAACTTTATTCCTCATATTACAAGTTTCATTTCCTGCACCTTTCGGTGGCCCACAATATTAAATATGACTGCTGTGCTGACATATCCTTTTCCTGATTTCGGAGGATATTATACTCAAAATCCTGTCCCTACCAATTGTTACAAAGCTTTTGGGTAGGTTGTGTTACGTTAAGTACTTCTGGTCCCTCTAGCCAGAAGAGGATCTGGTAATATGCAATATAGGGGGTAAGCTGTCACATGTTCCTATCTGTAAAAACTCAATGATCTCCAGTGTGTAGGCATCCTAAATTGTTTGGGGAAAATTGCCCAAAAGTTGGTTCAGTCATATCACACCTATGATTTCCTGTCACGTCATTTTGCACTCATCGACCCTTGATCAAGGGAGATCCCCTAAGAACTTTTAGAAAACCGAGACACTGTTTTCCAGTTGAAGATAGCTGCATAAATTTGGTTGATTCGCCTCCATCAGCTTCTTTTCTTGCGGAGCATTATGCCCACTCAGTTCTTAGTTGCTAAAAGTGTGGGGAGCTTGTTATTAAATTACTAAAAGACCAATATATTGGCTAATTTGACATTACTGGCATTGGATGATAGTCATTCAAACTTATTTTTAGTAATTTTAGATATTATTTTACTGAAATTTGAGAAAATATTTTGTAGATTTAGTGTTGCTTTAGCCTTTTTTACTGCATCTCTTTTGCTATATTGGTATCAGCATTGGCCCCTGATGTGACCATACATCAATCACTAGCCATAAGTGATAAAATGACTCCTCTTTACTAGGTATAAAAGATGAGAATCTCTGCAACAGATTGTCTAGTTTCTTCTCTCTTTGCATTTAAGGTGAGGATGTCTTCAAGGAACATCTGTGCGGCTTCCATTGTTTTGATAATTGGAATGTCAAATGCAAATCATACCATTGACTCATGCACCGCTCTGACAATTCACCTTTCCTGGTCAACTGAAACGATATCCATTGTTGACCTTTATGTGGAGATGTGAAACCATTGATGCGCAATTATCTGTGTGCAGCCGGCTGTCTTTTTCAACTGCGAATAGATGCATTTTAATTCCTTATTGTCTGTGTCTGCCATCAAGGTCATTTTGTATTGTTTTGGTAATGTGTGTTGATATTTTTAGGTTGGTGGCTTATTAATGTTAAATGGGTAGGTGGAAAATCTTGTTTTGAGATCACTGATGACTCAGGGGAGTTCTTGTTATAGTTCACTCAAATGATTACAGAATTTGCGTCATTGGCTGGCCTCAAGGCTTTAACCTTGCAATGGATTGTTGTGCACTACAAGCTGCTGAGCATGTATACTTCATTCTTTTAGCAAGACCAGACAAGTTCTGGATTGCAAATGTAAATTTTGCTTGTTTATAATTTGCCCATGGATGCAATTGAATCTTTTTCATATTGCCTGTCCATTTGTTTCCCCGCTGCTTAAATGACAACAGCACTCAAGCTGCATGAACTCCATAAGTTTGACAAAACCTGATCATGTTCTCCAGCATGATTTTAGAATAGATGCTCCAAAGAGCATCTTGAGCTTCAATCGAAGAACATGATCAGTGTCATGATTAGTGACCTGGAAAAAGTGCATAAGAAAAAATTCATAATCTGAAATATTTCTCATTAGTTTACATCATTAAAAAAAAAAAATTCAAACTTTTAAAAAAAATTTTTATTGGAGCTGCAGACTTTTGGACCCCAATGTTTTTATGAGTACATGAAGTATATATGTGGGATTGACAGAACAGATTTTTTTGTAGAGTGCAAGGCATGAATGGAAGAAAACCGTTTTTAATGAAACGCTAAACAGTATTAAGAGATGTAGGTGCCTGAGAATCCTATAGGGCTGTGTGTTTGGAACACTGTGAAAGTGCAGGCAACCCCTCAGTGCTTATAATGAGAATATTATTCATGCCATATGTTTTGCTGGTTAAGAGGCTTCATTGTGGAGGAACAATCTGGATTCCAGCAGAAGCCTTTCCTGGAGAGGTTCAGTTTATGATGTCATGGGATCGAGTGACAGTACCATGAAAGATTATTTTGGTAGATTACGGATATATGACTTTGTCTTTCACTATTACGTCTGGGATAGTTCATTATATTCAACAGCAGGCAATTAGAGAACTCCTCCAAATATCTTATCTTATCCGTGTCCTTAAAGAACAAGTAGTAATTTTAGGGTTTTAGCCTTCTTGCATTGAGATGACGCTATGCTGACAGGTCTTGCCAATATCAGTTTGAGGACAGTGTCTCCTCGCCTTGTTTAGAAGGTTTCTGCTCCATTAAACTCTTCTTTGCAGATTATATTGGCGAATTTGCATACTCAATTATTATGTATTCTGTGAACTTGTCCAAATTGATCCTAAATAATTAACAGAGAGCACTCAAAGAGCTTTTATTGAAAGCTTTCTGGATTATGCTTTTCCCTTGTTTAGGTTGTTTGACGTATGCACAGTTTCCAGGACTGACCGGGAAACCAAGCTAACTTTGGTCTTTGAGCACGTGGACCAAGATTTAACCACATATTTGGAGAAAGCACCTGATCCAGGAGTGCCACCTGAAACCATAAAGGTACCATCACACCAGCAAATTCATCTCAGTATTGACAATCGGGCAAAGAAACTGTAACCTGAACAAATCCTTTTTACTGTTTAATGCACACATTCTTACTGTGCATGAGTCATAATTGGGTTCATAAATATTGTGTTTTATAATATTTTAATGAAAATATAATAATTTGCTCTGCATCTAAAGAGACTTTCCTTTTTTTTGCTGATGTCATGAATTAACTCCTGCATTGCAACCACATTCGATTATGTCAACTGTTATGGATAAAACAAGATCTTTTCTTACATATTACTAGTTGAATCACCAGTTTTATCCTAAATGAGTAAAAAAGGTTGTGAATAACATTTTACATTGATCTTAAGCTGTAACTGAAAACAATGAACTAATACTACAAAGCGAGGAAAATTTTGAATCTAAAACCTGTATTAATTAACGTGTGTTACAGGTGAGCCTGTTTTATGGATGCTTACTTGAAACAGATTTTTATTTCCATGTTCCATATGGTCTTCCGTTGGGTATTTTTATATTAAAAAGGATAATAATAAGGAATTTTTTTTATTTGTACTTTGAGGCCCTGAGCAAAAAAATGAGTGTTTTGGCCTTCTAAGTCGGCAGAAGAAGGATGGAGCTCTCTCAGATCACAGAGTCCTGTCCTTTTGATGGGCAGTGCATGTGGTGGATGGGCTTCTAATTAAAGGGCTGGGTGCCTGTGTGCCTCTATTTTCATTCAGTTCTGGCTTTCACCAAAGATTGGCCAGAGGAATGTTGCTTCAGTCTATGTGTGTGTATGTGCATGCAAAGGGTTTGTGAAAGTGTGTATGTCTGGTTAGTGGCCTCCCTCTCAGCCTTTCACTAGAATGAACCAGTGGGGCTTCCTTAAGGGGCAATAAGTCATTCAGGCCAGATATCATTTTCATTAGTCTAGAAATATTCCTGGTGCGTGTCCTGTGTCAGTGTCCTCTTACGTTCATCCGGAAAGCTTTGAGCGGAAATGTTGGATTTTTTTTTTGTCCTGATCATCTACTCTCCCGTAATCTATTTTGACTTTTCCCACATGGTAGTCTTACAAATCCATTCATCATATTTCGCTACCTCTCCCCCCAGGACATCTTACATTGAGTTCTGGAGCAAACCATATCTCTCTCTTTGTCAGTCGTGCCAAACTGAAATGGAAACGGAAGCTAAGAAACATTTGAAAAGTTAAAAAGTGACACCTAAGGGGTTTCATTTGCACGTTTTGTGTATCATTAAGGAAGGACTGTGTATCGAGAGGGACTTTTGAACATAATGCAGTCTTGGTTTGAGTCTCTAGTTTGCATGTTATAGATAGATATGTGGTTTCTTTGCATTTTCCCCACCTAAAAGACCTAATTTAAAAGATGCTTTAAACTGATCAGTTGGCAGTAATGACAGCATCAAATAAATGCTGAATTTTCTATTAATCCCGAGAATCAAAAAAAAAAAAAAAAAAATTAAATAAATAGGGAACACTTTATAATAACTGCACACTATGAATCATTAGTTAATCAATAGTAAATAGTCAGTTCATCCTTTATAAAGCATTGTTCCAATATTAATAGGCATTAATAAGCAGTTTATAAATACAGCTATAAATGTTTTGTTCTTGATCAGTTTATCATTTCTAAATTATTACGTTATTTACAAACCAGTTATTTATGAGTTGTCAGTGGTCCATAAGATAATTTAGAAAGTGTAAGTAAATGATTAAAAAACTACTTAAATGTACATTTATGAATCTTATTATTTAGTCACATGATAATAGTTGCTCAATGTGTTAATAAATGCTTTATTAACACATTACTGCTGTAATTCATGATTAAGTCAGGTAGTTATAAAACATTTAGTAGTTGCCAGCCATCTATTTTTGTGAGCTCATCTAAAGTGAGGTCTATTTATACATTGTAAAGCATTTACAAAGGAGATTTAAAGACTCATTTATCTTCCAAAGATAAAACAAACACAACACAGAGGGATACAGAACACAGAAATATTTTTTTAAAGATACAAAAAAAAAGAAACTACAAATGTACACTTGATAAAAATGAAAAATAAACCTCTGCAATTTTTACATTTTTTACATAATTACATTTTTTTGCATCTTGAAATAAATATTTCTGAGATTTGTATCCCTCTGTGTTGTGTTGTTTGTTTATTTTTATTTTTTCTGTTAGGAAGATAACTGAGCCTTTAAATCTCCTTTGTAATAGAAATGCTTATAAATCAAGAACAAGGCATTTATAGCTGTATTTATAAACTGCTTACTAATGCCTGTTAAAGTTGGGACAATGCTTTATAAAGAATGAACTGACTATTTACTAATGCTTGCCTAATGATTCATAGCGTGCAGTTATTATAAAGTGTTATATATATATAAAATAATACAGTCATGGCCAAAAATATTTGCACCCTTGGTAAATATGATCAAAGAAGGCTGTGAAAATTAATTTGCATTGTTAATCCTTTTGATCTTTTATTAAAAAAATTCTCAAAAATCTAACCTTTCAGTGGATAATAGGAATTTAAAATGGGGGGAAATATCATTATGAAATAAATGATTTCTCTAATACACATTGGCCACAATTAACGGCACCCTTTTATTCAATACTTTTTGAAACCTCCATTTGCCAGTTTAACAGCTCTACATTTTTTCTTATAATGCCTGATGAGGTTAGAGAACACCTGACAAGAGATCAGAGACCATTCCTCCAGACCCTTCAGATTCCCAGCTCCATGTTGGTGCTTCTTCTCTTCAGTTCAATCCACTCATTTTCTATAGTGTTCAGGTCAGAGGACTGGAATGGCCAGCAGAAGCTTGGTTTTGTGCTCAGTGACCCATTTTTGTGTTTTTGAGGTTTGTGTTTGGATTATTGTAGGGTTGGAAGATCCAAATATGGCCCATTATAAGATTTCTAACAGAGTCAGTCACTTATTGATTTTTTTTATCTGTTGGTATTTGATAGAATCCATGATGCCATGCGTCTAAACAAGATGTCCAGGACCTCCAGCAGAAATATAGGCCCACAACATCAAAAATACAGCAGTATATTTCATTGTACACATGGGCTACTTTTTATCCCCATGTTCAACAAACCCATCTGTAGTGTTTGCTGTTAAAAAGCTCATTTTTTAGTTTCATCTGACCATAGAAGCCAGTCCCATTTGAAGTTCCAGTCATGTCTGATAACTGAATATGCTGGAGTTTGTTTTTGGATGAGCGAGGATAATTTTTCTTGAAACCTTCCCAAACAAAATGTGATGATGTAGGTGCTGTTTGACAATTTTTTTTTTTTTTTTTACTTTTGAGACTCAACTATTTTCTGCAATTCTCCAGCTGTGGTCCTTGGAGAGTCTTTAGCCACTCAAACTCTCCTTCTCACCATGCATTAGGAAGATATAGACACACGTCCTCTTCCAGGCAGTTTCATAACATTTTATGTTGATTGGAAATTCTTAATTATTGCCCTGATGATGGAAATGGAAACTTTCACTGCACTAGCTCTTTTGCTGCACATCAGAAATATATTCTTTGGTTTTTCTCATTGTGATGGATGATTAAGGGAATTTGTGCTTTGTTTTCCCTCCTATTTATATTTATGTAAAACAGGAAGTCATGGCTGGATAATGTCATGTTCATAATCACCCTGGAGTGCTCAGAATTGTGAATATGAATGGGAATATACTTCAGAGATATTTTACTCATAAGAATTTTTAGGGGTGCCAATAATTGTGTCCAACGTGTATTTGAGAAAAACATTTATTTCATAATGATATTTCTCACCATTTTATACTCAAATCTTATTCTCCACTGAAAGGTGAGATTTTTGTAAATTTTTTAAAATAAAAGATCAAGAGGATTAACAGTGCATTTTAATTTTCACAGCCTTCTTTGATCATATTTACCAAGGGTGCCGATATTTTTGGCCATGACTCTGTATATATATATATATATATATATATATCTATATATCAGCACCCTTGGTAAATATGATCAAAGAAGGCTGTGAAAATTAATCTGCATTGTTAATCCTCTTGATCTTTTATTTTAAAAGTTCACAAAAATCTAACCTTTCATTGGATAATACGAATTTAAAATGGGGGGAAATATCATTATGAAATAAACGTTTTTCTCAAATACACGTTGGACACAATTATTGGCACCCCTAGAAATTCTTATGAGTAAAATATCTCTGAAGTATATTCCCATTCATATTCACAATTCTGAGCACTCCAGGGTGATTATGAACATGACATTATCCAGCCATGACTTCCTGTTTCACAGAAATATAAATAGGAGGGAAAACAAAGCCCAAATTCCCTTAATCATCCATTATAATGAGAAAAACCAAAGAATATATTTCTGATGTGCAGCAAAAGATTATTGAGCTTCACAAATTAGTGAAGTAGCTTTAAAAAAAGAGCCAGAGCAGCGATAGTTAAGAATTTCCAATCAACATAAAATGTTACGAAACTTCCTGGAAGAGGACGTGTGTCTATATCGTCCTAATGCAATCAGACATGACTGGAACTTCAAATGGGACTGGCTTCTATGGTCAGATGAAACTAAAAAATGAGCTTTTTAGCAGCAAACACTCAAGATGGGTTTGGTGAACACGGGGATAAAAAGTACCCCATGTGTACAATGAAATATACTGCTGTATTTTTGACGTTTGTGGACCTATATTTCCGCTGGAGGTCCTGAACATCTTGTTTAGACGCATGGCATCATGGATTCTATCAAATACCAACAGATAAAAAATCCATAAGTGACCGACTCTGTTAGAAATCTTATAATGGGCCATGTTTGGATCTTCCAACCGTACAAATCTAACCCAAACACAAATCTCAAAAACAACACAAAAATAGTTCACTGAGCACAAAACCAAGCTTCTGCTGGCCATTCCAGTCCTCTGACCTGAACACTATAGAAAATGAGTGGAGTGAACTGAAGAGAAGAAGCACCAACATGGAGCTGGGAATCTGAAGGGTCTGGAGTGATTCTGGATGAAGGAATGGTCTCTGATCTCTTGTCAGGTGTTCTCTAAACTCATCAGGCATTATAGGAGAAAATTTAGAGCTGTTAAATGGAGGTTTCAAAAAGTATTGAATAAAAGGGTTCCATTAATTGTGGCCAATGTGTATTAGAGAAAAAACACTTATTTCATAATATTTCCCCCCCATTTTTAATTCCTATTATCCACTGAAAGGTTAGATTTTTGTGATTTTTTTTTTTTTTTTTTTTTTTTTTTTTTTAAAATAAAAGATCAAAAGGATTAACAATGCAGATTCATTTTCACAGCCCTCTTTGATCATATTTAACAAGGGTGCCGATATTTTTGGCCATGACTAATATATATATATATATATATATATATATATATATATATATATATATATATATATATAACACAACAGTTCTTTCCGGTCCTTGAATCTGATTGGCTAAGAGCCTTTTCCAGGAGTGCGATATTCTAGAGATAATAGAACTCCAACCGTTTCACCGTTTGTATAACTCAGTTTGCAGTATTTTTCACAGAGAATGTCATGGCGGATGCCCAAATCCACTATAATCTTATAAATAGTACTGTTTTATAGTTATTTAGACTTCAAATATGCAGTTTGTTAATAAAGATAATGTCTGTTTGAAAATTTGCTTTGACGTTTTCAGAAATCCAGGGTGTCAGTGGCCGTTTGGCGCTCATGAACCAGTCAAAAGCAGCCTCATCTCAGCCAGTTCTTCTGGAATTTGCCAGTGGCTCTGATGTCTCTATAGTGGTTAAACATGAGTTATAATTGGTTTTGAATAAACCTAACGGGCAGTCTTTGGTCTCATTAATCTATTATGTGTTCCAGAGCAAATGGATTTCGCTGAGGGCAAAATCTCATCATGTTATTTTATATAAATTTAATGCTATATATATCACAATGCTACCTCTGTGCTTTGAATGAATTACCTAGCAACTCTTATGATGGCTATTGTTGTATAAATAAATAAATAAATAATATAATATATAATATAATAAATAATAGTAATAGATAATATAATAATAATAATAAATAATATTTTATATAAATAATAGTATTTAATAATAGTGTTTAATATTGGAAAATGGTGTGTGTTCGTGATGGTGATTTTAGTGACATTATTCCGCTATTAGATTGTGAAAAGAGACTTTTTTATGAGTGAGTCAGCAGTAAAGACTTTTATATTGAAAGAGACTGAAACACTGTTGTAAACAAGCTATTTTGTTTACCAAATCAAGTTATTTTTATTTTTCAACAACACCTTGTAAGGTGCAGCCAACAAATGCTCTCAGCAGCGCTGTCATCGGAAATCACCCTTAAAGGAACACTCCACTTTTTTTGGAAATAGGCTCATTCTCCAACTCCCCCAGAGTTAATAAGTAGAGTTTTACTGTTTTTGAATCCATTCAGCCGATCTCCGGGTCTGGCAATAGCACTTTTAGCATAGCTTAGCATAGATCATTGAATCCGATTAGACCAGTAGCATTGCGTTCAAAAATGACCAAAGAGTTTCGATAGTTTTCCTATTTAAAACTCGACTCTTCTGTAGTTATATCGTGTACTAAGACCGGCGGAAAATGAAAAGTTGCGATTTTCTTGTCCGATTTGGCTGGGAACTATACTCTCATTCCGGCGTAATAATCAAGGAACTTTGCTGCCGTAACATGGCCGCAGCAGGCGCAGTGATATTACGCAGCGCCTGAAAGTAGTCCCCAGCTAGGTAACTAGTTATAATATAGCTGGGGACTACTTTCAGGCGCTGCGTAATATCACTGCGCCTGCCGCGGCCATGTTACGGCAGCAACGTTTCTTGATTATTACGCCGGAATGAGAGTATAGTTCTTATTCAATCATATCAGCCTAGAAAATCGCAACTTTTCATTTTCCGCCGGTCTTAGTACACGATATAATTACAGAAGAGTCGAGTTTTAAATAGGACAAATATCGAAACTCTTTGGTCATTTTTGAACGCGATGCTACTGGTCTAATCGGATTCAATGATCTATGCTAAGCTATGCTAAAAGTGCTATCACCAGACCCGGAGATCGGCTGAATGGATTCAAAAACGGTAAAACTCAACTTATTAACTCTGGTGGAGTTGGAGAATGAGCCTATTTCCAAAAAAAGTGGAGTGTTCCTTTAAGGGCAGGGTAGGTGATTTGGTTCAAAAACATTTTTTGTTATGCTGGTTGAAAGTTAAGTGATCTACATTTATTTATATGTATTTGTATTATCTGTGGAAGATGTAGGACCAAAAAATGTTCGTCCAGTCAAAATGTTCAGTCTGAACATTACGATAGGCTGTCCTGCCTGCCTGTCAAATATGTATTATCAAATATATAAACAGACATGCTACGTCTCAGTGTGTTCCAATGAGAATTAAAGGTGTTATTATTGTAATATTATGTGCGTTGTACTGTAATGTTTTCTCACCAGTGAATGAGACATGATTTAGTCTCTGGTCAGCCTTGAGATTTTTAATGCAGTGGCCGAAGTAAGTAGCTCAGCACAAAAGAGGGTTTTGAGATAATGAGACATTGGAGTAATGGCTGCTGAAAATTCAGCTTTGCCTTCACATAAAAAAAGAATTGTTTCAAATTCAAATATAAAAAATATATTATCTATCTATCCCTTCCTGATTTTTTTTTTTTTGGCATGTTTGTCACACTTTAATGTTTCAGATCATCAAACTAATTTAAATATTAATCAAAGATAACACAAGTAAGCACAACATGCAGTTTTTAAATGAAGTTTTTTATTATGAAGGGAAAACGAAATCCAAACCCACATGGCCCTGTGTGAAAAAGTGCTTGCCCCCTAAATCTAATAACTGGTTGTGTCACCCTTTGCGGCAAAAACTGCAATCAAGCGTTTGCGATAACTGGCAATGAGTCTTTCACATCGCTGTGAAGGAATTTTGGCCCACTCTTCTTTGCAGAATTGCTTTAATTCAGCCACATTGAAGGGTTTTTTAGCATGAATGGACTGTTTAAGGTCATGCCACAGCATTTCAATTGGATTTAAGTCCAGACTTTGATTTGGCCACTCCAAAACCTTAATTTTGTTTTTCTTGAGACATTCAGAGGTGGACTTGCTAGTGTGTTTGGGATCATTGTCCTGCTGCATAACCCAAGTGCACTTGAGCTTGAGGTCACAAACTGATGGCCGGACATTCTCCTTCAGGATTTTCTGATAGAGTGCAGAATTCATGGTTCCATCAATTATGGCAAGTCATCCAGGTCCTGAAGATGCAAAGCAGCCTCAGACCATCACACTACCACCACCATGTTTGACTGTTGGTATGATGTTCTTTTTATAAAATGCTGTGTTGGTTTTATGCCAGATGTAACAAGACACACACCTTCCAAAAAGTTCAACTTTTGTCGCATCAGTCCACAGAATATTTGCCCAAAAGTCTTGGGGATAATCAAGATATTTTTTGGCAAATGTGAGACGAGCCTTTGTGTTCTTTTTGGTCAGCAATGGCTTTTGCCTTGGAACTCTCCCATGGATGCTGTTTTTGCCCAGTCTCTTTCTTATTGTTGAATCATGAACACTGACCTTAATTGAGGCAAGTGAGGCCTGCAGTTCTTTAGATGTTGTTCTGGGTTCTTTTATTTCGTCTTTGTGCTCTTGGAGTAATTTTGGTAGGCCAGCCACTCCTGGGAAGGTTCACCACTATTCCAAGTTTGCTCCATTTGTGGATAATGGCTCTGACCATGGTTTGCTGGAGTCCCAAAGCCTTAGAAATGGCTTTATAACCCTTTCCAGACTGATACATGTAAACTATTTTGTTTCTCATTGGTTTATGAATTTCTTAAGATCGTGGAATGATGTGTTGCTCTTTAAACATGCTTCACTTTGTCAGACAGGTTCTATTTAAGTGATTTCTTGATTCAACAGGTCTGGAAGTAATCAGGCCTGGGTTTGGTTAGTGAAATTTAACTCCTTTCTAAAATAATGTGGTTAATCACAGTTCTTTCATGATGTAATAGGAAGGGGCAATTAATTTTTCACGTAGGGCCAGGTAGATTTGGACAGCTTTTTTCCCTTAATAAATGAAATCATCATTTAAAAACTGCATTTTGTATTTACTTGCGTTATCTTTGTGTAATATTAAAATTAGTTTTCATGATCTTAAACTTTTAAGTGTGACAAATATGCAAAAAAAAAAGTAAAAAAAAAAAAAAATTCAGGAAGGGGGCCAACAATTTGTCACACCACTGTGTGTGTGTGTGTGTGTATATATATATATATATATATATATATATATATATATATATATATATATATATATATATATATATATATATATATATATATATATATATATATATGAAAAATGTAATTAAATCTAGAGATCAAGCCACAAATTAATAGATGTTGATAAATTCTATATATTAAATTATTATTAGTCATTTATTATATATTCATATTATACAGTTATATTATACAGTAGTCTTTTATACTAAATTTATGCATTATACAGGCTTTCAGAGTCTGAATATTTTAACCAAAGAGCTCTTGAATATGCATTAGTGAGCTTTCATTCTGTCAGGCCACACAGACATCAGATAACATACATCAGTTGTAGACCGTGTGGCCCTCCCAAAGATACCCAGCAACCTTATTCACCACCCTTCTAAGGACACCAGATTGCAGAGGTCCCAGCCTCCACCCCATTCCAGCCCCCAAACTGCCCACTTCTGCCCCATTTCAGACCCACCGCATGCTAATTGATGAGAGAGGCCCCGGGAATCAAATGAGCTGGAAGGAGATCAAGCGGCTGGCCCTGCGTTGGGGAGTGCGGCTAGGCTCTCCGGCCCCGCGCCTTCCCGAGGCCTGTCTCTGGTCCATAAAGGAGAGCCTAATGAAGCATGGGGAAGGAATTACACTAACGCTAACTGGCAGATGTCCTGCATTGTGCTGGGGCACAATAAACAATATGGCTGCCTCTCATGAATTAGCATGAGAAAGGGGGGTGCCTTCTGGAAGCTCTGTTTTGACTGCTGTTTTTGGGGAGTTTTTTTTCCTTCCACTCTTTCCTCCTCTGCTTTATTCCCTCCCTTTTTCCAAGAAGAGGTACTTTAGGACAGGTGCTATCAAATCTTTCCTTTGTTTAGAGCCTGAATGCCTCTCAGCAAAGCCTGGTTATTTCAGGTTGGTTTAATTTGAGGCATTAATGTTTTGATTGTAAATTACGGTGCCTCTGTTGTGTGAATAGCATGTTACAACAAAGAACCGTTTCTGATGAATCTTTCAGATTCCACCTGTTGGGTTACTCCTTTTGAGATTACAATGAGAGATTGTATGACGGGTATATCAAGGTTGATTTTCTACTGAACTAAAGCGCTTTCCAGAGTATCACTTCAACAGATCACTCACTTAAATAATAATAACACTTAAATTACTGTTAACAAATATGAGGTATCTGTACCCCCAGAATTCTCTAGAATTTGAATGTTGTTAATTTGCAAATGAAGCACCCTTTGTGTTCATATATTAAAAGTTGGGGCTAATTACGCACTCAAAATTCAATCATTTGGTGTTGGTAAATTGGAAGAGCAGCCATTTCTTCAGTCTCCAGTATCACACAATCCTTCAGAAATCATCCTAATATGTTAATTTGATGCTCAAGAAACATTTCTTATCAATGTTGAAAACAGTTGTGGAAAATGTTCAGGATTTGCTTTCAGGGTTGTTTGATTGATAGAACGTTCAAAAGAACATTTATTGTCTTTACTGTCACTTTCAACTGATTTAATATATCCTTTTCTGAATAAAAGTAGTAATTAATTTTTCAATTAGTGATTCAATTTTGAATGGTGGTGTATGTTTATTATATAAAATTATATTCAGCTACCAATTCATGCATTTAAATGACACAATCTGCAGACTTCCCTCTACAAACAGTACTGAAAATGAGCACAGACTCCATTTGTCATGATAATTAGATACATAACATATACATAAAAGGTACACACAAGCTGCTTAATAAGTGTTTGGAGGAGTTGGGAGGAGACAATATGCATATTTATCCTCGGGTCAGGCTTCTGAGGCGGTTGTGTACCTTTCCTTTTCTTTTCACCTTTGTCTTAATTAAAAGTGGGCCAACCATGGGCCATTTTAGGCCAAGACAGAGGAGCTGGTAGGGGGTGATGCCGTTTTAGGAGCTCCCAGAATAACTGCCTGTGCCTGAAGGTCTGAGAGGTCATGGCTGGATGGGCATTCAGAAAGGCTCCTTGTTTATCCTGGCTGCCTGACTCTGACACACACGCGTTCCCCAGTGCAGGCCCCCAGCGTGCACATTGTGAGGGCCTCCGTCCCTTTCCCCTCGCCCGGTCTGACTCGCGCCGTTTGCAGTTTTCTGCTTGAGTGTGCACCCCATTGTTTCAGTGGTTTTAATCACTCACCAGCTGGTTGGGGAATGAACAGTGCTGTGGGCTCAGATCCATGTCACTTGTGAGGTCTTGGCAGCGGGTTTCTCAGGGGTAGGCTGCCACCGCTTGATACCTCTGCTTTGGAACAAGTCAAGCAGCAACTGTGAGCAAATGCTCCTCGCTCGGCACTCCGAACCGATGACTTGTTCTATGCCCCTTATGCATTGGCCCATTTTTTTTTTCTTATCTATTTGACCATTATCAACAGTTTCTACTAAAGGAAATGGCAGTTGCTGTCTTTTCTCCCCACCTTCTTTGTGTGTGTGTGTGTGTGTGTGTGTGTGTGTGTGTGTGTGTGTGTGTGTGTGTTTTTTTTTGTTTTTTTTTGCTTGTTTGTTTTTGAGTTTCAGTGTCATGGTCTGATTTCATATTGGCCCATAGGCAGAACGACACAATTCACAATTAGCTGTGATCCCGGGACAGCTGCAGGGAAGCAGAGGCCTACAGGGATGGAGCTTTAAGGCTGTGTGTCTTTCCTGCTCTGCCGTCATGTCGGTTATCAACATCTGCCATACTTTAGGTTTAAAGGCACATGCACACTTTTTCCCTCCCCATGCATATATACATACATATATATCTTGATATTAGTCCTTTTCAGTCATTTTTTTTAAAAATTCACCGTAGGTTATTAAAATATATTTGGAATGACTCTGGTCTTGTTTTGGCAGGATATGATGTACCAGCTGCTGCAGGGCCTGGATTTCCTCCACTCTCACCGTGTGGTTCATCGAGATCTTAAGCCTCAAAACATTCTAGTCACCAGTGGAGGACAGATCAAACTGGCTGATTTTGGTCTGGCGCGGATCTACAGCTTTCAGATGGCTCTTACTTCCGTGGTGAGTAACAGGGTTGCACAAGTGTCAGCAGAAAAGAAGCAGAATTTTTTTTTAACTTTCATATGATGTCATAAAAATGCAACGTGATCTCACAGAATTCCGTGTAATGTTCACGGACTTAATTAACCTCCGAATCTGTGGTGGCATCACGGAATCGCCGAAAATTCCGTGATGGGCTCACAGAAAAAAATCCGTGATGGGATTTACATTGAAGTGATACCAATGTAAGTCAGTGACAGGCATCAGCCGTGCTCCACGCACGGAAACCCTTTGCATCAATATGACGACGCGATACTGGGAAATTTATCGTCATCATTATTGTTCAGAACTGGGTAGGATTAGGGTAGGGGCTGTCAGGTACTCCAGTGAAATTATAACTGCATCGGAGTCACTCTTTTTACGTTGAACCAGTGAATCCGTGCATGGACCACGGCTGATGCCTTCTGTGAGCCCATCTTGGAATTTTCAGCGATTCCGTGATGCCACCACAGATTCGGAGGTTAATTAAGTCCGTGAACATTACACGGAATTCACACATATGTATAATACTTACACACACACACACACACACACACACACACACACACACACACACACACACACACACACACACACACATTTACATTTACATTTACACTGAAATTCCAATGTTTGGGATCAGTAAGATTTTTAATGTTGTTGTTTTTTTTAATGGAAGTCTCTTATGCTCATCGAGGCTGTGTTTATTTGATCAAAAATACAGAAAAAACAGTAATACTGTGAAATATTATTTCAATTTCTAATATTTGTTTCCTATTTTAATATATTTTAAAATATAATTTATTTCTGTAATGCAGCGCTGAATTTTCATAAGCCATTACACCAGTTTTCAGTATCACATGATCCTTCAGAAATCTTTCTAATATTATGCTGATTTATTATCAGTGTTGAAACTGGTGTGCTGCTTAATATTTTTTTGGAACCTGTAATACTTTTTTTTTCTTAGATTCTTTCATGAATAAAAAAGTTAAAAAGTAGGAATCTTTTCTAACAACATAAGTCTTTACTATCATTTTTTTTAATCCATTTAACACATCCTTGCTGAATAAAATTAATTTCTTAAAAAAAAATAAAAAATAAAAAAAGTACTGACCCCAAATTTTTAAATAGTAGTGTATATTGTAACACACAGTTTCTATTTTGAATAAACACTTTTCTTTTTAACTTTTTATCAAAGAATGCTGAAAATCGTATCACGGGTTCCAAAAATATTACGCAGCATAACAATGTTTCCAGCACTGACTATAAATAACCTTAGTAGAATGATTTCTGAAGGATCATGTGTCACTGAGGACTGGAATAATGATGCTGAATGATTAGCTTCACAGGAATAAATTATATTTTAAAGTATATTAAAATAGAAAACTGTTATTTTAAATTGCAAAAATATTTCTTCTAATTATGTTTTTCTGTATTTTTGATCAAAAAATAATTTCTTCTTACACGCGCACACACTACTTAAATAAATTTTTTTTATTAAAATATTAATTTAAATTGCTTCTGTTATCATTGTTGTTGTTATTACTATTATTATTATTATTAGTAGTAGTAGTATGAATTTTGTATGTAACCTTTGTACAAAATTCAGCTTTTGCACTGTGTGCAAGATCCAATGTGTAGTGTCATTGTTCCCTGCTGTACCATCGCTCTATACCTTAATTCCCTTCAAATCTAAATCCTGTCATGTATGCAGGTGAAACGTCTTAAGTATCCTGAAGTACAGTATGGTCATTTTGGATGTATTTGATATCTTGGTAGCTTTAGGAGTGCACATGCAATCATACATACAAATAGATCCCTTGAGACAGATATGGGTGATGTCCAATCAGATGTAGCACTCAAAGACTACCCATCGGACATGTGCCTGAAAACGAGCGCATAATGTGTAAAGTGAAACCTGCAGAGGCTGTCCCATGTCTTTGGCCTAATCTGAGATGAAATAGCCTGGGCGATCGAGTCCTGTCAATTCCCTCCTGCCAACCTTTGAAGTCACATTATCTTGAAGATGGCTCTTGATGTCAAAAGATAGCACATTGTGCCTTTCCTTTTCTTAGAGAAAGTGCAAGTTAAGTCAGCAGCTATTTTTTGCATGCGTTTTACATGGCTGATTTATTGCATTTTTAAATTTAGTTAAGATGTCAAGATGCGAATGTTAAATTTAACCTAACTAATTATAGTTGTTACCATGGTCCGTATCACATGCACAAGGGAATGCAAGAGCATGCTACATTAACACACTTTTTCACATCTCATTCAGTTGCAGAGTCTGAATGACTGTCAGCGCCTTCTTTCAGTTGTGTGGTTTCGGTGGTTTTGGTTGCTGTGCAAAAAAACCGTTGTTTCAGTTCTTTAATAAGGGGCTTCTGGCTGTTAAGTCGTTGGGGCGGGTGAGTCTCTGTGAGTTCACCTGGGAATCTACCATTAGAAAACATTCCCTCCGTTTTACCACACCCCACACAAACTGAGAAAAAAACAGGCGATAGATAAGGCAGGGGGTTGCTTACAGTGAGCATGGACTCTCTGGCTCTCCTGGTTAATGTTCCCGTGCCTGGAATCCCCCTATCACCCGCCCTTCAAGCAGCTAAAAAAATCCATTTCCTCTCTCTCTTGGCAGTTACAGGAATGTCGTTATTGTGTATGCAAAAGCAGACGTGCTGTTATGGCTTTTGGCTCCTCATTCTATGACAACACTCAGTGTTAGCTACTAGTTTGCCATGCTGACATAAACTGTACATTCAGAGACTTGAGAAGTGCTGAATGGACCGGTTGGCTGAGTCATAACTGCCCACCAGAACGCTTGCAGAATTACGATGATTCAAAACAGACTACCGTTCTCAACTCAAGGAGGTTAAATCAGACGGTTAGTATGAAGTAAATGATACCCGTTTTGCATAAAGCATAAAGAAATATCCCCTTTGGGGCTTTTCTGTGCAGTGTTTGGAGGTACTTGCCTAATGTTCTATGTATTTTTTTTTATACCATGTATGTGCTAAGCTTTAGCATATATACTAATATACTTGTCATCATTGTTGATAAAGATGTTAATAGGGACTACAAAACTTAGCTTTACTGGCTTCTCACTCTGCTCCCGCCTTGTAGTTGAGAAAAACTGAGCGACCGAGGGCTGGATGGACCACCCATCGGGTGCACCGAGAGGTGGAGATTAGCCTGACCCTACAAATCTCATGGGTCCGTAGCATTGTTGATCATTAGAATGACTCTGGTTCTCTTGGCGGCTTTTGTCCACTTGTGATTGACAGCCTAAAGCGTGGACACAAAACACAGCAACTTTTCTTTTTCCCTGTTTGTCTTTTTGGGTGAATTAGATGCCTTTTTATCCAAACCAAGTTCATTGGAAAAATGCTGATTCTTGCACATCTTCTGCGACACTTTTTTTTTTCCCAGAGTGAAATCTCCAGGGTGTGGCATTTAAATAAATGTGCGTTCAGTTTTATCTGAAACAGATGAATGTGAAGCCTGCAAAGTTTAGTTACAGTGGATGCTAAATTGCAGCAGTTTGAAAATTAAATATCCGGTGAGTGGAGATAAAAGGTTAATTCTCTATTGTGTTTGAAATTAATGTATGACCTACACTAAACCCTACCCTAAACTGATAATGTTAACAAGAGAAAACATTAGATTAAGAACACATTTGCTTTTTTCCATTCCAATCCATTCCATTTTGGCTGTTTATCTTGACTCATGGGGTCTTAATTTGAATTGCAAGTACAATGCTGTACAGGTGAGCTACTGAGCAAGTTTACAATGTCAGGAAAACCATGCATATAAAGCTGGCTATGTGATGCAAAGCAGTTAAATTGACAAATTATGGACTAAGATAATTAGTGTTTTGAGGTGAAAATAAGTCTTTATCAATTGATAATCTGCCCTGTAATCATAATGTTTAAAGGAATAAAAGTTGTAGGTATTTTACTGCCTCTAGTGTCCATTTCAGTTGGAATCTGCAGTAAATTATATGTGTAGGTATGTTTTTGGAGTCTTGAAAAAATGTAGGTACAGGCATGTCCAGTGAGCCTATAGGTTGCTTTTAGGGCTGTCAAATTTTTTTTTAAATTTTGAATATTCATCGTATTTAAAATAAAAATCCACATTCGAATGCAAAAACGTTGCATTCAGATTTTAGGTGTGTCAGGCAGCCTTATGAGTGGCGCACGAAATGCGGCGACGATATAAGTATCACTGCATTTTAATGCTTTTGTAAGCCTATCCAGTTGAACCCACTAGATGTGGCGCTGCTACGTTGTTCATTCTAAATATTGTGGAAAAAGTGAACATCAGTGCAGAGAATATCTTGTTTACAGCAAAACTGAAACCAAGCCGTTCACACAGAATGCATATTTATCGCATTTTCTGGAGGGACATCTGTCACCGTTGCACTCGCGTCTCGCACAAGAGAGCTGCATGTTTAGAAAGCCATGTAAAATTAATGTAAGTTCAACTTTTAAAAAACATGTCTCAAGACTTTATCATTATGGCGGTTATTCCCCATCCCACTATATCTCCTATTTTTAAATAAAATTAAATGTGATTGGTTTTCGGCCTTTGTATTCAACTATAGGCTAGATACATGCATGATGCTGTTTCGTTTCTAATTGTTTAAGCAACTTTATTAATTATGCATGGTTTATAAACATTATTTTAAACATTGTGAACTTTTTTCAAAGATAGTCCTGTTATTTTATTGCTTTGAAGAAACTTGTTTAAGTAATATTTTGCTGGATGCGCCCTCTTGTGGACTCAGGAGAGAATCCATATGCTTTTTTCCCCCTAACTGAAATTATGCCTTTTAAAATTCTCCTCAAAAAAGTCTCCTCAAATCACCACCAGTGTGCAGCATCCACTTTGATGATGCGACGGCAGCAACAGGACAACGGCGCCAGTGCGCTCACCACACACCAGCCACAGGTGGAGAGGAGAGAAAGTTATAGAGCCAATCAAGTGGATGGGGATGATTAGGGAGCCATGATGGTCAGAGGCGTGTGGACGGAATTTGGTCAGGACATTTAATACACAGAGCTGTAGTTCACTGACAAGCTACACAATATCACGTTCAATATCGCAGGCAATTCATCTGCGATTCTGAGCGCGAATTGCGTAGCTTGTAGGTGAACTACGGCTCTGTGTATTAAATGCCACTCCATTTGAAAACAGGTGATGGAGATTTACTGCGAATCACAGAACCGGCTTTACTGACGAAATGCGCATGACAATCGCATGCAATATATCGTGCAGCCCTAATCTCAGCCCATGTACAGTGAGAAGCTGCGCTTGACACTACGATGCATGCGAACTGTAATCTAGCGTACTCTATGGGGTTGAAATCAATTGCGGCCTCATCCTTTATACCAAATGGAGTTATTGTAGAAATGGAGGCAGCTGGGATTGTCCCATGAAAGCGATTAGGATCCTGCTCAAGCAAACATCATGTGCACCGCATTGCTCATGAAATTGGATTTAGGGAACAGCAGGCAAATGCCTCAGATCATTTATCCGACTGATTGTACAATTTTTACATCTTTTAAGTGTTAAGTATGCTATGCTCCTTCTGCAAGACCTCCAAACATTTTTGCATTGAACAAAGCGAATGGGTTTGTCCAGTCCTTTTATCATCTTATAAAACGTATTTATATGCTTTTCCAAAATAGATGCCATCTGCAGAAGTGATCCAAAAGCGCATGAGAATCCTGCAAGTCTTTTGGTTGGTTTGCTGTACAAGTGGCTGTCGCGACTCAAATTGTGCTGAGATAAAAAGAATCCCTCTTTTCCTGCAACCGTTTTTCTGCATACCACAAACTTCATAACAGTCTGTGCTGTGGGAGTCCTGTGGGCCCTGTCACTTCCTTCCCCTCTCATGGTAGAATGAATCCCTTATGTTTGTATCACCTAGCGACCACAGCTTGCTGGACTCTCGTCCTCTAACACAAACCATACCACAATTTAATGCTGATTGAGTTTCACCGAACAACCGTGGATGACGGATATGTTCAAATCTGAAGCAGATTGTGTCATTTGACATCTTGTGGTTTGGGGGCTTCAGTTTACGGAAGGATTCATATAACTTTAACTTAAAGAACAAATAACTTTTGTGAGCTGGGTTTTAGTCACAAATAATTTAGAATCATTTAAAAATTCTCTCAAACTCAAGGGTAGTCAGTTTGAATCAGAAAAACTGTTTGTGAATCAATCCAATCTGTTTGCACAGTTCAAACAAATTAAACTTATGGCTTGGATTTTTGGTAAGACTTTATTTTAAGGTATCTTAACTAGTTGCATATTAGCATGCATATTACTAGAATATTAGCAATTTATTAGTACTAATTAAGCACATATTAATGCTTTATTCTACATGACCGTATTCCACATCCCTAATCCTACCCAATACCTAAACTTAACAACTACCTTACTAACTATTAATAAGCAGCAAATTAGGAATTTATTGAGGGAAAAGTCATAGTTAATAGTGAATAAGTGTTCCCTATTCTAAAGTGTTACCGGATTTTTTACTAATTTATTCAAAAAGTCTCACAAACATATAACGAATCATGGAAACAGATTCGGTTTACAAACAAATGACTCTTATGAACCACTTACAAATCATTCTGGCTGATTAATTTGTGCCAACAGTGTGGTCCGATTAATGAAAAAAATGACATCCTCTGTGTTGGTTCTATTAAGGAGTTGTTCAAAAAAACGCTCAATCTCACGAGTAACAAGTTTGAATCTTGAGTATCATTTTTGATTGCTTGTTCATATGTGTAAAGATATACATTTGCAACTTTTTTTGATCAATTTACACAGCTTGACTGATCATACAATCATGGATAGTAGCTACTTATTCTGGCAGATGAATAAGATGAGCAAAGCTTTTTTGGCTGTCCAAACAGCTTGACAAGTAGGGCTACAGTCCAACAAACTGATAATGCAATTAACGGTCCACTCCATCTGTCCTCTCATTAAGCACGTCTGGTCAGATTTGCAGTAGGAGACTCACGCCTCTTCTAATCTCTCCTGGTTGCAGGCTGTTGCAGACGATAATCATTGTGATGTGAGCATGAATAGGAAGAGACGCACAGACAACCTGTCGTGTTTAAAAGTCCCTTCTCTGATCAAAAGTGAAGCTAGGCATTCCTAAATGAGGCTTTAGTTGTTTCAATACACGTGTGGGCAGGGGAAATGACTCATTGTTCGACAGCAGAAATTATTCAACCGTTTTTACGAAATGAATATGCTTAATGGGATTTCCATTTTGAGCTCAGCTTTACTGTCCAGTGCAAAGCAACAGTATCCAATCAGATCATCCCCTTTTAAACTGAGTATGATACAGAGATTAAGTTTGCTAATGGAAGTCTGACAGAAACGTAATAGTTTAAACATGTTTAAACAGAGTACGTTCTATTTTAGCTTTGTGTTTGGAATGTTTGTTGCATGTCATAACAACATAAAGCTAGTGATACTCTAATCAAATATTACTTCGAGCATACTTCATCTAAAAATAAAAATTCTGTCATTTTACTTACCCGCATGTTTCTCCAAACATGTATGACGTTCTTCTACGGAACACAAAAGATGATATGAAGAGTGCTGTTGTTGTCCATACCATGAAAGTCAATGGGGTCCAAAATTACATTGGGCTACACTGACTTTCAGTGAAATATCGTCTTTTGTGTTCCACAGAAGTAACAAGTCTGGAACAAGATCACATTCTCATCATTGCTTGGCAGGACCCCATGTCCCACTCTCAAAAGAGGTCACACTTTCGAGGAGATACACGGACATCTGCACTTCCCTGCACTGAAAAGAGTTTTGTTCATATAAAACCTTTCGTGTGACCATGACACTTAGATTTAGCAAAAAATGTAGCCAGGCTGAAACAAGCTACGGGCGTTTGCCGTTGAAACAAGTTTTGAAAAGCACAGGGGGTTGGTATGCTGAGTTTTCCAAATAGTTGTGTTTCTTAGCAAGACATTCTGTCCAAAACATAAATCTTAATTATGAAAAATTGTTTAGGCTCAGATGAATCTGGCCAGATTTTTTTTAGACCGGTTTTGGTTTGAGCTGAGCGCAGCGGCTTGTTCGTTGCCAGACAATGTGCTTCTGCTTTGGACAGACTCGGAGGCAGCGGCATGTCTGGAAAAAGGAAAACATGGCACGCAGGAGAGCACGTGCGGCACACTCTGGGAATGTTTAGATATCTCCCCCGGTATTCCAAAAAGGAGAAAGGAAGAGAAAAAAAATCAAGCGGAAAAAGCAAGGGGCTTCCAAACACCAACAGACACACAAAGAGTGGCGCAGCACAATGCACAGGGAGCGTCTTATTTGGTATTTCCTGTGTGACCTCTTTTGCTAGCGGTCCACAGAGAGCGCTGAACCCTTGCTCCAGGACCTTGTCAGTACTATTTGTTGACGGGTCGGTGGCTGCAGGCCAACCAGGAAAAGAAGACTGATTTGGGGGTACATTGCAGGATCAAATGGCATCTGGATATTAAAGCCTTGCCTGTACCAGAGCAAAAAAAAAAAAAAAAAAAAAATTACAGCATATATCAGGAATTTTCCAACTAATGATGTGCGGATGTGGTAGCGCTGGGGAAAAGGAGTCTGACTGTGCTTTCTTTGTTCGCTCAGAGAGGGCCCCATACAGCATTCCTGTAAGCTCTGCATACTTTGGCAACAGTTGTGGAGTTTTTTTTTTCTTTACTGTATACAGTTTATGCATGCTGCTTGCTTGGGCTTTCATATATCTTTCTCCAATCTCCAAACCTGGTGGTATTGTTGCCATTTGAAACGGATTTTTAGGGGAAAACCCTCGGGCTTCACAATAATAGTGTTTACAGCCCGTTTGACTGGGAGGCAAAGAATGGCTCGTCCCAAGACAAAACATGGTTGAGGGAGCCTTGTTCAGTACGACTGCAATGTGCAAGCACAGCAGACACAAAAATGGCCTGTATATTCAGTCTAGCTGTTAGTGTATAATTAAAATATTTTATTACGGAAAGCTTTCTGCACCATACAGCTCATCAAAATAAGAAATACTTTTACTTGTATTGATTTTAGTTACATTTTAACTTAATTTTAATCTCATTTTAACTTTAACGTCTATTTTTTTAAAATAGATTTTTATAAATATATAGAATTTTGTTCCATTCCACTGCGCTTCGCTTAGCTTTTTTTTTTTTTAATGTGTCTTAAGAAATGCATAATTATACAAGTAAGTCAGATTAGTTGACTAGTCACTTATGCAATCGACCAACTAGTCGGTTTTAAAAAATACGTAGTTTTACACATCGTTAGTGTGCAGAGGGCTTTCAGGAGCTAGCTAATGATATCACTCACTGATCTATTACCAGCTGAATAATGGGTCATCATGGAGGCTCATTTTTAGCAAGCGGCATTGTGCTGTGCCAAGTTGGTGGACTTGCCCCTTTAAAAGTGTCCGGGGGCGGCCTGAAAGAATGCGGATGAACGTCTTGTGTTGAAGGGGCCTTTCATCCTTCGCTTCCTTTGAGAGAGACAATGTAAACAGAGGCTCCTAGCCAACTCCATCAGCCAAGCTCATTCTGAATCGCATTGTGTCTCTATTGTTTTAAACCTATTGGGGTAAATCAAAGGAGGGGTTTGGGTAATGGGGGCTAGAGTGCATGAGCTGGAGTGGGGTACAGAGAAGTGCAGGGTGGCCCAGTGCAAGAGTTGAGCTGCTGGGCCGTTGTGGATATGCTTGGTCAGTGGCACTGAGAAGAGTTTCTTGGTTTCCCTCGTGCTGAGAGGGCCCACACTGTCTCACCAGATAGGAATGCACAGAATGCTCTCTTTTAATCTGGAGTCAGCCAGAGCTGCTTTATCTGACCCTTTTATTAGCGGCCAGTTTCAGAAAAACCTCTGTAGGCTACCCTGTCGCACAACCACTAGCACAGTTCGAAACTTAGAGAGGAGGAGAGAGAGAGAGAAACTTTGAATGCTAGCATGTATTCATGCTCAATCCAAAGTATACAGACTGGAATCTTTTCACTGAAAGGACATTCTTTTCAAAGCAACTGTTATATGCGAACAAATAAAAAGCGAACCATATCCAAAGATGAAATGTTAACCCATTAATGCTCAGATTTTTCCAAGGATTCACGGACAAGGCTGTTGGAGTTTGGGGTTGGTAAGATTAGTCGACAAGTCTCTTGTGCTTAATGCATTTAATTTGTTCAAAACACAGTAAAAACAGTAATGTTGTAAATACTATTGCAATTGAAAACAACTGTTTTCTATTTGAATATAAATTACAGTTTATTCCTGCGATAGCTGGTAAACTGATATTTTCTGCAGCCATTACTCCAATCTCCAGTGCCACAAGTCCTTCACAAGTCATTCAGATTTGGTACTCAAGAAACATTTCTTATTATTATCAATGTTGAAAACAGCTGTGCTGCTTAATATTTTTGTGGAAACTCTGATGCATTCTTTTCATGATGCTTTGATAGAATTTTTTTTTTTTTTAAATGGAAACCTTTTGTAACGTTATTAATGTCTTTTCTGCCACGTTTGATAAATTGAATGTGTCACTGCTGAAAAAATATTCATAAATCTTACTGACCTAAACTTTTTAATAGCAGTATGCTAAAAAAAAAAATAAATAAATAATGAAATGTGTAATGTCTGTTAGAATTATTTGCACAATCTTTCATATGAACATAGGCTACTGTACAGTTGTCATGCAAGTTTTAAGATAATTTAAATTTGGCAACTTTCTATATAAAAACTCCTACAGAAAACATTAAGATAAGGCTTTTGCTTGGTGGTCACTGTCACTAAATATGCCAGGTGTGACAGCAGAAAATGGCAGCTTAAATTCAACAGCACCACATAGAGCAACTTCCAAAAGTTGTCTATTGTATGCAACGTCTTTGGGCACCTAAAAATACTGATAATAGATTGGTAGAACTTTTTAATTTAGTTACCCGCAGGATGAAATGAGTTAATCTCAGATTTGAACTAAGATTTACATAACTTGCTTTGCTTTCAATTTGCTACATTTTACGTATACAGTAGTCTCTCTGTCCTTTTGGTAAAATAATGGTAATATTGCGATGAAGCGGTTCTTTTTCTGCAAATCTTTTTTAATTTACGTCAGAAGCTACATGCATATTCTTTGAAGTCATAGGATACAGCCACTCTGACATACATTCTGTGTTTGACGTGAGCTGAGGTGACGCGAGTACACTGTCGTGTGTGCTACTATTGGTGTCATGATGCAGACTGTGGCATGTGCCAAATTGACAGAGGAACTCTGTGGGTAAATGTCACAGGCTGTTGCCATCTTCGAGTGTCACCCATGAGAGAAACATCGAAGAAAACCACGGCTTTTGCATACATTCTGACATTTTTAGAATGCATTGCGTATTATCATGCGCCTTTGCTACAATAATTCTGAAGTGCTATTAGTCAGTTTGTCTTGTACTTTTGAGGGTTTACAGTGTTTAATCTCTGAAGTATATCTTAACCTTTGCTAAGCTGCAGCTAGCTAGTGAGATGCTGTGTGCACTGCTGTGTGCGCCGCTGTGTGCGTGTGTATGTATGCTTGCGGTGTGGCCTTTTATTAACACTGTCATACGAGCGGATATACTTCAGCTTAAACATCAGTTAGTGGTGGTGTGTGGTTCTTCCTAGAAGTCAAGCAGCGTACCCTCTTTTTTTCTACTTTGGTAGCGCACATTTAGATAAGACAACAGCTTAGGGTTTGTTTAATTGCAGTTAACAAGCTCAGCTGGGCCAGAATATTTGGTTTGAAGATGATAGAGTCAGGTTATTGGGTTTGCAGACTTGTCTTCTAAAATAGTTGTTCTTGTTTGACTGAATGGGCTTTTAGAAGTCTTTAGAGTTTAACGTTGTTGGAGGCATTTAGATGAGCCAATATAAACTTTATACTGTCCTTATCATAGTGGTTTTTTTATGCTAGTAAACAAATTTGACTCTGAGTCCACTGGTTTGAGTCACTATGTGTCTGATCTGGGATTTCTAAAAGTCTTTTAAATATAAAACCACTTTCCAAATGAAGTGAAATTCCCCAGAAGAATCTATTTTAGAATGTTATGTACTTTTAAGGTGGTCACATAGCAACAAAGAGGCCAAAATGCTTCATCCTTTTATTTCACCTTCAACTTCCTCCCCATTTCCACTAAACCAGGAAGACTTAAGCGAAAAAGCGTCAACACATCACATGCGGTCCCCTCACTAAATATAGTCTGTTATACATACGAAGAACGTGAACATATATCGCACCGCAACCATTATAACACAAATGAGTCATTGGCTTTTACAATTAGAATGATTTACATGCTGAATCAGAAATATTTGCATTCAATCCAAGCTGACGATGTAGTCGCCGTCTAGAAGGGCATTTTCTGTAGTTGGGCATTTTGACCGTAGCTTAAAGACCCTAAGATGTTATATCGAAAGAATATTTTAATTCAAGATTAGGTTTAATAAATTTATATCGATTATACCCTGTAAAAAAAAAAAAAATTGTTAAAATTTAACTGTTAAATTTACAGTAAAAAAAAGACAGCTGTGGTTGCAAGAAATGCATAATAAAAAAATCTGGTAACAGTGTTTCAGTTATTTCACAGGATGGCATATTGGTGCCTGTGTATTATACGGTATATTTTATTAAATACCGTATTTTTTTATTTATTTTTTTTTACGTTAAAATTGAATATGCAAGGTTTATTGGATTACCTGACTCCAGTTATTTTAGCTGTTCAAAAACAGTCAATTTTTACTTGAAAAATCCATGCAATTGACAGAATTTTACAGTAAAATTACATATATGTTAAACAATTTACTTAAATTTACTGTATTTGGTAAGATAAGTATAGATGTATTTGATTTTTGGTCCGAACTAAATTGAACTGAACAAGTTCTTGATGTGTGTTTATATTTATAACCCAAGAAATAAACAGAGTTCATGTCAGTTTCATTGTGTTTCACCATAAGGATGACCCTTTTTCCTTCAGTTCCTCTGGCGTACCCTCGAGTCACTGATATACGCTCCAGGCTTTGCTTACAAATACAAGCCTGACTGATTTGGCTGATAAGGCTGGGGGTTTCTGGGCCCAGAGCCTACTGGGAGGAGAGCGAGAGAGCACTGAGGAGGGAAAGCACCTGGAAGCCGTCCACCCTGGAGCAGGGTCACTGAGTTTTGTCTGGAGGCTCTCCCTACTGTAGCTGTTCACAGCAGTATCCTGCATACTGAGTCTTCCTGGGCTCCTGCAGCCTGTATAAGGCGTTTGATTGGTCAATGAGGTCAGTGTAGAAGTAGAGAGAGAATATATAGACAGAACAAGCGCTCATGTGTGGACATTGCCAGCTTCATTCCGATGCGATTCCAATCAATTATGCAATACAATGCCTAAAAGAATACTCACTGAATATAAAGACGAGTATCTAATACCAGTTTACATCTATAATGGCTAGTAAGGCCATGTAAATAAGGATATCTGGTGTACTAATTTTTCTAATAATTATTTTTTTGTGTGTGCAGGTAGTGACATTATGGTATCGTGCTCCTGAGGTGCTGCTTCAGTCCAGCTATGCTACTCCTGTGGATCTGTGGAGTGTCGGTTGCATCTTTGCTGAGATGTTCAGACGGCGGTAAGCATTTACTGTGTAACTCGTTTACTGTAAAATAGAGAATTCTGATGGGTGATGCTCAGATAACCGAGGGACCAACAAGAGTTCGGTTTTCCCTTGAGTCTATAAATAATGATTTTTATGTAATTTTAAGAAACTATATTACTATATTTTTATATTGTATTTTATGGTTTTATGTGTATGGTATAACACAAAAAAGAGAAGAAAAGACATAAATGCAAAAAGATGAAATGAAATTTAGAAGAAATGTGTTGTTTAGGTCCCTACTGTATCTGACCACATTTTTGCAGGAGGCTGAGGTTATTAAAACGGACATAAAAAAAAGAAAAACTGTCATCGTGGTTGTGACAGGCACTATAGACCTGATCCGTTCATCTGTGTGCGGTTTAACGAATCTTTCCAACTGCTTAACTCAACACTGACACATTTATTAAAGCTGCTCAATCCAGTGACAGCAGGATTTAACGGTTCAACAGTTCTTTCTTTGGGGCTTCTACTTCACCAACTTTGTAGTGCACTGAAATTATTCTATTTCTTTAAGGCTCTAAAAAGAGAAAACTTAAGATTCATTACATTTGCTCCACACAAGAGTTCTACAAAGAACTCATTTCTTATTTTCAGTGAGAATACTGAGATATTAAAATCTAGATGATGTCCAGGAAGCAATTTCTCTTATTAAACCAGTCACCTATCCTAAGCTTCTTAAGTGCCAGAAAGGCACTGGTTTCAAAAGTGTTGTGCGTGAAAAAGCTCATTTGTGTATATATGCATTGTTGACACATTCCTTTCCTCCCTGTCGATGATGCTGAATTAATCGCCCCTCCTCATGTCGCTGGGGAGGGGGGGGGGATTGCGTGGGCTGATGTTTTTCTCTCCTGACGCGCCATAACAAGTGCATAATCAGATGAAGAGGGAGATTTGTAATGGAAAGCGCAGACACACGAGCACGGACACATTTTAACACACATCCTGTGTTTCACATTCTAACGGGCCCACCTGTCCGCCCCTTCCGCCATCCATTGATGGTGTTTGCTTTACAGGAACGGTAGATAAACATTAGCTGACTCAGTGCTTAATACAATAATCCTATAGGAAACTTTCAGATAGGAAGGTTATGATTAGTTGTGTGCACATATTTGTGTGCTACGTATTTAAATAATGGCTTTGTGTTTGTTAATTACTATAGGAACCCTAAAACAGCAGTTATATCCATTCAAGTGTTCGGTTTCCACTCTCTAAAGCCATGTGCCATAAAAACGCCACTGTGCTGGGCTTCTGGCGAGCCTCCATGAGTGCCTGAGGGTGGAAGGGTAAGGGGGGCTTTCATTGCTGCAACCAGCACACCTTTTCTCCTCCTGCAGGTGATTAAGAATGCTTTTTAAAAGGCCACCTGTTGCAGATTAAAGGGCACCTGGGACCAGGTTTCTCCTCTGATGTCTGAGAAGTGCACCGCGCTGTATGCGCCAACTCCAGTAATGGAGGTTTTCGATTCACCTGAGAGTTATAAAGATGTAGCGCGCCTCAGCCAGCAACATATTGTATGGCTTTGTTTAAGAAGGAAGTTTAACTGTTGAAGGGACAGTGTTTTCCTGGAGAGGGTTGTGTAATGTGGGCCTTTGACACGTTTTGCCTCCAGTTGTTTTGTTGAGGGTTTATAAAAGATCTTTACTTGTCTGATGCTCACAATGCACAAATTTTAGACATACTTTATGCAAGTCTGTATCTGTATCTCTTGGAGGATGTAGTGATCAGTCAGTGTGTTTCTGAATGACATAAAGTGCTTTTGACATTCCGCTTTTATAAGGGTTGTGCATATTGCGTGAAGAGTCAACATGCGACAGCTTTCAGGTCCTTGTTTTCACAACCTAAAGCTGCTCTCACAAAAAAGTAGAGGTACTGCATATAATATATAAAAAAACAATAAGAAAATGATCTATTTTTAACATTTATTTTTAATTTGTTTTTCAGTTTGATTATACACAAGTTCAAGAAAATCCATTAATGAAAAGACACAATGTTTCCAAAAGTCAGTAATTGTGGTAGAAAATCTCAGTATTGACCAAAATAACCATGAATATGATTTTTACCACAATCGAATAGCTCAAATATGTATATTTATGATATATTTATGTATCATAGTCAAAACTGAAATTCTCCTTAAAGGGATAGTTCACCCAAAAATGAAAATTACCCCATTATTTACTCACCCTCAAGCCATCCTAGGTGTATATGACTTTCTTCTTTCAGGTGAACACAATCGGAGTTATTTAAAAAAATGTCCTGGCTCTTTCAAGCTTTATAATGGCAGTGAATGGTGGTCGAGATTTTTAAGACCAAAAAAGCGCATCCATCCATCATAAAAAGTGCTCCGCACTGCTTCCAGGGGGTTAATAATAAAGTTTCTGAAGCAAAGTGATGTATTTGTCTATGCACGCTCACGACTGAGTGACGTTGTAGCAGATGAGATTTTAGTTTTTTGGTGAACTATCCCTTTAAGTACTGTAAGTATTTTGTATCAAGTAATTTGGCATAGACTTCCAGTTCCATTATTATTATTTATAAATGTATTAAGTCTATTAGTTCAGGTTGTTAAAAGTAATATGGTGCCGTAACCCATTAATGCTTAATATTTATGAATTGTTCGGTTACATTTAATCTCCATTTCTCTTGAAAAAAAAAAAAATAAAATCCTGTACCACATGAAACCAACACAAACTCAAAAAGCACTTTTCCAAGAATCTTGCACGTGTGTTTTAAACTAAAGTTTTCCTTCTCTGTATCGTGGACACTATTATTTGTCATTGACTCACACCTTTTCCGGCGAGCCAGCGTTCACCGATTCAGATACACCGATGCATTCCAGAGGTCGAGCGGGTCGAATGTGGATAGAGACACTGGCACTTGGAGCGTGACTCAACTGCGTGTACTGGCCTGGTGTATGCCTGCCTGTGCCCACTCACTCAGGAAGCCTCTGCCCCGGCATAATGTCTGCCTTGTGCAAAAAGCCACTAATTCATTCAGACTAACAAGTAGCCCAAGGGAAGGCAGAATGTGCTTTAGAGATTTTCAGCCATACTTGTTTTGGCATGACACCGCTTTAGGTGAGATTTTTTTTTTTTTCCCCCCGCTCTCTGTTAGAAAATAGAACAGCTTTTGTCTGATTTAACTGCTCGGGTCTGACTTTGCCTTTGAGGGCTTCAGCAGTTGATACGGCATGTGAAAGGCATGATAATGGCAATTTTCTTTTTAACAAGCGGGTTCAAAGTGAAAGGGATCGGGAGCATCCGAGGCGTCCATCTCACCTGTAAAGAATGTTCAGCATCTTAGCCGTACAAAGACGCCTCTGTATAGTAGCTGTAAGTTGAATAGTGCAAGTCAGATTCTTCATTCTGAAAAATATGCAGACGTTTGTCTGTCTGTTTCTCACTAATCTTTAAATTAGTCTTGAGGGTGTTTGAACATCATGGAGGCGTAAGTAAACGTGCACGTGCTCACTTCTGGTTCTGGCTCTGGCTCTTTGTCTGATTACAGTTGAGATCAAGTTGACGCTCCATGTGGTTGTGAATAAAGAGCGGTTGCGCTTGTCTTGCTGTTGGGCAACATCTGGTGGCAGCGGGGGGAATTACAAGTGTGGTTTTTGCAGCTTTGTCAAAGACCTAACGCTTTGATAGTGATCTTATTTTAGCTCATAAATCACATATATCTTTATTTCCGTGCTTCTGTTCTGTCATTTTTTGCTCTCTCACATAGAGGTATGTGGAGAGCGAAAGCAGACGGCAGGGATAAATAGCTTTTTTCGCTCTCTTTTACTCCGTGTGGTGTGTTTTGGAGACTGAGGCCTGTGCTTGTGGCTCCTGGAATTTGTGTGAATGCCAAGGGAAGCATGCCCGCCCACGGGTGTCCTGACTGGATTGAAGCCACAGGCACCAGCAGCGGTCCAGGCGGGTGGACTCCAGCATGTGCTGAAAAAGCCCTCAGATCTTCTCAGCCTCAGGCTGGCCAGGAAACAACACGCATACAGTGGACCAATGTCTGTTATGTGGCTTTAGGGCCTTATTTGTACAGTGAAACCTATAAGGATTTTCTTTCTCTTTGCCGCCTTCACTTCTAGAAGACAGGCAGGAGACTGTTCATGATTATTGCAGAATTAATCTAAACGTATAACCTTTGGTTTATGACTGTCCCTGCAGTCCTGCATATGATGTTGTAAGCCATTTATTTATTATTTAAGGTGTAAGATTTTTTTATTTATTTTAGTTTATTCATTAATTTCACTTATGTATTTATTGGTTTTATTTTTATTTCAGTTTTATTTATTCAAGATTATTTTAGTTCTGGTTTTATTTATTTTTATTTATTCATTTTAGTTTTATTTACTCAAGATTATTTTAGCTTTGTTTATTAATTAGTTTATTTTAGTCTGTTTTGGTTTATTTTTGTTTTATTTTCATTTATTTATTCATTTAATTTTATACTTATTTAAGAAGTTTTAATTGACTAATTTCAGTATTTAAGTTTAATTTAGTTTTATTAATTTATTTTAATTCATTTATTTTTGTTTATAGTTTTTTTTTTATTTTTAGTATGAATACAAAACTTCCTTTTAAGTCTAAGTATTGCTGTAAAATGAATCATGCAATTAACTGCAATTTTTTACCTTTCTTTTTTCTTCAGCCCTCTTTTCCGTGGGAACTCTGATGTTGACCAGTTAGGCAAGATTTTTGAGTAAGTACTGGTCTAGTAACTCCAACAATAAATTGTTAGAATTGTATTTAATAAGACTGTATTGAGACAAGTAAAATTATTATGATATTCCAGTGTGGTGGGGGTCCCTTCTCCAGAGGACTGGCCACAGGAGGTGGGCTTGCCACAGAGTGCCTTTTCCCCTCGCCCTCCCCAGCCCATAGAGGACCTGGTGCCTGACATGGATGAGCTGGGCAAATCACTTTTACTTGTAAGCAGCAGATATCAACACTGAGGATATTTGAAATGATTTGACACTAAATGTCATTCTATGAAACCAATACCTTTTCCAGTTCGATACATTTAATCACACAAATAAAAAAAAATTCAGTATTGACATGCATTATATATACAGTAAATTACTTATTTATACCAGTGTATATAGTGTGTGTTGTGTGTGTGTGTTATAAAAAAAAGTCATTTTATATAAGGGACACAAATAGCACATGACTTTTATATAAGTGCCATAGATTGCGTTTACTTATTGTTTTCTCTTTTCATTTCCTCCCTGCATAGCGTTTCCTGTCATTTAACCCCTCCAGAAGGATATCAGCTTACGATGCACTGTCTCACCCATACTTCCAGAGTCTCGACAGCACCAGCAAGAGCCTGTACGCCCAGCCCTTCCCCAGCAAAAAGCCCTCCCTGGAGGAGAGAGCTGCTTGAAAGGACGTGGTTTCCCACTGTAGACAAAGACCCCCTATGAACTAGTCTTCCATAGCATAACATTACATTGCTGCTTTTAAGAATATCACCGCAACCATTGGTCGATCGTGTCTTGTCTTTGCCCTCACTACTGCCAGCTAATACGGATCAACAATATGCTGCCTGGAATTACGTGTTTAACAATATCAGAAGCTGCTCTCGTCTCCCACCCACCTTCCTCAAAGGAAGTTTGTCTGCTCAGAGGAAAATGTGCTTCTCGAATCAGAAGCTGCATCATGACACTGCCAGGGATCGTCCGTCTGTTTGCATAAATGCGATGTAAAGGTCTAAACTGAGTCTTAGCTGCACATCACTGCCATAAAACAGCAAGGTCTTACGTGGGACCGTGTCCGTCTCACATGGATTAAGCAAATGTAAAACCACAACTACTGCAAATTCAGGCCCGTTGAACGGAACCTCTTATTTTACACATTAAGATATAATCGCTAATTACCTTTTTTTTTTTTTCTTTTTTTTTTTGGAGCTCTCACTTCCAAAGTCCTCTGTCACAGGCCAGGAGGATTTTTTGTATTGTTTTCCATCACGTTGTTACTTCGCAGTTCAAGCTGGAGAGTGTGGACACATCTCCTCGTGTGACTTTTTTGGATGACTGCATAACCACAGACACTCTAGTGCTCTATTTAATATGGCATTTCGTCACAAGCATCCTGGTGTCGTTTAAATCGTCCAGGACAGAGCTACCAAACGCTTTGAAGCACTATTTAACACCATATTTCCTTGATATTATAATGTACTTGTATTTTTTTTTCCTTCAATATAAATTCCACATCCTGTTCACTTATTTTATTATGTCAGTGTTGATTGTTGACATTTTTTTTTTGGCATGTTATGTCTTAATTTTAGTGAACTTGAAGGTGTAGGTTGTCGTAGAAAACTCGTTGATACGTATACCAAACAGTCTGCACCCTGTCGTCAGGGATTTAGTGCCGCGACGTAGTCGAAGGATGACCCGCGCCGGGTTGCATGTTGAATTTAGGGTTGATTTAGAGCAGAAACAAGCTGAGATGGATAACAGAAGTACATGTATGAAAGCGTTAGCGCATAGTTATGAAAGTCTAGTAAAAGTAGCTATAGAGTTGGCGAGTGTTAAGTTCAAGGTCAGGTTGCGAGATTCGTTCGAGGCTCGGAGAGTAATGTACTATCCCATGTATAACATCATTGATTAAGTCCAGGTTCTTTTCTTCATACGCAATGCTACATCCTTCCATTTCCAGTTTCACTTAATTGTCTGGATAGATCATCACAAAAAGTGCACCAAGTCTGCTAGAGGGGTTACTTCCAGTGCCTTCGTGTTTAGCGTGTGACGAACAAGTGGAGGGAAGGAAGGACGCTGCTTTGGAATTTAGCATGTATCCTGGTGATTCCAGGTGAAGCTGTTTGATGAGGGATGAGGAGCTATAGGTAGGCACTGTTGTACTACAAAACATTCACACAGTTAAAGGGCTAGTTCACCCAGAAATTAAGATTCTGTCATCATTTACTCACCCTCTTGTTGCTCCAAACCTTCTTGTGGAACACAAAAGAAGATATTTTGAGGAACATTGGCAGCCAACCAGGTTTGGTTACCATGGACTTGCATTGTATGGACAAAAACAAACACTGAGATTCTTTTTTTTGTGTTCCGAAGAAGTCGGGTCATGCAGGTTTGAACGACATAAGGGTGAGAAAATGATGAAAGAATGTTCATTTTTGGGTGAACTAGCTCTTTAAGCACTGATGCTTGATTCATTCTCTCAGGATCAGTAAACTCATTCTGTCACATTCCATGCTCAGGTCTATTTATGACTAGTTTTAGATTCAACAAGGGTTCAGGTTTTAGCTTAACTGTTAATCTCACAGTAATCATTATCAATTATGGTCTCAAAGCTATCCGGATAAAATAGTTTTGGGTTATTTATATATCGTTCACTTACATTTCCATAAATTTGAACAGATAATGAAACATACAGCATTTCATCATTTATTACTATTTTTTATTTATATGATAATATTATTAATAATAATAATATTAATATTATATTTTTTGTTTTAGTTCACTGTCGTGCGGCAACTTTTGTACTGTTAACATGTTTGATTTCACAAATATTCTGTGATCAGCTATTCGTTGTCTCAAAGCATCAATCTGACAAATGATTTCAGTTTGCGATTGGTGTATAACGCCACCATTTTTAAAATCTCCACTGAACTGACGTTACGCTGGCACAGCTTTACCCTCCTCGAGATAAGTCTGTGATCGGATTTGGTGATTTCAGAGGGCATTAGATATCAAATAATGTAAACCAATGTAACTGTATGCCTTTTATGTTTGTGGGTCTTGTATAGAACTAATCCGTTTTTTGAGCTTGGTTAGTCTGGTGAATAATTCATAGTGTTTTTTAACATTATAAATGTATTAAATGTTAGGCTTTCGAATGTACGACCCATTCTTGTTAGTGATGGAATTTGAATTTTAGCATGACGTCATGCTGAAAAAAATAGCACCTTTGATATTTGCCCATCTCAGTGCTTTTTCCCATGATATGTTTTTTTTTTTTTTTAGTGAATCTGTTGTTGATTTCTTAAACTTTTTGTTGTTTGAAATGATTTGCTTTAGTTAGTCATTTTCAAAATCTATTTGATTTGTGTAATCGGATATCATTTTAAGCAAATTACGTTACTGCTTGAAATTGCTGGACATTGGTACATAATGTTTTGCTCCCTACATTTTGTTCTTATTTATTGACATTTCGTCTTTTTTTTAGTTGGCTGTAATGCTTCAGAAGGCATTCTGTCAATGTAATACTCAAATTTGTGATTGGACAGTGATGAACTAATGGTGCTACACCTCATGTCACTGCAGACTTGAACAACTGTAATCAATTAGGCAAACTTGTTCCCAAGAGGACAGTAACAATAAAAGTGTCTTTTTAAATATTCTATTATTATATTTTGGTTTCTTTTTATTGTATTTTATGTGTATTATATTTGACAATTTTTACATGTTTTCCCATTATGACTTAAATAATTTATGATGTACTCCAGACAGAGAAAACTTTGAATTTAAAAATCATAAAGCTGGAAATTTCTATCCATTAAATCACAATAATGTAATATGCTAAATCATCCACCATGAATACGTATTCTAATCAATGTGCACAATGTTTTCATTCTGTTTAGCTGCTGCACAGACACTGTGTAATGAAAATCAATTATTACCATTATAATACGACTCTTTAATGTTACTATATCAGCAGCTTAATTATTATATTTTATTCATTGATAATCAAGTGTTATATCACTTTAGACTGAATCAAATGTATTTGGTTCATTCTACTTATTCTTTAAAATAAAATATGTAAACTGAGTGGAATGATTTCTATGATGTATCTCAATTTTATAATCATAATATGTATATCTTTTAATTTCTTATTTGTTGCTCTTTGTTTTATTGATTTATGTTATCGTTTTAAAAAAAAGTAATTATTTTAGCCATCTTTTAACTGTGCACATTGATTAGAAGTGGGAAGTGTTGGTCAGGGTTTTCTTTTTTACCACATTGGCTGGAGAGTGATGTTTTTTGTTTTGTTTTGTTTTTGTAAGCACCCAATCTGTGGTGTACATTTTTAATTGTTATTTGGAATTTTATGTTGTAAGATGTGGGGATGGAAAAATGTGTACATGAAAATATTTGTAACTTTTTTTTTTTTTTTTTTTTTAAATCAATGCTTTGAAAGTCTTGTTCAACTGTATGTAATTCTACTGCTAAATCGTTTTGCGTTTTCCTGCTTTAGCATCTTTTTTTTTTTTTTAAGCAATGAAATCGCATGTGGATGTACTGTAGATCACGTGCATGTGACATTAATTTTGTTTAAAAAAAAAAAAAAGGTTTTGTCTGGTTCATCTAGTCATGATTAGTCCAGTAATGATGGTTAATCATACAGTAAGTAGAATGTATATTCTTTTTATGATGAAATACTGAAATTCAGTTTAAAATTAATCTCTTTTAAGCTATGTTTTTTTTTCTGTTAAAACAGCACATTCTTACATTTAAAGCAGATTCTTGGTTGATAAATTCATTTCATTGAGCTACTATTGTCAGTAAAGTGCAAAGAGTTGTACGATTTTTGCAAGAACCAAATTGAAATGAGAGTGTTGGTCATTGTGCCCTTATAGGACCATATTAGCTTTTTTTTTTTCTTTAAGAAAGGGTGAATGAAATATGGTAGTATTTTGTATCTTTGTTTTTTTCTGGACTGGTTTTGCTGCTAATGTTTGTCTTAGGCTCTGGCTCCTGTATGAGTTTTAATAAACTGGCCCACCTAAAGATTCCAATTTGCTGCCATTGAGGAAAAAAAAGCTGCTTTTGCATTTTGTTTTATATCTGTATCTGCCTGACGTTTTCGTATTTTTGTAAAATAAATATTCCAGCGTGTAAAACTGGGTTGTGAAATTCTTTGACGAGAGAGAACAAAATGCTTCCCTATAAGCCTCAAACTTCCCACATATGGATAATTGTTTTATCATTTTCCTTTAAATAAAATAGGGGGTAATTTGATAAAGCTTGGCTCACAGCCAGTGTTAAAGAAGTATAGTCTATTATAAACCTTAAATAATGACAAAATCCCACAGTCAGTATCAATAAGCACATATCAAGTCATTATTGTAAGCATTGTAGTACCAATGGGAAGAATAGGCTATACAACATGGGACTTCCTCTCAAGATTGGTTGTGGTAAAATTAGGCTTCTCTTTTTAGACACACAGTATGCCCCCTTTTGTGTTCTGCCCTCAGTAGTGTTTTACTACTGAGGGAGAGGGAGAGGGAGGGGGAGGGGTGCAGCTTTCATATAAAAGCAGACCTAAGACCAACTGTCTGAGGAGTTGTTGTCCCTATCCCTTTAGGCCAGGGGTCGGCAACCCGCGGCTCCTGAGCCGCATGCGTCTCTTTCATCTCTCTGCGGTGGCTCCCTGTATGTGGAGGTGTCCCCCCGACTTTTAATACAACTCTTTCCCTGTACTTTTTCTCGGTCAAGTGTGTTAACGTAGAGGTTTTCAAGGGCCAGTGTGAATAAATCTAGATTTAAATTAAAAGAGAAAAGATAGTCATGTCGTTTTGGATACGTTTTATTCGTTTCCAAAACGGTGTGAACATCACAGAGCGCTGAACACTCATGTTTCATTCATACTCGAAGACGGAGGGCGCTCTCGCGCAGAAAGTCCAAAACGGACTCATATGAGATTGCTAATAATAACTTTTGACAGACATCCCGCTATAGCTGTAGCTAAGCTGAATAACAAGCATAAAAGTAAACTGATGAAACGTGAAGACGATATGGTTTGTGTGTTTTTCAAGTATTCTCCAGGTAATAAATATGAATGTGGTAACTGACAGCATTAATTACAGTACAGAAGCTGTAAAATATATGTTCTGCCTTATTCTGTGATAAAAATGGAAAAAGTGTTTGTAGTGTATATATGATTGTACAATCATAACCATAAAATTGTCATTAGTAAAATATTTATCAAAAATATTACAGAAGACAAATTATTGGTTATTGTCCAGCAGTGTATTTTATTTCCTAGCCAATTAAAAGTAAGAGATAATATATTTTTTTGTCAATTAGGCTATACATACATAAATAAATATTATAATAATAATTATTATTATTACTACATTTGACATTTCTGTCCTCCTCACTTCTGAAATGATTGCTACTCCCCTGCCCTGTAACGAATATAAAACTTTAGCTATATGCCTTGTTATCTTTATTTGGGCATCAAATATTTTGTGGCTCCATGTGAATTTTATTCGGTGGGAAAGGGTCCAAAATGGCTCTTTTGACGTTGAAGGTTGCAGTTCGCTTTAGGCTAACTGAATCACAGTTTAACATAAAATCATTAGCTTTTGCAGCATATCAGCAGAACAGCATCGCTGTTATAGTTCTACAAACAAGTAATTACTTGAAAAAACTTACTTTCAAGCAAAAATTGTTTATTTTATGACATACGCCACCAAGCAAAACTTTGGAATAGGTAATGTGTGTGTGTGTGTGTGTGTGTGTGTTTAAAGTGATATTTAAAATAATAGGCTAATAATAATAATTTATTCCTGTGATGGTAAAGCTGAATTTTCAGCAGCCATTATTCCCGTCACATGATCCTTCAGAAATCATTTTTATATGCTGAATAACTGCTTGAGAAACATTTCTTATTATAACTGTTGGGAACAGTTGTGCTGCTCAGTATTTTTGTGGAAACTTTTTTTTTCCAGGATTATTTGACAATTAGAAAGTTTATAAGAACAGCATTCACTTGGAACAGAAATCTTTTGCAACGTTATGAATGTGAGAAATGTGAGATGTAAGCGCCCTCTAGTGTTCGTGTTGAGCACGGCGTGCTGCTGATGAACCGCTAGGTGGCAATTATTCAGAAATTCTCGCAGTACACTGGGAGCCACCGCAAGCACCAGAGCCATGTAAACAAAAGGCTGATTTCATAGATTTTGGCCTATAGGTTTTAGGCAAAATATGCAGAAATGGGCAAGCGAGATAATAGAGTGGTAAGTAAAGGTAGTTTACAAACTCGCATCTTCCTAATACTTCAAGGGAAACAATCAAGAGGCCTTTAAGCCGCAGTGCTAACGCGTCAAAACACTTAGCTAAACATATTAGCCACGTCCACACACAGAATGAATGAACAAGGTTATTAGACATTTGACATCAATTGTGTTATATGTTTGCAGTCTGGCACAACTTGTAAAATGTCAGTATTGCTGAGATAGCATGGCTAATGTATTTGGCTATATGGCTCAGACATGCTAATTCGGCTAACACACATTTAACTTAAACTGTCTTGTTTTACAGAATGTTTGCTGCTGTATTTATGTTGAGCATATGAGAAGTAATGCATTATTAATTTAGAAATGATTTTCTGTCAAAGCGAAATAATAATAATATGTAGTATGCGTTTATTTTTGTAGCCTTTAAGTGAAACGTGGATGCTGAATGGTGTGTTTATTAAGCATGTCTTGTGATTGTTGATGAAGTGGATTATGAATCTTAATATTTGATTGTGTTTCAGCCGTACTTGAACCCAATAGCTGCTGCCAGAGCCAGAGGACCTGTTCCCAACTCCGGCCCCACCATTCAGGATTATCTAAGCAGACCACGGCCATCATGGTATGAAGACATGATTACAATGAAAATCGAAGCATCGGTTGTGGATATATCTGATTTTTAAGATCATATTCCTTTAAGCATGTCTCTGTTTGTTCTGTACATCAGGGAAGAGGTAAAAGAACAGCTGGAAAAGAAAAAGAAAGGCTCCAGAGCACTGGCTGATTTTGAAGACAGAATGAATGAGGTACAGTTTATTTATTTATTCATTATTATTATTATTATTATTATTTTTTTTTACTAGAGTCAGTGGACTCAGATCTCCTTTCTGGATCTTGTTTGCTTTAATTTTTCTCAGCGATGGAAGAAGGAACTGGAGAAAAACAGGGAGAAGGTACTTGGTGGAGGTGAAAAGAAAGAAAAAGACAAGGAGAAGGAAAAGAAAGAGGTAATGGCTAATGTAGAAATCTGGGATCTCATTAATAAAATACAAGTACAGCCAGGTTTTATCCTAAATTGTATAGATTTCATCCCAAGTACTACGTCAAAAGTGAGGAATAAATAGGGATTTATAAAGGCAGAAGATGGCTTGATAATATTCCACTATTGGGCTTTTCACACGGCGCTTAACCCCGGGTTATCGTCGTTCTAAACACCGCTTTTAACCCCGGGTAAAGACACGTTTCACACCTGTAATTTGAAAGCGGTGTTAACACCGCATTTTACCCGGGGTTATGAAACCCTGCTCCGGAGCAGGGTTAGCACCGCATTTGTGGTGTAAATCCCGCATTGCGGTGCTAAGTTTGTTCAGTGTGAAACGGAGCGGTGTTTGCTTGTTGCTGCTGGACGCTCGGCAACAGACAGCCAATCAGAAATTGAGCAGCGAGGCTCATGTCACGTCAGTAACAGAAAACGCGTGGTGCAGCCGGTGAGAAGATAATATTCACATAGTTTGCTCCTTGTTTTCTTTCTTTTGTACTTTTGTCTTTGTTTTGCCTTCGTGCGTCATGAGGCCATTCACATGTCTCACCTAAAAACGCGTTTAATTCTCCTTCTTTCCAAAGTGCTGTAGCTTGCACTCCCATGGCGTCTGCCATTGCTAAGCAACCATGACCTGCTCTCTTATTAGGATAAATGGATTTCCAGCACTAAATCGCTTGCAGTAGCTCTGCTACTAAATTTATTTAAAAATGGCTATCCCTGCCTGTACAGCTGATCAGCTGTTCCTCAGTCTTCGCTGATCTAAAGACGTAAGCGGCGACGTTTTTATTAACTGGCAAGACGCGGGAAAAGCCGTGTCAGCAGGTTGCCTGCTGTTTGTCCAATCAGAGACAGTGGCACCGCAAATATGCAAATAAGAACGTTAACCGGGGTCTGTTAAACGTCTGTTAATGAATACCCAGGATTAACAGTTAACCCCAGGTATAGTATGAGCAGTGAAACATGATTACAGGTAACCCAGGATTCCGCTTATCCGGGGTTTAAGATGACCCAGCGTTAACAATTTCAAGTGTGAAAAGCCCTTATGTGTTACAACTTTGCACTCAAATACAGGGCTCCAGACAAAAAAATCGAGTGAGGAGCCATTGGCTCCAATAAGAAAAAAAACGTAGGCGGCAAATTATTTTTTTTAGGTGCCACAGGATAAGAGTGTACTGTCATACTGTCATGTGTTTATGTCTCATCTTTTCTTGACTTTATCAGCATTTTAATCCATCTTGTAGATAATCAGGTCGACCTGGGAACTAAGGTTCACTTAAAGTGGGAACTAAATGTCTTTTCCAACTTGAAATATACAGTCACAAAGTATTGTTAGTTACACAGAATCTGTATCAGTATCATGGATCATAAGCATCACTTGGCCACTGAGTGTAGTTTGGGCTCCTCCTCAGTGCATCCTATAAATGTTGTCATGTCTTTCACACATTCAGTCTGTTTTTCTTCATTAGCGAAATGCAATTTTACAGGAGGAGTTGAATCCTTTACAGATGAAGTAAAAATATTGCCAATATCCACAGAGCTGACAGCTTTACCTGTTGTAGTTTGTTTGCACGAAATAGACACAGCCTTTCTGCACTTTCACTTGCACGTCTCCGTCATTTCGATCTCTCTCAGCAAAAACTTCACTTGCAAATTAATATTTTTCGACCGTTGCAGTCTGGAGCCCTGGAATACCAGTAATCCAACATCAGTTATGATAAATTGGCAGTCACAATATGTAATTATTATTATTATTACTATTATTATTATGGTTTGTTGTTCTATTTAAAATGTATCCATAATTTCATGATTTATCTTTGTGTTTTCCAGAAAAAGAAGGAGAAGAAAAAGTCCAGTAGGGTGAGGAGGGCTCTCCATTTTCATGTCTAAAGCAACAGTAAACCAAAAATTAATTGATAATGGAAAATGGAATCAAATAATGTCCCAAGCTAGAAGGAGGGTTTGAATTTTACAGAGTGTTTGGTATCCATCTGGCCTGTTATCCGTGGGTCGGCAGATCAGTGTTATGTGACTTAAAATCTAACAAATTCTGCTTTTGTTGTGTTTGGTCAAGCATTCCTCATCTTCCTCCTCCTCCTCATCGAGTTCTGATTCCTCCTCCAGTTCTTCCTCAGACTTTGAAGATGATGTAAGTCTTGCTTGTAGTTATATTTATATATACATTATTTGGATGCATTTCTAAAATAACCATACCACTGAATATTCTCTGTTCTTCTGCCTTTTCAGGATGATAAGAAAAATGTGAAAAAGAAGAAAAAGAGGAAAAGATCCTCTGCCCGACGAGCATCTGATGACTCTGACACCGAGTCAGAGACTGATAGCAGGGTATTTTTTTGTTTATATCTGCAAGGGGCAAAAATGACATGGTTTAAATAGATCGTCCCTGACAGTTAAAGAAGTATCTGGCTTAACTGAAACAGTGTTGAAGACGTTGAAACATTTGCTTTCATTAATATTCATTTCCAGTGCTGAAATAAATTAACATAAAAGCTGAATTGCTGGTGATAATGAAGAGATTTGACAATACTTGTGAGACTGAGTTCTGATGTCCTTTGTCTCTAGGAGTCATCCAAGAAAAAGAAGAAGAAACTGGATGGAGAGAAAGACAAGGTACTCAAGACTCATTTTAAGACATTAAAGAAATAGGTCACACCATAAAAGATTGTTTTTTAACAATCAGTTCATGTCATCATATAATACCCCTTATCTGTCAGGTAGTGACTTTATTTAATTTTTTTTAGCATAAATTTTTTAGTGTCTGAAGGTACACTTAAGTGACAGTAAATACATTTATAATGTTATAAAAGATTTCTGTTTCTAATGAATGCTGTTCTTTTGAACTTTTTATTCATCACAAAAAAATTCCAATTCCTGAATCAGTTTTCACAATAATATTAAGTATTGGTGATAATAATAATAATAATAAATGTTTCTTGAGCATCAAATCACCATATTAGAATGATTGTTCGATTTAGTTTGTAATAATGTTTTACAATATTACTGTTTTTATTGTATTTTTGATCAAATAAATGTAGCCTTATATATAAAGGTCTATAAGAGACCTTTTTTAAGAACATGAAAAAGTAATACGGCAGTGTATCGTATCATGTATTAAATGTTGTTTGAAAGGATGAAAAGGACGGCCGAATGAAGAGGAAAGCTGAAAGGAGTCATTCAGAGTCCTCAGATGAGTCTGATGTAGACAGAGATGTAAGAGTGTTTTTAAACCCTCTGTGACCTTAATATATGTCAGTAAATGGTTTTAGCACAGCAAAAACCATGTGACATCCTAAACTCATCTGTCAATGTGTTCGTTTTAGGTTGAGTCCAAAAAGAAAAAACACAGTAGTGAAGAGAAGGAGAAAATTACAGTAAGTCTTCCAGTGTCATAGTTAAAGTGGATTGTTTTTTGTCCACATGAGGGCGGAAATGACTGAAGATGCTACCTGCAACACTTACAGAAATGTTATTTAGAGTGGATTCGCTAAACAGAACTTCAAAACGATTTTATCTCTTTATCTATTTACAGGACAAGTCTAAGAAGAAAAAGAAAAAGAAGAAGCATAAGAAACACAGCAAAAAGAAAAAGAGGAAGACTTCTGGCTCTGAGTTGGATTAAAGGGCTAGTGAGTGTGGCGTCCTGCACAACAGGCAGCTGGAATTCGGAGTGGAAGTTGAGACTGAGCTCTTCCGGACTGTGGGGGAAAAAACCCTTTAGATATTTGTCTAAGTGACTCTTAAAAGTGGGTGCTTGTTAGCACCGTGTGGCTTTGTGGCAGACTTGGATGAGAGGATCATGTGGTTGGGGAGTTGAAAGGGGTGTGGGGTTCATGTCAGGTTTGTGTTTGTTTTTTAAGCAGATGATTCTCAGTCCAAATAAAGGTCATTTACACCACTGGCGGCCCTGTGTACAGTATCTGTGTGCTGATGTGGATCTGCATGAGAAATGCTGCTTTTGAGGTTGTAAAGGCAGCCGATTTGCATTAAATATTTCTAGAAAATTCATGCTTCTGTGTTTCACTATGAAGCTGACAATGGTTTTCTTTCTGTGATATTAGAACGAACCTGTGTTTCCTGCACTGATCTTCAGCGGCGTGGCAAAACAACTATATTTTACCCAAGTTTTGAATGTGAGTTCATAATGTTAATTGTAATTCAATAAAACACCACGAAAAGAAGGTAAAACTGCATCAAATTCTAATATACAAATATACTGTTCTAAAGGTTGGGGTTGGTAAGATCTGTTTTTAAAGAAGTCTTTAATGTTCACCGAGGTTGCATTTATTTGATCAAAAATACAGTAAAAACAGTTCTATTATAAAATATTGTGACCGTTTAAAATATTTTAAAAGTTTATTCCTGTGAAGGCAAATCTTGATTTTATTTTATTACTCATGTAAAGAAACATTTCTTATTAATGCTGAAAAAAAGTTGTGCTGTTTAACGTTTTTGTAAAAACTGATGCTTAAAAAAATTATTTTTTAAAATTCAGATTCTTTGATGAATAGAAAGTTCAAAAGAACACCATCATCTTTATTGACACTTTTGATCAATTTAATATGTCCTTGCTGAATTAATCTATTAATATGTCCAAACTTTTGAACAGTAGTGCCTATATATATTAATCCTTTATGAACTCCTTTATTAACCTTTTGGTTAGGTAGTATTTCTGCAAATGACCTTTTGAAGTGCTATTTTGATACTAGCTGTGAACTTAAATGACACTTTTAAGGTCAATTCTGGCTGTTTATCTCAAGCTTTACTCTGTCTTTGTGTTTGATGATTCTTGAAAACATTGTTTTGTGTCTTAAGTCATGCATGGATTCAGGCGAAACTTTGCATGTCTGTGCATTGAATGACCCTGTGTCTGTCTGGGACTGCGCTGGCTTCACACCAGTTGCAGTGTGTGTGTGTGTGTGTGTGTGTACCGCAACTGTTCAGGTGAACTTTCCTCATGTGATCTGACACTGTGTGCTTAAGCTGTGTATATCTGCAGTGAATGTGTATCGGTGAGACTGTCTCTGGCCCTCAGGGTGACAGCAGTGTTTTGGAAGCTGGGCCAGGTGTATGTGTCCAAATGGACGTGGGAGGGGCCTCAAGCAGCTTCTCATTTCCCTGGCAAATACTGTCACCAGTTCCCTTTTCTTGTCAAACAGCTTCTAGAGATTATATAGCAGAAATGGAATGTGTTGGAGTTACTATGTTTCTGCTCATGTTCACCTTTTTTCTAATCTTTCCCGGTAAGATGCTTTTTATTGATTTTTGAATGAATGGCAGCAGTAATGTTACACACTAAAACTTTAAATAGAATATTTTTTTGGCCAAATATATGAGGTTAAGCCAAAGGCAGTCAATGTTTTGGGATACCATCTAATTAAATACATTTCTAGAGTTTGAACTTTGCAGTGAAATAAATGTTTATTATTTTAAATGGCATTCAAATTTGTATAATATCTAAGAAATAGGATGGAGGGATACTATGGAAAGCATGTCATTTAAATATTTGTTTGTAAATATTATTTGCTATTGATGACTGTTGACTTTAAGCAAAAAACCACCTCTGCACATTAAGATTATTTCAGGTAGCAAGGTGGTATAGAACTTGAAAGAGTAGAACTGTGGTTTGGTTTTAATTCTGTAATTCTGAAATAGCGTGGGGATTACTTCCTGTATTTGGAAATTTTCACTTCCATTTTAAAATTTTCAGTGGAATATATTCCCACTGTAACCTCGGTTAGCAAGCAAAGGTATATACAACATGTGTATATATATATATATATATATATATATATATATGTACCTTTAAATATCATATATTTTGATTCATTTCAAACAATTTTTTATTAATTATTTCTAATTAACTTGTGAGATACTATTCAATTTTTTGTTTGTTTTCGCTAAACGAAATTCGTAACGTTTTAACATGAGGACAAATTGTCCTATCGTGATTGTAAAATTTCTGTTGTCTTATATTACAGTTTTCACGATTCCATTTCAATCAACACACAAAATGTAATATATATATATATATATATATATATATTAGAAAATGCATTATATTTATGAATACAAATATGTAACACATTTCGAGATTAAGATGAGACATATATGACTCACAGTCTTATGGCAGACGCATCCTACATTTAGCTTTTCGTGTCACATGCTGCTTTAAAATTACACACAAACATTGGAGGCTTATTGGATTATTCACGGTCAGACTTTTGTTCATTTTCCAGTCCACTCATTTGTATGTGCATTTTGGTTGCAGCATAAATGGCCGTAGTGGATTATCATGAGGTGTGAATAGTCTAATGTTTAGTTTGTGTTTGGGGACGCATAAGGAGTCGCTCGTTCGCTTGTTGGTGTGAATTGCTCAATTCCTATCGCCTATTGTGGTGGTGGAGTAAGTGCACTGTTGCTATCCCCGCAATAATCCTCACCTTGTTTAGAGACAATAAGACCAAAACAGGCCAAGCGCACTCATTAGTGATGCATTCATAGCTTAGTGTGGCGTAAACACAGGCACGCTTTTTGCTTCCACCGAATCTGCCCTCTGGTCCTTTATGCGTGCAATAGGGGTGTCTTTATTTATTATTTAGCGCACAACACGAGCCATGCAGTCATCTATTGTAATGCACAACACTGGCTGTCAGCAGGCCGGCAGAAGCAAGTAAAGGGGGTGGAGATGGCCGTGTCCGGGTAGTTAAGAGGCCTGAGCGCGATAAAGAGGGAGGAGTATGAAGGCTGTTTACCTGCTTGCTGCCTACCTTCCTGCTGCCTTGCCTAGCAACGTAATGCAGATTAACAGCTGTCAGTTAAAACGGGGCCTCCACGGCCTAGCTTCATTTCATCCATGCAAAAGAAATCTTATCCTTAAGTAAATGAGATACATCAAGAGTTCAGTTCAGTCCAGTACGTTATCTCCCCAGCATCATGGGAGCTTTGTTCTTGCGATCAGGTCTCCATGACTTCATGCAGCGTGTACAATGCTGGAGTGTTTGCTCACAGACCTGTTCAGACAAATTAGAGAGAACTTGATGTTTGATTACTATCATTCTGAGAAGCCGCTAGTCAATATTTGCTCAGGCAGGTATAGGATCAGGGCAAAGGCAGTGGTGATTAAACTGCAGATCTCTGTATGGACTAATTAATGATGTGGATAAAACCAGTGTCATGCTGGAATTGCAGATTATGTGAGGGATGTCTTTCTCTGCAAATTATCTTCTGTACGGTTCATTTGAAGTGTCCGCGTGAACCGCAGGAAAAGGAAAGCTGCTCAGATTAGCAAAGGATTTAGATGAATGTTTTAATCAGCAGAGTCACTGTTAATGAGAAACATTGCAGGTTCTTCTGCACAAATGACCAAAAACATTAATATTGAGAATTTGAGGACTGGAGTGGCTCTTGTAGTGTACTTGAAAATACTAAAAACCTGTACTTGCAGATAATATTTTAAGGAAATGAAAGGCTAAATTTACTTTCATGACTGTTTCCTAATTCTAGCAGACTTAAGCACACTCTTAAAAAGTGTACTTTGTAATAATTAAAGGTCAAATTAAAGGTTTTACTTCAAAGTACATTTGAAATCATTGTTTTAATAATCTTCTGTCATGCTCTAAAGCAGTATGCTTATTATTTTTATATTATATTTACAGCATAATTATATTTATAACATAAAATAGTTATACGTTTACATTATATATTATGCAATGTTAAAATTTTACCTGTAGTGTGTTATTAAAATTTACATTTGAATTAATATATTTTAAATGTACTAAGCTTCATCATTTCAAATGTGTAATTGATTACCAGTAGTAGTCATTTTGAAATGACATGCTTTTTAAACAAGGGTTGTGAATCTTTTACTTACAAAAACTGCACCTCTAAAATAAGTGATGATTTTTTTAGCCCTAAAACCTAAAAGTGAATTGTTATATAATGGCATGTGAACTTGTAGTTGCACTCCTTATGTAACTTGTTAGCATCAAGTGTTGCTAATGCACACAGTGGTTTCAAACTTCACTTTTTAAATGACTTTGTGCAACAAAATAGGATATGTAATTTAAGTCCATTAACCTTATTTTAACCATAAACCAAAAACTAAGCTATTCTTAACTTCCTTACGAAATCCATGGTGACTTGGCCTTCGATTTGACCTACAATGGATGCTATGATGACTGAATAGCTCTTTTAACATTATACAAAACTGTTTATATGTGTGTATGTTGCTTATATCGAGTCATTAAACACCACTCTCATTTGAACAGGTACGGAATCTAAATGCACTGAATGTGTTTCACTGCAGCCCACACAGCATGGCAAAGTGGGGGACTCAATGCTCCTCAAAGTTGAGACTCATTTTGATGTCCAGAATGTGACGTTCCAGGGGTCCTGGTGCAAGATTAAGCCTAATAACACTCTTTTGGTCACTTTCGACAACATAAATGCCATCCTAAATCTGCGCCTAACGAACCGTCTGGAACTCAGTTTGCCTGATATCTCACTAAAATTTGAGCGTCTATATGAAGATACACAGGGAGAATATGAGCTGCAGATCAACATCATCTTCCCAGGAATTCCCAGTCCAGTTGCTGTCACAAAAAGCGTGACAGTCACAGTCAGCGGTAAGAACGTTTGAGTGTTGCTGTTGATGTTAGTGTTGGTTACTAATGCTTTTAACATCTTGTGAAGTTGTTTTTTCTCAGAGTAAAATCAAACAAAATTTTGATTCATCCCTCACAGTGGCGATTTAATTTCTCACAGTTGACTTTATACCTCCCAGTGTGATTACATAAATTTCAGTAACTAAATCGTGCTATGTGCCATGTGATTTTGCGCAACTTTGTTTCTTGTAATTGCGACATTTAAACTCAAAATGTGACTATCTAACGTTTTGAACTTTATATTGCACAACTGACTTTTTTTTGTGTAATTACAACTTTTTAACACAAAAGGTGACTTTTTGTCTCGCATTTTGAACTTTAAATTGCGCAGCTCTGTCTTTGTTTTGTGTAATTGCAACTTTTAAACTCAATGTGTTTTTTTTCACATTTTGAAGTTTATATTACGCAACTGTGACTTTTTGTGTAATTGTTAACTTTTACACTCAAAATGTGTCTTTATTTAACATTTTGCACATCTCTGACTTTGTTTCTCGTAATTGTGACTTTATTCACCTTATTTTTCAACAAAAAAGTGAGCTATTTTCTATGAGTGTGTAAGACTTCCTGTGAATAACTAGAAAAATAACAGTAAAAAGTTTAGTAAACAGTAAAGCTGTTTGTGCTAGAACCATACTAATATTCCAATAATATATTTGAAATAATATGATAACAAATGGCAGTTTCTAATACGAAGCAGCATAACTAACTTTTTTGTACAGTTAAAATAACTGGATGCAAATGACATCGGAAGCCACGCTCATTCAAGTTAGAAATGGCCACACCCACTCTTGCGTTAAAAATAAGGTGGATATCTCTCCATATATACATATATCAGAGTATTTCTTTCCTTGTAAGTACTTAATTTAATGTTTTCTCTGCTCCCAGTGCCTGTGTCCATGCCCGTTATTAGTAAGACCCCAGAATCAGAACTGGTGGAAGACAGGGACAATGTGACCCTGACTTGTTCTGTTGAACATGGGACAAATGTTCAGTACAAATGGCTAAAAAACAACAAGGTGATTGGTCCCAGTGAGCGGCATACATTCTCACAAGATTATGGGACACTTGTTATTAACCCTATCAAGAAAGAAGATATCGATCAATACATCTGTGAGGCCCAAAACCACATTAGCAGTAAGCTAAGCCAACCGGCTGAACTCATTGTTTTCTGTGAGTATCTATTATACTTTCTGACTTCAAGCTCATTTATCATCTGTTATCATCCCATGTGTAAATCATTGCTTCGTTATTGCACACTGTCCAGCAGGTTCCTCCTGCAGCCTGAGAATTACCTGCTGTTTGCATTATTACTCAGACGTTAAACATGATCTGTTCTGATGTGTCATTTACCAAAAGTCGATCTGAAATATGAATGTGGATTAAGACTTAATTTCCCCCCTGATTAAAAAAGTTGTACCTCTAAAGAAATCTTCTAGTAATTAATAGTAATAGAACTAAAACAAAAGTAATACAAAATTCCAATGACTGTTTAAAATGAATTTTGAAAAAGAAACTACAAATAAAGTTTTTGTAACATTATCAAATTTTTCAGATGGGCCTTATAACCTGGCAGTAAATTCTGAACAAGGTCTGAAAACTGAAGGGGTGTTCATGGTAAACTCGGAAGAACTGGTCTTTTTTGAGTGCATTGCGGACTCCAACCCTCCCAACACCTGCGTCTGGATCTCTAAGACAAAGAACAGCACAGAGGTTCTCATGATTGGACCACGGTTTGAAGTGAAGCCGTATGAATTAACACAGGGTAAAGAGTTCTTTTGCAGGGCATTCAACAATATGACTAAGAAGCAGGACGAGACCAAGTTCACACTGTTGATGACCACTGGCAAAGGTAGGTTTGCAGTCACTGTTTTAAATCTACATGTAAAAATAATGACTAATTTAAAAGTCAAACTTCAAATTATTTTATGAAATTCTTCTGACCTAATCTTATCAAAGTAGATTGACATTATTGAAGTTAAATATTACTACTTACTCCTAAAACTACTAGTACTACTCTCTCTCTCTCTCTCTCTCTCTCTCTCTATACATATATATATATATATATAATATTTAGTAATAATACAAAATATATTTAATAACAATAATAATAGTGGCGTTAGTGTTTTAAGTTTTTTATTCCTTTCTTCCATCCATTGTTAGTCTGCATGGTCGTGGCAAGTTTTTTTTTCTTCCCAGTTGCTAAGTGCAAATCTGTCCCACCTGTGATTAAGTCTTGCTGTTCCACTGTAAAGTAAATAGGGGCTGGCACCTGCCTTTATTGTTTACATTGTTACAGGCAGTGAATTTTGGTTCAGCGTGGATACAGAATAAAAAAAATGCAAGCATGCAATGCAGGTTTTTGGTAGTTTAAAGATGAAGATTACACCAGAAATGATTTATTTTAAAATATACAATGCAATTAACACAGATATCGATTTGTTTCCAGGAAAAGCAAAATATAGCCAGGAAGGGAGTGCGCTGTCTTCACTGACTTTCATTACAATCTCTTCAGTCGTCATCATAGTGTGTATGATGTTTGTGCTCCTAAGGAAGAGCTGCCATCCAAGAAGAAGTATGATTTCATTCTGATTTTTAAAGATATTCAGGCATCACCTTAATAATATGTCATTTGAACAAAATCAATTATTTATTCAATCAGACCCCTTTAAAGCTTTGTGTTTGCCATCTGTTTGCTTAATGCACTCCTAAATGTTGTCAAAATTCACTGTTGCTGGATATACATGGGTAAAAATGACTCATCTTGTACTACACAGATTTCAAAATCTCTCTAGAACGAGTATGCCACTCATCCCCTTTAATTAAAGATTTCAGTTTCAACTGATTTTGAAGGGGTCTTTAATCTTTAAATCAATTTATATTCAAATGAAATCATTTTAAATCATTAGCAATCATTTTAATCGATTGTTTTATCTTTTTCTACAGTGATAAAGACTATCTACAGGCGGTAAGAAAAATATTTCTTGTCTATACAGACATCTGAGAAATACATGACGCATTTATTTATTTATGTGAGGTCACTGATGTATTGATCCTGTCCTCCAGGCCAATGACAGAGCAGAGAGGACTGCACCGCTCTGGTAGGTTTACTGCATGTGTCGGACTATAATATACCTGTGTTGTTAAGCATCGATGTGTACACTACCTCTCTGTGCAAACAAACTCCCCAAATCCATTAACATCACAACTACTATAATCATATCTGCCTGGTTTCTGTCAGCATACACTATAAACATATTTTCCACCTTGCTGGCTACGCACACAGTCACTCTCTTTGGAAAATGCATTGAATATTATCAGTGACTTGTGTGCTAGTGAACTAAAAATGATTCATACATTGTTTAATTATTAGTGTGGGAACAAATTGTTTTAAATGCATTACATGATATGGATCTCAGTAGAAGTTAATGGCTAATTAGGTTATTACAAATAACAAATTTAGCTTTGTGTTTTGATATACTGTATATATTCATTGATCTGATAATATACTTGCAGGTCATGAAGATGCTACTGAAGACTTTGGCATTTATGAATTTGTCTCTGTCCCTGGGAAAATGGACTCAACACAGGTGAAAAAAAAAAAAAAATAATCACTTGCTATTTTGCATGAGCAGTTTTTCACTAGAACAGTTTGATATTTCTCATCTGTGTTTTCCAGGCATCCTGCAGGTCTTTGGCACGGCTCGATTCAGTCAAAGATTTGCATACCACCATCTATGATGTCATCAAACATGTGCCTGAAACTCCAACGCTGAGTCTTTTGAAATGAGAGAGGTGGATGGTCATGAGCGCACGGATGTAAAGATGAAAGGAGTTTCATTATTTTTTTCCTGCCAGTTTTTCTCTCCTCAGTCACACATTTTGTTTTACGCACTTCTTTTGTTTTACACACTGTAAAAAGTGCTAAGTTGACTTAACTTAAAAAAACTGAAGAAACCCGTTGACTCAAAATTATTAAGTAAATAAAAAAACTAAATTGAAAAAAAAAGTTAAGTGAACTTGACAATTCACTTATTTTTTTTAATTAACATTTACTTAAAAATTTTAAGCCAACGAGTTTCCTCGATTTTTTAAGTTAAGTCAACTTAGCACTTTTTACAGTGCAGTTATTCGTTTTTATACTACTTGAGGTCTGAAAATCATACATTTATAAACTTGTGCTGGGCACTGAAGTTTTTATTGTCTTAAAAAGAATATATAAGAGAACTATGAAATTTTTTTCTGTAGCAACATGCTTAATGAAAAGCTGAGAGTATTTATATATAAATACGGCCGTCATCTAACGTTGTTGTTGTTGTTGTTTCTGCGTTATGAATGTAAATATGTATGCATTTTGTATATGAATCTGTATTTTTTTTGCACACTAACAGCGTATTCTGTAATATTGCTCATTACATTTTCAAGATGCCACATGCCCGTTCCATATATTTCACGGGTAGCAGTTTGTTGAATGTAAAACAGATATCTTCTGTCTGTTTTGTTTTCTATGTGTTGCACCTGCACCTGTTCAAACCTGTTTAAACACAGATGGATGCTCTGTAATTTGAAAATAAAGGTTTTACAAATATTTTTGCATTCTTTTCATTTCTTTAAAGTAAAGTGTCTTTATTTTTGTATAATTTGTAAAATGTTGATTTAGGCCTACTTTTTAGAATTTAGCTCTCTGACTATATTATGCTGATGAAAAGTCTCTTTTTGCTTATTTGTGCATGCTTAAATGTCTAAAATTTCTAAAAGATGAATATTAAAATTTGGTAAGTATTGCATTGAGTCTTTCTGTGCACATATTGAGCTAATTTTAAATTCGTGGGAGTGCTGTTATTGGGTATTTTAACCAGTGGGATTGTCTGATATATATTACTGGAACAAACACGCAGTGCTTTATAAAAGGAAGATTTATAATATGACTGTGTTTATTTTCTTTGTTTCAAAGGAAGAGCAGAAGCATTATATCAACAGCTCAGCTGCCTGGAGGGAGGCGCCACTCCCTTATTTGACAGGGAAATTTTCAGTGATATCAGCGGCGCTTTATTGACGAGAAACACTCGAGCTCTTATGTGTGCTCACATCAGCATGAACAGCCAGTTGGAAGGGTTCGCCTCAAACACCCACGCTAGAATATTTTTGTCAGGTAGCAAATATTTTGCTGTAAACTTTTCTCTGAACTGAGATATTAAAGCCCAAAACAGATGAGGTTTTGTGGCTTTTTCCAAGAATTCTTGACTCATATTATGTTATGTGACTGTTGGACCTCAAGTGCAACACAAAATGCTGACTGTCTTCAGCAATAAAAATAAATTTTATTGTGTGTGTCTAGAAATTGAATAGTTAGTAGGCACCTTAAAGGTTTTGTTTTTAATTATCTCTCTAAAAGCTTGGAGGAAAAATATGGAAATATCTAATAATGGTCTCTACACCCCATTATACAAATATTATTACTTTCTCAGAGGCATGTCAGATTTTTAATTTGCTTTAAATGTAAAACTGATAAAAACAAGTAAGCATGAGAACCATAGTTTTGTCTTCAGAGAGTGCCACTAAAAAAAAAAAAAAAAAAAAACATAAATATGACAAAAAGTTGACTTTGTGAGAAAAAAGTGGGAAATATGATATTAAAGAAAAAACATATTTATGACCTAAAAGATAAAAGTTGAAATTCTGAGATAAAATAAATAAATAAATAAATAAATAAAGTTGACATTGTGAGATAAAGTCATGATAAAATGTCATATTTATGAGAAAAAGTATAAATTATGTAATATATATATATATATATATATATATATATATATATATATATATATATATATATATATATATATATATATATATATATATATATATATATATATATCACTTGAAAAGTAAAAATTATGACATGAAAACATTTAAGACCAAAGGAAAAAAAAAAAGAGCTAAGTTATGACATTTTTCCATAACCTTTTGTCACAATCTGGATTTTTGATCTCATAATTTTAATTTTCTTTTTTTATGATATAATTTCTGCTTTTAGGTCATAATTATTATTTACCAGAGCATGATTTTTCTGATATTGCGGAAATGGGCTTCCATATTCACAGTTTTTGTCTACTGCTGTTTTCTGGCATTAAACCGAAAGCAGTATTCTATTCAGAGGAACTACATATCCCATGCTGCACTAGCCACCTGTCACGTGAGTCCACCAGTGAAACATGGCACCTGTCTAGCACTGCAAGAACTGAATCGCCCTTTGACAGAAAAAGACCACAGGACACATCGCGTTTACTGAGTAGTGTTTTCAACTCTACGATGCAGAAAATCAAGTCTTTGATGGCCCGTCAGGTGGGTTATTTCTCATCTTACATCAGTCTGCTTCTTGATTTCATTGACGGATCCGGAAGCATTTTAAATAAGCTAGCCTGCTAGCTAAAACACAAATAAACTGAAAAACAGCTTATATTTTCTTGAGATCTGCACATTTACTCATGTTGTCATAACGCTTTTAATCAATGCATTTGGAATAATTAACGAAAATATCTGAATGTTAAATAAAAAGATAGATCAATAAAAAGGTGTTGGTGAGCTCTTGATCATAATGCATAGTTCATAATACTCAGATGTACGTAATCAATAAAGAAATTCCCTTTTAGGCCTGTTATAAATAGACGTTAAGACAATAAACGTAGGCTGTGTGTTGTTAACATTATTTTGTCGTTGTGCAATATGGTCTCCTGCACTGTCACTGACAGTCTGTCAGTTGGATTATTGCTCATATTTATAATTATTTCGATATACAAATTATACAATATTTTTTTCGTGCTTTTTAAAACTTTTTGAGTCTTCAGGCTGTGATCTTTTGAAGTTCAATTTACGCAACATAAATAGCACCCCAGCCAAATTTGGTACACCAAATTTGTTAGATTTCTGTAAATCTAGTGAAGTGTCGAATAATGGCAGTATTCATGTTTTCAATATTTTTAATGATCCCAAAAAGTGCCCTAGCTGTTGCTATAGTTACATCCCCAAGCAAACACGATTTATTTATTTATTTTTTCTCTTGCAAGAGTCTGTTTTCAACTAGGGAAGAATATGCCCGCCCCTCTGACTAACTTGTAGTGTAATTTTTTTGTGGTTATTGAAACATTTAAACCCCTAATTGTAACATAATCTGCTCATATATAAAAAGAATATATACTTTATGGTTATGTGTTTCAATCAGGGGTCTGGGGACCCCTAGGGGGCCGCAAGGGATTGCTAGGGCGTCTGTGTAAAGGTTTACAGAGAAACAGTGTGAAATTGTATAAATAAATAATAAAATAAGATTAAACTGAATTATATCATTTTAATTAAAATAAATAAATATTTAAACAGGTAGTAAATAAATCCAAAAGAACAGTATTATATATTAAAACAAAACAATGTAAATTAATATTAAACTAGCCTAAATATTTTCCAAATAATATTTCACATGTATTTATAACAGTAAAAATTGGATCTTTAAATAATATACTCTTTTTTTGGAGTCCCTTGCATGAAGAATGTCACATTTGGAGGTCAACTGCATTTGAAATATTGAAAACTCTTGCTTTAAGGATCCCAACACTCCCATAGATCGCTGCCTAATATTTATAGTTTACGGTTTGTTTTGTCTGCCAGGGTCTGAAGAGTCCCCAGGAGAGTGTGGTTGACATGAGCCCTGTGGAGAGCTTCAGGACCCCCAGCAAGGTGACTCAAACCTAACCTTTTCTGTTTTTGCATGAAGCTTTTACATTTGTGAATGGATTTTGTTAGGCTGCTGTGTAGATTTTTTGATGCATCTCAGCACTATTTGAAGATTGTCAAATGCCTGCTGAAAAATGTCTTTATTGACTGGATGAATCAGTCATTCTCATGTATTACAGTCTAGGTCTGGATTACATGATAACTACAGTGAATGTTTTAATTTTTCTGTGAAATGTAGAAAATATGCAGATCATAACCTCAGTTTTATCCTCCAGGGTATTGATCATAGTGCGAAAGAGGTAGAATATGAATATTTGAATAAATGCATCTTATGTTGAGCCAAAGACTATAGAAATACAAAGATTGTTCACTTATAAACGCGCAATATGGCGGAATAGTTCCACCTTATAAATGAAAGAGCCAATCGCTGATGGGTAAAGTCAGTCACTGCAGCGGCCGTTAGAAGCTCCGGTTCCCATAGAAACCTGAGGCTGGACCAGCCGATGCGCATGCGCAGTCATAAGCACATTGCCTGGTCTAGCCTGAAAAATATATATTTTTAAACGCTATTTGAGCATAAGAAACAACATTCATGGGGCAGTTCATTTCAGATTTTGTTGCTGATTTGAAATATGTAATTTAATCGCAAGTTCAGCGAGACACTTTTGAGATTTCAGGATTCCCCCATTCATTTAGATAGGACTCGGTCTTAAATATGGTGGCCGAGTGAACGGACTTTCCTTGAAAGGGACTTTGGTTGAGCTTTGTGACATTACATTTCAGCTATATTCACATGTAACATGTTTCTGAAATTGTAAAATATAGGAGAGCGTATAAAAACAAGTTAATCAGACTTTGGCTGAGCTTTAGTGCGGCAGTGCCAGTGAGTTGTATTATGACCTTCATTCAGTGAGATAGATGTACGTTGGTCATGGTCCAGTGCATTGGTTCTAGCGCTACCTCACAGGTCCATTAAATCAGCGGGACCTTTTTGTGATTAGGCCCCTTTTAGATCTTCTGGCTGTAGGTTTCTAAGGTAATTTTAGTGCTCGATGTACACTTTCAACCGCAGCTCTGATATTTTCTGCTGATGCTTTTTACTTTTATTCCCTGGTTATTGCAGACATAAATAACCCAAGTCAAGGAGACACGTTCCCACCAGCAGAGAGTGTTTTGTTGTTACTCTGTGTTTTTTTTTTTGTTACACATACTTCAGAAAATGATTTTCAGAAGCATCTGGCTTATATCCCAGTGGGATTTGTTTCAACGCTTTGAAATTTTCCTGAAACGACTGAGGCAGTGAGAAAGTGTTTGATCATTGAAACAAACGCTCTGTCCATAGCGAGTACAGGAAAATGATGGATTAGCCCTCAAAATAGCTACCAAGTGCTTCTGTGCCATTAATGAGGATTGTGTGCTGGAAAAATAGATTTGTTGTCAAGTCTTTGTCTGCAAATTATCTTGAAAGTGAAAGTTTTGGGGGGAGCATCCTGTTTTTTTTTTTTAACAGTTTCTTTTAACAAGCAAACAAGATATTGTTGAGTTCAGGGCATCACAAGAAGGATTGTGAAAGAATTTTCTTTCTTTCTTTATTTGCTAACATTTTTACATTTTGTTTTTAACCAATTTGATTGTATTTTATATATCAGAGAAAAAAAGAGTATATATGTTTACAGGAATCAACACATTTTAAAACATTTTTGAAGATGTTCGACAGGCGCTAAGTTTTATTTAATGGACCATTTATCTGTTTGATTTGTTCTTGTTGCTTATTTCAGATAAAACAAATGAGGTTCAGCTGTTTCTTTTATATTATGTTTTAAACTGTTGTTTTGCAGTGTCACACGCCAATTGGCCAGTGATTATTTAATTTTTTTTTAAGGCCAGCTTTTACTCTAATTTAGCTCTTGGTTATAGTCATTTTGGGACTTGTGTGCTTGACAAATGTCCTGTCATTTCCGCTGTATGGCTTTGGGATTTACCCTGAAAAAGGTTTGCCATTTTAACAGGATATTAAATATGGAAAAATGTTCTTTTGGGATGTTTTGTGTGGCTAGAACCCATTTTTTTCTGCACAGTCTCCTGTGCCCTCTAGATGGCACTATGATCACATAATTAAGGCATTTATCAAGCAGTCTTGAATGACTCTTGAAGAATTGCTGTAAAAATTAATGTACATTTATACAGTTTATTTACGTCATTAGACTAATGTCGTCATTGCCCTCATCATATTATGCAGAGCATATTGTAATATGTCGAATATTATTCATAAGATGACTCATTCTTTAGCGTGGGTGTGCTTTTGGAGGTTACAAACACATATAAATTCATAATCAGCAACTTTTCTCTCCCTCCTGTTTCATGCATATTGCAACCTGGAAGATTTAGATCATTTTTAATGGAGTCTGTTATTTGTAAAGATCTCACAAATAAAAGCTAGAGCAGGTACAGAGTATTATTACAAAGTAGTGTGAGTCGGGCTCACTCACATCTGCAACAGCTGTCCGTCTCTTCTCTCTCATCTCAGTCCATGTAAACAAATGCTCATTGTTATTTTTAATATGATTGTAAATCACACTCTCTCCTGCGTTTGATCAGCATCATTCAGTAACCCTTCAGTTCACTCATCCTAAGCTTTGATTGATGTATAGCACGTCGAGTCACACTTTTATGTGCAAATAGACTCACGTTTGTCTCCGTCTGCGCGCAGGGAATAAAAGGACGAGAGGTGTTAATTTTGGTAAACATTGGCAGTCTACATGGGATGGAAAGATAATTGAACAAAGGCTTGGCGATCATTTTAATTAGAGTGGCAGAGTTTTTGTTTTATTTTCCAAGTGACCATTTGGGTGGGAAATGATTGATGTTTTCAATCTCATCCGATCAAATCGTGGACTTCATTCACACCTAATTTGTTGCAATACTTTACATTCTCGCCTAATTTGTTGCTGTTTAATAAAGCTGATTAAAGGGGCTGTCACGTATGCTTTTCATTCCATAGACTTCCATTCATATGAATGCAAATGCTGGAAACCGGAAACGCAAACTCATGAGAAGTTGTTTCGCATTTTGCTGCATTTCAGAATTCATATCACAAATTTATATTACTTGAAGACTTGTTGGGGAAGAAATGAATTAAACAACACAATTTTTAAAGCTCCAGGATTGCTGGACTGCAGAAAAGTGGAGTGATGTATGAATTTAAAATGTAAATTAAAAGTGATGAGTGTGTTATGTTTTTTTTAAATTTTTTCACAAATGTTACATCCCAAATAATGTTTTTAAAGTTAAAGCTAACTCCAAAACCTATGCAACCTATGCTAAAAAACTAATGTTGAGATTTAGGTGAGGGATTTAGTAGGCAAGTAGGCCTTTTTTATTATTCCTGTGGTAAAATCAATCAATCCGAGAAGTTGTTTTTTTTTTTTACTAGTACCCAACAGACAGCTACTCAAGCACATTCCTAGATTTCAGTAAAGAAAACGTTATAAAGACCACATAGTTCCTGGTTTTTGCATAAACTTTTTGTTTTACAGAGATACCCATTAAAAAAGTTATGAAACCGTATTTTTTTTTTTAGAACCAATTATGGTCTTTCACTTTTGGCCTTTCAGGAAGTTATGCAGCTTTTAGTAAATCAATAAATCAAATTTGACCCAGAAATATGTGACATTTTCTAAGATTTAGCCCCTACACGTACTGTTCTGTAACCCCCTGGGAACTGTCTCTCCCACAGAGTGGATATCAAGCAGGGTGCGCGCACACATTCTCATGCCCACACATACTAAGAGTGTATAAAAATATATGTAATCCCCCAAGGGGAAAAAAAGCTGCTATTTTCTACTAAAACTCTTCAAGGCACCGAAACCACTGCAGCATTTTCCTAAACACCTGTAGTACTGAAACAGATTGTTTGCTATAATGAGGGTGGAGTGGATTTTCTGTGATAGATGTGAAAATGATTCTATACTCTACAGTAGCTTAAAGTAATTATAAAATTAGCAAGTTATTTGCAAGTGCAAAAAGGAATAAAAACAATAAAAGGGACAAACTTTGGTGTAGTTGTGTCCCAAAGTAGTTCTAATCTCCTTTTACTCATTGTGTTACTCCCAGAAATATTGTAATAATAATAATAATTTTATTTAAGTTAGTTATTATTTTGTAAATTGATTTAGTAGCAGTTTGAATTTCAATTCAACTTTGAATATTTAAAGTAATTATGAAATTAATCAATTTTAATAGTAGGGTAAAATTTGACCCATGGTTAAAAGGAGGGTGGGATGTTGTGTTATAATTTACTATTGAAGGCAATTTAGGTAGGGGAAAGGTCCAAAATAATAGAAAGTATTACCTAATTAACATTTCAGCATATTGTTATCTTAAAGTATTATGAAAAAATGGTTAATGTTGGAGATAAATTTGAATGATAGTTTAAAAAAAAAGTGGTTCTTAAAAATTACTGTAAGGGACAAAAAAACTCATAATTAAAGAATTAGGCTCATTTTGTCACCGTTTATGAGCACACGTGATAATATATTGATGACCTCAATGCTATTAGAATTTGACTAACAGCCTCAGATCTCCAGATTCGATTTCAAGGTGTCTTTAAGGCCTAATGGTAACGAGTGAGCCCAAGGATTTTGTCTTTTGTTCTTGCTGTGCGCATACCAGTGGAGAATGACTCATACCACCCCACCCCCTGCGGATGCTGATGCCGATGCCGTCCCTCAGTGAGTTCACCCACGCTCTCTCACAGCACTGCCTACATCAGACTGCACCGCATCCACGCTGCATCATGTGTCTTTGAGGAGATTAAAGGCTTTCAGGCCAAATCATTCCCTAGCTTCTATCTCAATGACATCAAATTGCAGCCTTTATAGGAAGATCCATCATATATTATCAAGTGTCCAACTCTGAGTTCTTTCAGTAGTGTCAAACATGAATAAGCGGTTTATTGATTTGGAATAATTTCTGTGAATTTGGCTGACGGCTGTAATTAAAGGGTTTTTAAACATTGCTTCCACATCTGCCCTTGTAATTCAGTATGGCTTAGTAAGTTTATCTCAGTCTTGGTCGTGGAGCTGTTTTAACCACGTTGCGTCACGTCATGTGAATCATGCGTAATGAGCCTCTCGGCACCCCTCTTCAAAGAAAAGTGGACGACTTTGTTTCTTCAAGCTGTTTTGAGTGAAATTGATGCTCCTGTGTTGATCCTCATTAAGGTTCATGAAAGGTGTTCCTCAGGGATGGGTGCTAAGACCACTTAATCTTTGCACTCGGCTTGGCTATAAGCCAGACGTGAGAAATAATCAATGTTCAGACTCTGTTTTTAGGTGCATGGCAAGCTTCCCCACGATGGTGTCCCAGAAGTAGTGAGATTTCCCTGCCAATAATCATTCTCATTTCTCTTTTTCTCCCCACAGGAGGAGCTGAGGGAATTGAGAGAACAACCCACTGATCCACAGGCAGAACAGGAAATCATTGATAACATAGAGGAAGTGTACTTCTCCAGCGACTCCTTTGACATGGTGCAATACGAGCTTGAGGTGTGTGTTTGAGAATGTCATAATGTGTTCTTATTCTCTTACATGCCACTTGCAGAATCTGTAAGATGTTTAGCATTTTTAAAATACGAAGGACACTTTTCTTTGTTGACACACTATATACACACACACACACACACACACACACACACACATACATGTGCGCACACACACGCACACGCAGACATACAAACACATGTATACGTATACACAGCCAGGGGTGTTTGCACAGGCTGCAGCCAAAAAAGATTGACGGATTATTCACATACTGCAAATGCGAAATCTCATTAGATTTGGTGGTGCCTTGCAAAATCTACATGCATGGAATGAGAATTACAGCCAAGAGGGAAAGTAACTACTCTTATTTGAGTCCAGACTTTTGAGTTTTTGTTGTTTCTCTGTTTGGGCATAGGGCATTGGGTGTTGTTTGTTTATTCCTCTATAATAAAGTTGGGCTGCATCTCAAGTAAAAGTTTTTTAGAGCTGTTCACCTGCTGTTGTTTATGGAGCTCTTCAGAGCTGAAGATAATTTGGCCATGCCTGTGTTAGGGATATCTGACACAATGTTCAAACTTATATATATATATATATATATGAGTACCATCAGAACAAAGGAAATTCTCAAATCTCAGATTTTTCAGTATGTGTATGTTTGCCCAACAGAAACTCCCTCCGGATTTGAACCTTTTGGAGCTTGAGGAGTACAGAGATAAGCTGAAGAGACAACAAGCAGCCGTAAGTACCACATTCAGAGAAGTCTTTAAAAGAAACTTCACTCATCAAATGCTGCTTGCTGCGCACTTTTGTGACACACATGATATCGCTGATTCTTTTGCATCACAACTGATAAAATATGCAACTTGACATGATGATTTATATTCAGTTCAGTTTAGTTTCCTCACATAAAATCTAATCCTTAGTATATATCTTGACATTGTGACTAATGAAGAAGTACATAATCAATACATAATACTTTTTAATGAAATCCATTAACATTTAAACAATGAAAAAATAATAAAATGAAAGATAAAGTAAGAACATTTTCAATGTTTTTTTTTTCTACTGAGCTTTGAAAAACTATTCTCGTTTTTAATATTTATAACACTGATGAAAGGAAATGAAGGAACAAAGGCTGGTATTATTATTATTATATTTTTTGCGCATATTAGACCAAGCACTTATACTATCATAAAAAATATTTAAAAAATTGAAAAATAAATATGTACATGTACATGTCTTAAACATTTTATGCTAGATGAAAGTATTAAGGGAATTTTCAGGCACTTTAAATAATAATAAAAAAGAGCAACAATAATTTTCAGATCATGTCATATTATTTTTGATGTCTTTTTTCAAAAAATCATTTATGCCTAAGTATTAAATCTTTTCCATGAACGAAAAGTCAAAAGGAATTATTAATCCCGTTTTCTGACTCATTTCTGAGCTTGTATCTAATCTTGGTCCAAATGTCACAGTTTTATTAGTGTTTTTACAACTTCCCAGTGTGTGGTGTAGCGTGCTTGTGAGCGCATGAGTACATTCTGTCTTGATACGGGGTGATTCACAGTTCACTGCTGGCTGCGGCCTTAGAAAAAGTGGGATGTCAACCTCTGTCTTTGTTGTTTCTTGCTTAAGATGCTTGCTTGTGCACAGCTGTCCCATCAGCTTTAGGGTGAAAGATGAGGTCCTCTGGATCCTTGGGGGTACCCAATGACTCACTCTGATGCTATCTGTTGTGGCCGGCCATGGGTAGACCGTTTGCTGCCAGCGTAGCGGCCCTGGGATCACCGGGGGGGGGCCCTGTCCCTGAACGCTGATCCCGGGTCATGATAGACAGCTGCAGGCATCAGAGGAGCTGTATGAGGCGAAGTTCCTGCTGAATGCCATTAATTCTCACTAAGCACGCTCACATGGTGTGGTATTTTATTCATGATTTATGCAAGCTCCTCCAGTGTCATTTACATAAGAGAACGTGGCCTTATTGACAGTAATGATGTGTTTTCTCTCTCAGCCCATCTGAAATGATTTTGGAGATGGCTCTCTCTGGAATGCCCATATGCACAGTCTCTGAATGTGTCGTTGGCAGATAGGTAGGTTATTGTGGATTCGATGGGTCAGTGGGAGAGAATTCCATCTGGTCTATTGGAGGTGGCAGCCTATTCTTCTGCTAACACGCAGCTCTGACACTTCTTTGGCAGGAACTCATCACTGAGCTAATTGCTTGTCTGCCGTGCAAGTGTGTTTCAGAATAAGCCTGTTTCTTTATCATTTTTGGTGGGCAGGAAGAAGTTTTCAGTGCTGACAACATTCTCAGCAGTTGTTTCTCACTAGGATTTGCTGCTGAATTGGGCTGGCTAACTTTTAAGTACTGTTTTTATACAAAAAGGGTTCATAAATATTATGAGTGAAGGAAATCAATTGATTTACAATATCTTTCAGATATTGTGTGGGGTCAGTGTAGTTTTTTTTTTTTTTTTTTTAAAGAAATGTGTACTTTTATTCAGTAAGGATGCATAAATTAAATTGATCAAAAGTGACAGTTTTTCAAATAAATGCTGTTCTTTTGAATGCTAGGTTCGTCAAAGAAATCCACAAGAAGATTAAGCATCACAACTGTTTTCAAATATTGATGATAAGAAGAAATGTTTCTTGAGCATCAAATCAGAATGATTTCTGAAGGATCATGTGACACTGAAGACTGGAGTAAAGGCTGCTGAAAATTCAGCTTTGCCATTTACATTTTAAAATGTTCATATAGAAAACAGTTGTTTTAAATTGTAATATTTCACAATGTTACATTTTTGACAAAATTTTTGATAAATGCAGAAAAATAGTTTATTAAAAAAAAAAATGTTCTTACCCCAAGATTGTAGTATTATTATTATTTTTTTTATATTTTATTTTTTTTTCTGAACAACAAGATATTTTAAAACAAAATTGTTTCCAAAATCACACTGCTGGTTGCTGTTAGGAGGAAGTTGTGTGAGAAATGTTTGAAAGTGACAGTTTTTACACTTGTACACTTTTGGAATTTAATCAATGATTGACTTATGAACTGGCATTTGTGTTTAACTATGCACAAATACCCCAATTTCACCTTTAACAACAGAATAGGGCACAAAAGCATTCAAGTGATTAATTCTTAAATGCATGCTTTTAAATTAGCCTTTTATTGTTTGTTGTATCTGGCAGTGAATGTCAATCGATTCACTTGTAATATGAATAAAACTGTATTGACCAGGGCCCAACAGATATCTTGTTTACTGCTGGCCTTTGTGTTCACTCCACTAATGGAGTTTTTCTTTCCAGTCCTAATTAAATGTAATGCTGTTTTAGCTGATTAGATGAATAGAAGTCTTTTCTTGTACAGTCATTAGCTAAAATGAACAATATTAATGATGAATTTTATTAATTAAGTAATATTCATTTGTGTCCTTAAGAAAGATTGTCGTAATTGGAAAATAAGGTGCAATTGTAAGTTAGTCTGAATTTGAACGCGAGTCCTCCCTGCCGTAATTTGGATTTGTAGAACCAGCGGTAGAGAAAATTGCAGGCTGTTTACTGCTCTGGTGCAAGTACTGGTTAATAGATTTCTAATTAGAGTTATTACCCATGCAGGAATCACTCACAGTTGGCTGCCGGAAGGCATACAGAGAGAGTCTTTTGCCTCGCTGACTGACAGCTTTGCCGCTTGTCACTGTGTTCGGCCTATCGAAGTCAGACAGAGTGTGTCGGCCACCTGTTTTTAAAGTCTCTGTCTTTTAGTTTTTGGAAACAGCACACCGGAAGGCTCCTCACAGCTTGTTTTCTCATTCTGGCGTCGATCCGTCCTGTGGGGTCTTTTACAGAAATGAATGACCAATAGGTGGAGCAGTGAGCTTTGTGAAAATCACAGGCCCTTCTGAGTCGAGGTCTCCTTTGGTCATCTTTGCACAGTGAGAAAATGCCTTTACTCATTCCGTGGGTAAATTGCAGGTTTGCTTGGCATTAATAACACTGTGTCTTTCCATTTTTACAGCTTTGTGATTTTTAATAATTGGTTAGAAAAATGTGGCTTAATAGTTCACCCAAAAATGGCAACTGTGTCATTTACTCACATTCATATCTTTTTAAACCTGTATCACTGAGATACTTTTATAGTTTTTATTAACAGTTTGAATTAGATTTTCATTTTTGTTTTAATATTTTTTGTTTATAATGTGTCTGTAGATTTTATTAATCTTATTTCAGTTTTAGTTATAAGTACACCAAGTTAAAAAATGAAAATGAGTTTGAATTAGATTTTTATTTTACATAATTTGTGTTTTAATTTGTCTGTGGTTTTCAGTAATTTTATTTCAGTCATCTAGTTAAACAATGAAAATGAGAAATGTTTCTGAAATAAAGTAAGTTTTTTAATATGTATTTTAATACATAATATATCTTTCAGATAACATTTATTTTATCTGAATTAACTATTTTTATGGTTCTTTTCATTTAGATAACATTAATATTCTTGACTAGTGTCTTTCATCTTTGGAAACACAAAAGAAAATATTTTCAAAAAAATTATTTTTTGTCCCTACAATGAAAGTCAGCAGGGTCTAATGTCGTTTTGGATATCATTAACTTTCATTGTATTGCTCATTCTTGAAATTCTCTATTTTCTTTTATGAATATCATGCAGGTTTAAAACGTAAATGATGACAGAATTGTCATTTTTGGGGAACTGTTCCTTTAAGAGCCAAGTGCTGATGCATATGAAAGAACAAGTTGAGGTGCTCTTGAAAATGTCTCTTTCAGTTGTCTTTATCACGCACACACACACACACACAACCCAGCGCTCTCCTGCCAGTCGGTCTCAGCTTTTCGCACAGTGAGATCTGCTAACATACGCCGCTGCTCAGCTGAGTCTGCCATCTGTTCAGCTTTCACCGACACGCCAACACTTCACAGCCGTCCCGCCCTCTCGTTCCTGACAGCCACCATGTGACGCACATATCGATCAGAGCGTGCCTCAGTATGCCTTATATTTATGGCTTGACCTTCCGTGGAACCATTATTACCTGCTGAATGTTTGAATGCCCCAAGAAGACATTTATTATACTGTTACGGAGTCATTGTTGCAGATGTGGAAGACATAAAAAGCCTAAAATAGACTTCAATCCAATTTTAAAGTCGCAAGTTGTTCTTATTTTAAAGCCTCAGCTATTGCCGCAAATGATTAAAAATAGGTGTAAAATGCACAAAGCTTGGACATGTTGAACAGATGTTAACCTTTAGCTTGTGTTCTCATCTTACAGGTATCTAAAAGAGTGGCAGACCTCATTTTGGAGAAACAGCCTTCCTATGTTAAGGTAAGCAGTCTGTCATATCCGGAAAAATTGGGGCTGCTGGATAAATTCAATCAACGTATGACTTCCAGCTTGTTGCTTTTTCATCAAGGGCCTAGAAACAATTTGAGATTTACCGTATTTATTATACGTTTTTTTTCTGGTAATCATTTTATTTTCACTTGCTCCTCCTTTTTTCTTTAAAAAAAAAAAAAAGAAGAAAACAAAAATCTGGGTTACGTTTACAATGGAAGAGAATGGGAACAGTCCATAAATGTTAAAATACTTACTGTTTCAAAAGTATAGCCAAATCAATATGCAAGCTAACATAATTTTAGTATGAAAAAACAATCTAATCCTTTATGTGTAAAGTCTTTATGAACCATAATGGAACTTAAAGTCTTGATTTGGAGGCCATAAAAGGTCCTAAATTGGAGCAGAAAGTCTTAAATTCATAAAGTCACGGCATGGCAAAATAATATCGTCCTCATTATTTCCGTTTTCCAATGCAAATATTTAAACATAGTTAAATAAAGAGATATTCACTTCAAATGCAAAATGAACACATGAAGTCTTGTTTTCTGACAATTTGAACAAAATTAAGTGAGTTTGTTTAGAACAATAACAAGTATCTGTGAGTGGAGTATAAAAACGGTTTTCCTTTTGAATTAAGCTGATTTTTTTTTTCCTCCTCCAAAAATGGTCCCCATTCAGTTCCATTGTGAGTGCCTCATCATAACCTTGACATTTTTTAATGACTACTGTAACTGCGTCCTAGTTACCTTGGTGATTAAACCGTTAAACTCTCTAAATATGTATTTGTTAAAATAAGATTTGTGCAGTGTGTTTTGCAGATGAGGCTGAAGATACGGTGTGATTTTTATCTCAAATGAGTATTTCCATGCAATTTGGGATCAAAGTGGAAATAGAAGACTGAGCCAAGGCTCTGTGTCCTCTTCCCTCTGGTCATATTTCTCTCACATCCTTAAAAATCACTGTGAATCCCTTTGAAAGTGGATCACTTTGGATCACTTTGAAATTTCTCTTAAAGATATTCACAGCCTGAAATGCTTAGCTTTGATCCTGTGCCAGGATTTTCACCTCAAACTCGAAGTGTGGAATTGTTTTGTGTGTTAGATTCACTCTTGATGAAACCTGATCGACTCAATGATGCATCATATTCATCGATGGATGCAGTAGTTTTGTTTTTGTCTTGATAATGTCTTGTTTAATTTTACAACACTAATCACTAAGCACTCATAAAGTCAATATTGATGCTAAATATTGGTTAAATAATAAACCTTACTGATACATTGATCTACCATAAACTCTTTATTGTGAATTGGCTAGTTTGTACAAATGATGCGGTGATATGTACAGTTATACTGTAGACCAGGGGTGGGCAATTAATTTTCCCAAGAGGCCACATGAGAAACTTGGGCGGACCTTAATTGCACTTAACTCGGTTCTACCCAATAGATTTTATATCTCTTTATAAAAAACAGTATATGAAACAATAAAATCATACAATGAAAATGGTGAGCACACAATTATATCACTTTTTTGAAAATGTGCATTTTTTTTTTTGCAGTGTTTCAAAAACTACCATCAAAACTTTGTACAAAAAAATAAAGTATTTCAGATATTATGGACGTGACATTCGCAGTCAAAACCTGAAACATAAATTCTCATAGAATGTATTCATCATTACCAATATATTGAACCATCTCTTTATATTTTTCTAAACCTCTGAAAATAGTGTCCAGACATCAGTAAAGTATCAGTCTATAAACGTATTTTATTAGATGAGGAAAATACACATGCGTTACATACGTGACAAAAAAAAAAGACTTGAGTTTTTGGGAGACAACGTATTTTGTAGACTTTCTGTGATTTACAATGCGCAGCCCAGAGGCATTTTCCAAATGGAAAGGGTTGACTATTCACAAAACATAAAATATACATATTTCAGTATATTTGTTTTTGTGTTTTAGAGGAAAAATCAATGGTACAGATGGACATTTCTCTGTTACGGACGTGACAGTTCTGAAAGCGGAATTAATCCGACTATGGAAACGTGTAGCTATAAAATGCTTTAAAAACTTTAACAGAGACGTCTAGTGGGTATTTAATAGGGCTTCCCCCCTAAAGCTAATAGGCGTAATCCAATGAGCTTCAATATATTCCGCGCTCAAGCACACGCATAAAATTTGCCACCAAGCACAGGCAAAAGTCGCCTAATGATTATGAATGTGTCGGGGGGGAAAAAGGAAATATTTTAATTAATTAGTAATAAACTAGTGTTTATGTCCTTGTCGGCTGCAAAGATGAAATACACAATAATGACTCTCATCTCCATACTAGACGCGCCTTTAGAGAGAAATGCAACCTACATACAGATTGCAATAATCAGGGAATATTTGTTTTTGAATTGGTTCGTTTAAAAATTTTTTTTAAAACATTCTATAGATATTTCACATGTCTGTGAGGCAGCCATACGCTTCGGGGAGTTTCAGTTTTTTTTTTTTTATAACGCGCTCCAGATTCAGAGATGGCAGAAAGCGCGTCCTGTTTGTTTTCATTATTTTACAAAAGCAATGTTTTGTTGTTGTTATGAGTTTACAGAAATAAAATCAGTTTCGAACTGATCTTAAGTGGTTTCATTGTCAGGAAAAACTACATGCTTCACCCATCACACGTCTTCATCAAAAATGGAATGAAGATATTCATCTTCTGACCTCAGTCGTTGTAATGGACAGCGGAACAGAAAACATTTAGAGACTACTGCTACAGTCATGTCACAGCAAATTGCCCTTGAGTCATTGTAAGCCAACACAAAAAGCATTAGATATTCTTCTTGCATTAGTCATTGTGTTGGACAAATACCATATTTCATGCCTTCTCAGATGCTTTTATACAACATTGAGAATGCACATTGTATAAAATACATTCACATCACTGAAATAATTCCTTTTACCTATTTATAGCTGAAGTTGATGTTTTGAAGTTCTAATTTTAGACTGGCCTTGTAACTTTAACAAGAGAACGCTTCAGGAAAACCCAGTCATACATGGTCAAAAACTACAAGTCAGTGGGTCAACAAAGAACACATGAATAGAAAGTGCTATTTTTAGACTCTTGCTGTCATTATTTCTTAAGTGTTCGCCAAAAGGATGTAGAGAGAAATATGGTTATTTGGGTTCCTCTATGTGAAGAGCTTTTAAGTCTGCTGGTACTTTGCCAAAAGCCATTTTACACCTCAGCAGCCTGCATTTGTCCCAGGCCTTTCAGAGATAAGATGGGATTTCAGCCATGCTTTTGAGCTGTATTATATGCCGCCCATGCTTTTAGATACCTGTGATACATTTTCTTGTACCCGTCACAGAAATAGTCAATAAGTGGTATATCACATCACTTGGGCTCTTTTCCAAAACTTTGCTGTGTACAGCCTGCGTTGGCAGCTTATGTCACCTTCTAAGGCATTGTCCTGACTGAAATGAAACCTCTATATAGGCTGTAACTCTATTTACAATAATTTCAGTAAAATTTGACATCAGTGTGTTGGATAACAATGCCTATTCTGGTTAAGGTACATTAGACCGAGATTAGATGCGGTTTTAGAAGGTGGTCACACAGGATATGGATTCTTGTGATCAAAAACATCTACAGAATTTAGTCAGGATAGATGCATTACTTCATTTTATGTGGATGAAAATTAGGCTGTGAAGGATAGACTTGAGGCTTATTCACACCATAGTAAGATAACCTATGTATAACTATATTAGCGTAGATACCAGCGTTCCTTCTATTGTAGGTATGTTGTGCAGTTGCATTGCCGCTTTAAATGTTTGAGCTCTTTAATGTCAGGTGAATTCTGATTGGCTTTGAATGGTTTTTGTCATTTATAACCTGAAAAAAAACACTTTCTATAAGTGATTCCAACAAAGTTGTCCCTCTGTTAAAGTTATAGCTGTGGTGTGGACCTCTCTGTTCTCATACAATTAGAACAGTTATGTAAGGGATAATCAACGGCTAGCTGTGCAATAAACAATTTGAATGCACGACGTGGAGGCGAAGAACCACCCATGCCATGGTCATTTCCCAGCATTCACATATTAAAGATGTTAGTAATATTTGCGCTGCAATATTTGACCGGAACGATAAAAATGACGGTTATTTTCGTCTGTATTAACTGTAACTGTATGTTACTATGGTTACCGATATTTATAGGAAGCGCATTAATATAGAACGTGATTAAACTGACCTGGAACTACCTGTGCGGTTAAACGAATTTAATCACCTGCCAGCCAATCAGAATCCAGTATTCAGACAGACCATGGCATAATAAAAATATAAATTTACAGTTATAGTTATATCATCCTTTTTTGTGAAAAGCACTTTACAGTCTTTATAATGGCATGTTCTAGGATGGTGCTAGATCTCACATAATTTTTAAAACTTTTTTTTTGTCAAGTTTGTTTATTGAAAGGTTATTTGGGAAGATGTTTAGTCAGGTGAACAACTGGCATGTTGTTAAAGAACAGTACAATCCAGGGAACACACTGAACTTTTCTCACAGCCTCGTTTTTATTCCTGTCAAAAACATGGTGCTGCCCTTGCTGAAAGTATGGTCACGTTAGTGAAATTTCATTAGCAAGAAGGTCCAGTGTTCATTAATAGTGAAGCAAAGTATGAAGACTCTCTTTCAAACCAAGCAGCTTTCTGTTGGTCAATATAGTTAACTACAACTAGTGTGACCAACTTTAAACCCATTGTGAAATATACAGGTGCATCTCAATAAATTATTAAATTATTATTTAATAAATAATTATATGGAAAAGTTCATTTATTTCAGTAATTCAACTCAAACTGTGAAATTCGTGTAATAAAAAAATTCAATGCACACAGACTGAAGTAATTTAAGTCTTTGGTTCTTATTGTGGTTCATAGTGAATTGGTGGGTTTTTGTTAAATGTGAGCCAAAATCATCACAATTAAAAGAACCAAAGACTTAAACTACTTCAGTCTGTGTGCATTGAATTTATTTAATACACGAGTTTCACAATTTGAGTTGAATTACTGAAATAAATGAACTTTTCCACGACATTCTAATTTATTGAGATGGACCTGTATATATTGCATGAAACTAGAATAAAATGTTTTTTGTTTTGTTTTTGACTTTTTGTTTAGACATATTGCATGTTCAGGTATTCACACAACAAAATATTCTGGATGCCATTAAACTGAAAATGATCAAAAAAGCTGGCAGTGGCTGGCAATTTTTTTCAAGATTTTTATGCCTTTATGTAGCAGGACAGTAGAGAGATGACAGGAAAGTATTGGGTAGAGAGAAGGGAGCCGGATTGGCAAAATTTTCCCAAACCACTGGTTGGGAAAGAGTTAAGCTAGTCTTTTGCAGTACAAGAATTACTTCTGAAATTGCTGTGATCAGCATTGGCAGTCTTAGTCAGGGGCGTGTTTAGAGTTTTGTGGGCCCTAAGTAAGCGGTCCCTTGGGGGCCCCATCGGTAGAAATTGTGTTCCATGGGGCCCCCTTGGACAACTGCGTTGGACAATTGGTTATAATTAATTTATTATTATAAATTATGTGTTTTGACTTAACATGTTTGTGTACAGAATTGGATTTAGCTCTCAAAACAGGAGTGACAACCATGTTTTTGGCTGCAGTGTGTATGTGGAGATAGTGAGTCACTCTTGCTTGAGCTCCGAAGCCCACTGGATCCCTTAAGGATCCTATGACTCAGCGGGGCTATGGCTGTGTTCAGCTTCCTGCACTAGCGAGGGCAACTCCAAGGGCACTTCAGAAGCTCTCCGTCTCACAGAGACAGAGATTCCGCTGAATAAATCGCGCAGATTTATTCTGCAGATGCCTGGCTAAATGACCAGCCTGTGTTTCCTCAGCAAAGACACCCTGTTAACCTCACGCCTTCCATGTGTTTGTCAGTAGACTGAACGGCAGAACAAATCAAACACTGCACTTTTTGTTTTATTTCTGTTTGTACTGTTATCTATTAGACGGTACTTTAGAGTCTGCAGGAGGTTCTCCAGGCACCCAACTTAAAGCTCAATACGATCTGTTCATCTCCCAGAAGCCTTGCAGGTTTCTTCCGGGTATTTGCTACTGATAGTCTTCTGAAGAATGAACAGTTCTCCTTGTGACGCTTCGCATAAGGAGCCTCTGTTTCTTCTGCCCCTCTCTGTGGAATCAATTTTTTCCACCTCGTATTCTTTGGCCAAATAATTATCTTTAACGTGACACCGGGATGATGTTTCGGTGCTGAAGGCTGTCTCTGTGTTGGCCAGACCTAATGTGCATCGAAAGACTGGGTCACTCAGTGTGAGCTCACCTCAGGCTGTGACAGCTGCGCTCTTCAATACCGAGAATGCTGTGAAGGGGGGGCCTTGCATGAGAAAAACCTTGCAAAAAGCCCTGAACTTCAGCTGTCTATTAGTTCGTGGACATGTCGGTGGGGGCTAAGGGAGCATGTTCTATCTCATTATGCTGCTTTTCTCATTCCTATACTAAAAACCTTGTCACCATTATCATCTCTCTTTGCTTTATTGTTCATAACGGGCCTGAAAAAATTGCCTAATAGAAGAGAACATCTCTGGTCTGAACCCATTAAGCATAGAGGTTAGAATCGTAGTTATCTGTGAGAGGTAATATCCTGTTATATGGAAGGAAGGTCATAACCATTGTCTCATTTGTCTTGTCTACTTCAAAGGACACCAGAGTAGTGCTTGCCTAATGTTTTTGGATAAACTGTTATAAAACTTGAAAATCATTGTTGTGTTGTAGGAGCTGGAGAGAGTGACATCTCTGCAGACCAACTTGCAGCTGGCTGCAGTCATCTGCACTAATGCACGAAGGTCAGAGAGCTTTTATCACTGTCAAGTTTTTAAAATCTGGTTTAAAGGAATGGTACAGCTAATAAATAAAAGCTGTGTTTTCATTTTTCACCCATATGTTGTTCCAAACTGACTTGTTTTCCTCCTCGGGACAAAAAAAAAAGAGAAAATTGACTTAAATGTGGACAGAAGTTTTCTTGTTTCAAAAAGGCCTGAACGATTCCGTGGATTCTGAAGTCACGTGTTAGCTTTGTGTGACAAAACAAAAAATGCAAGTGATTTACATCATTATTCATTCCAGTGAGCTTTATCAGCGAGTTAACACATCTTTCGGACCGGTTCTGTGAAAGAATCTTATAAATCCATTATTAATTTCTTCACTTTCCTCATGAACTCTCAAGAATACGCCAAAGGACTCCTGCATGGTCACAGTGTTTAGATGCATGATTTTTCATTTATTTTTCTCCCAAAAAGCTATCATATGACTTTGGAAAAACTAGAATACAGCACACAAGTTGTGTGGACTACTTTAAATACAATAATGTTGTTTGTCCTTTTGATGCTTCAATCCCTGCACATTATAATTCTTTGAAAAATAATTTTGTTTTTGTATTCATTGAAAGAAAAAAGTCAAACAGGTTTAAGGAAATGAGAGAATTCATTTTTAGTTTTGATAAGCAATAGAATAGGCACACATTCTGTAATTCTGCTTTCAGGCAACTTCATTCTGCTAAAGAAGGCTTCACTGAAGCCAGTCTGGGGCTGTTAGCCAATCAGAGACGACGACAGCTGTTGACAGGATTGTTGAAGTCTTTGAGGACCATAAAGACTCTGGTAATCACTTCATCAACATTGTTAACGGCTAAACAGAGAGTTTCAGCCCTCTGTGCATGTTAATTTCCTTCCGCCTCGTTTCACTGACACTCTGTCCTTCTCCTCTTTGCTTCTTTTACAGCAAAGAACTGATGTTCGACTGAGTGAAATGCTGGAGGTACGTTGGCACAGAAATCTACACACATACACCCCATATTTAAAACATAACTAAAAGAAAACCTGCAAACAACTGAACAAGTATTAGCTGGACGAAGATGCTTTGGACTGAGATTGTCTCTCACACCCACTAATTGTGGTGTTTGGTCTCTTTATGTCTTCCAAATGTAAATTTAATATGAATTTGTTCTGTCATTGTGAGGGTAATGATAGAAATCTAACATCGTTCATTAAACTGTTGTTCTAGTTGAGTCATGTGAAAATGTCTACAGATATTCAGGTAAAATGGAGCGCTTAATTTTACAGGAGGAGGACTATCCAGGCGCCATCCAGCTGTGTTTAGAATGCCAGAAGGCTGCCAGCACTTTCAAACACTACAACTGTATAAGGTGGGTGGAAAACTGCTGACTGGATTGCTGAGAAATCCAGATTCTGAAGTTCACTAAATGATAGGCATGTGCCTATGTGAATAGAATGGAACTTCTGAACTGCCTTTTTAAATCGCTTTAGTTCTCTTTTCACAAACTGATTATGTTTGTAAAATAGCCATTCATTTGAAACAGTAGGGCTGTATACAATCTGTATCCATACAGCATCTTTTTCTGCTAACAGACATTCAGGTGTTGCTTGCAAAAAGTCTTAATTAACAGGTTTGTTAACGCTTTGTCCTATTTTCACAAGTAAAATGGCCTTTTTTCAAACTTTTTATGTTTGATCATCCTTGTAATATCTATCCAGTATGTTCAAGATCAAGATCAGTAAACTTTCAGTAAAGTTCTGACAGTAAAAATGATACTGTAAGAATTGTGAAGCAGGTACTTACTGCACTAATGTATACAGTAATGCCATTTTCTGTTATTGTTGTACTGCATAGCCTACACATTTAGCCTTTGGGAAAAAATGCTGTTCATGTTCAATATACTGTAACTGAATTTATACTATAGTCGACCTTTTCAGATTTGCTGAGTTACATTTAATTTGACAGCCTCTGCCAAGGTAAGGCCACTGTTTATCACATGGCGTACTGTATAACGATGTCTCAGACTTCATTTTATACAGCAGTACCCTGCTCCGTGGCTGCCTCCTTCTGTTGCCTGCTGTTTTGATGGGTCACATGACTGTTTCTTTGACAGGGCCCATGGCCACCTCTTTGTTGTCTCTAATGGGCATCTTAATTTACATGATGTAAAGAGTATGTATAGATCTAAAACCTTTTAGTCCCCATGAAAAAAACAACAACTTTTGTAGTCAATTAAAAATAACTGTAAAAATGTGAAATTTTGATGATTTGAAGAATGTGATTTTTGCAAGCCGCATCTGAATAGCTGTCCATAAAGAAAGGTACTTTTTCAGCAAGTTGTAACACTCACTTTTGCACTTTTTGAGTTTTTTCTTTCCTCTGACAAAGTCTTTTTCACTTCAACTCTTTGGGAACAAATTATTGTGTGTTCTAAAAATAGCAATGTGAATTCGTAGTCATGCTGTCTCCTAATGACATTACATCGCTTTTATTGCTCAAGATGTTCTCAGTCTGGCGTAAAACAGTCCGCAATCTGTGTTGAAGGATGTGGTACTTAAGCTGTGAAGTTTCATTTGTGAGTATGAGGGTGAGGAACAAATGCACCTGTTTGCTGGCCGGTGATCGATATGTCACGACCTGCACTAATGCAATGTCTTTATCTCATTAGGATGTGGCCTAACAGACAGGGAGGATGCAGTCAGTTTCGCTCATGTAAAGGCTACTAGCTACTTGTTCGCTAGTCTTTAGCTCTCCCTCTCTTTTTGTGACTCTGCATTGCTGCTCTGTTTAAGCTGGCACTGGAAGTTTTTGCTATCTGATCAGCCTCCAGTCAGCCTGCTCTGCACACATTGATATCCATGCAAGTGCATGGAAACCTGCCCAATGTGATTTCCTTCTGTTTAAAAGCTCTCTTTTTTTGAAGGAAGAATGGAATGAAAATTCATTTTTCATATTTTCTGACCAGCTGAGGTCAGTTTGGATAGTATAGTCCTGTTGGTAGATGCCATAACTACATATCTGGCTGTAAAAATGATCTTTTTTTCATTTTATTTTATCCACAATGCTATATGGAGGAGGAAAATGGAATTGATATTTTGCAACTTTAGTCCTGCATTGTAGCATTTCCTAATAAAGTTAATAAAGGAGAAAAGCTCCATTTTATTGACTTGCACAATGTTTATTCCCATTTAGCCATTGGCTAAGTGTTATTTTTGGACTCTGCCCTTGTTTGTGCGCTTCAGTTGTTGGACCCAAAAAGCTGCACAGCCACAAAAGCCTGCAATGAAGGAGATGTAATTTAAAAAAAGGAACCGGTCCCATTTTCCCTGTCGAATTTTACAATCTGGCCCCTTAAAATTATTTGGGGTGAGTTTGGATAGATCGATTGATAGATAGATAGACAGACCGCACTCCATAAGGCACTGCCATTTCTGCAGCAGAAGTAATAAGACCTGCAGCGGGAACATTTGGGAAGCCAGGCTGTCTTTATAAAGGCATAGCTTTGATATATGTTAGCAGGGAACAATATGGAGCTGATTGGCCACTTGCTCTCCCTCCTCATTTACTTGTTTATGTAATGGTGCATAATGTGCTGTCATTTGTTTGCGCATGACTCTGATACCCAGTGAATATCAAAGGCATTTTAGGCTTGGCGTACTGGGGTTTTAACACTCTGGCAGTGATGTATTCTTCAGGATGTAGCAGCCATGTATTTTGTCATGTTGTTTTTCCACCTTCCCTTATGTTTTTCTGGCAATTAGTCTCCAACAAGCCGCGAGTTAGGTGGAAACGACTGTCTGAGGGAAGTGTGACGTCAGCCCCTGCATTACTCACAAGTCAGGTTGAATGCTTGAAATTTGGACAGAAGTGTGAGAATGAAGGGCTGTAATTTTTCCCCCTAATTTACAAACATCTGCTTAGTATCATGAGCTGCAATGCAGATAGATTTAGATGCAGTACTAGTTTTAGATCATGTAAGAGATGAGTCAGTTTGAGACCATTGCCTTAGCTGTAAGTTTCAAAAGGACAGAGTTTGGTTTAGTCATATCCAGTATGGCAGTATGGCCATAACTTATTTTGTTTTGTATTTTAACAAACATAAATCACACACATTTTATTTTATAGTGTTACTTTATTTGTTTTTGGTATATTGGTTGGAAGTGGGGTTGGCGATCTGACGATATTATATATCGTGAACGATCTGGAAGATGTCGATAAGATAATTTGAAGATAATTTACTCACCCACATGTCAACCAAGATGTTCATATCTTTCTTTCTTCAGTCGCAAAGAAATTAAGTTTTTTGAGGAAAACATTCCAGGATTTTTGTCCATATAGTGGACTTGAATGACAAAACGCTGCTTCATAAGGGCAGAGGAATAAGGGCCTTTTCTAGTGAAACGATTGGACATTTTCTAAAAAAATTTTTATTTTTTATATACACTTATACACTTTTAACCACAAATGCTGGGCTTACTCTAGCTCTGCGATGCTCATGCACGTCTTCACTTACTGGCTTAAAAATTCTGTGCCCAAAATTGTATTAAACTTATAGCGATCTTCAGGTGCTATAGGCCTCTTTGGTCAGGATTCAACTACAAATCTTCATCTTTCCTCTTGAACTTTGTTGCGGGTTATGTCCTTTGACTTTAATAAGGCTGTGCACATCTGGATTGAGCCACTGCCAGTTGAACCACTAAAACATTCCTTTTGACTGCAAATTCATCCACCTGTTTTACAATTCAGCACACTCTTTCAGGAGAGTGGAGTACTATTCAAGAGCCACAGCCCTTGTTAATAAAAGCATGTTTGATGGAATCTCATGATTTTTGCACTGTGGTTTGCTCATTTCGATCCCTGTAGGGAAAAGGGATAAGATGTATAATTGGTTGCATTGAGATTCTAAGCTGTGAGGCGTTTGTGCGGGCAGGTATTGATGTCACCGTGGGAGAATGCTCCTTGAATCTGAGCACAGGAGTTTCAGAAGGGACGTACTCCATGTCTGAGTTTAGGGAGTCTAGGAATACCTGCAGTTAATATCACGGAGAGAAATGTCACTTGGTTATTTCCTTACTTCTAAAGTAAAACTTTATTTCTTGCCTTTGAGATTGAAATTCTAAGATTCTATTATACTCAGATTTAAGATCTGTGTCTCTCTGTGCTTTTTAAAATGCAAACGTTTTAACAGACCTGCGGAGAATGAGAATTGACAGGGATACCATAAAGAAGAATACCCACTGATTTGTGAACGCAAGCAGTTCCAAAATGACTCATACTGTCTGTGGGGAGACTGTCAAAAGCTGGATTGCTGTTGGTGTGCTTGTCAAAGTGCCTGCTAACTGACCTTCAAATATTCAAAACAGGTTTTTCAGGGGTTTTGGAAACAATCCACATGTATCAGCTGAATTTGGAGAGTATAAAATGCAAAGTTTTCTCATATTTTGAATTGTTTTTGAGCTGCACTTACAGTACACTACCTTCAAAAGTTTGGGGTTAAGACTTTTTTTTTTTTTTTTTAAGAAATGAATAAATTTATATTAAATTACGTCACATTAAAGATGTTTTAATTACAAAAAACGTAATTCAAATAAATGCTGTTCTCTGTTTATGAAAGAGTTCTGAAAAATGTAAAATACTTCTGCAAAAATATTAAGCAGCACGACATTGCATTTTCAGCATTGAATTGGCAGCCTCAAATCATCATATTAGAATGATTTCTGAAGGATGTGAAACTAGGATGGTGTAAATGCTGCTCAAAATTCAGCTTTGCATTTTAAAATATGTAAAAATAAATAAAAAATTTTTTAATAATATTTGGCGATGTTACAATTTTTACTGTATTTTTGACTAAATAAATTCAACATTGGTAAGCATAAGAGACTTTAATGTAAAAAAGAAAAAGAAAGACACTAATATTTTGAACAGTAGAGTATGTGTTTTATCTGCCACCAAAACATAACTATTTTCTGTACTTTATCATAGTTCTAGAATTGAATGCTGTGTTTTGCTTTTTTATGCCCAATTCACATGGGGACCAGGTTTGATTTTGCATTCAGTGTAGTTTTTAATTACCATATTATTTAGCAGCTACCTTTTTTGCAAAGCCTGGGTCAAGTTCTTATGGAATTACTTTTTACATGTACAGATATATATTACATGAATTTATCTAATGCTAGACAGTTGCAGAAGTTCAGAACCAGTCACTCTTTTTGGATGGGAATTTTTAAGTTCCGATGGTTACAGTATGTGTTCCTATGTCAAACACCTATCTCAAAAGATCAAGGGAAATTTAGTTTCTCGTGAAATGACAGCTTTAAAGTCAAAGCAGATGTCCATCAGTTGCTTTCTTGGCATGAACTATGTTCTGTTGCAACATGAAGAAATTGTGATTCACAGGTTGCTTCATCTTAAAAACTTTCACAGATAAACCTGCTTTGGATTTTGAGGACATCTTTGAGACTTTTTCAAGTAATTGCTTTTCCTCCAGCTATAGTTATAGACTATATATCAGCACTTATTCTACCAGTAATAGATACTTCAGTTGTCTGCTCACTGAGGTGCAAGAAAGCAGAATTAATTGGAGAGACGTAAGCTGCAAAAGTGCCCAGCGGTGTGGTTTTACAGCCCAGCACACTCAACTTTTAAAAACACTACCCACAAATCCAGCTACATTCTTTAATTTAATCGCATCTAACACCATTGGCCTCATGCTATTAGCAAAGGATTTATGTTCCGAAACTGAAATGGGGGTGGGGGGGGAGTCTTGGTCTTTCCTCTCTGCGCTTTCTTGCCTAATGGCATGATAATGATAAGAGACCGTTTCAATGGAAATGTTTTTATTGTGCAACGGATCCTGTCGTGAAGGCTCATTAAAATGTGATTTCGCGTGGCCTTCCCAAAGGAAGCGGCGAGGCTCGGAGAGGCACAGTGGTGACGAGCTGTGAGTCGGAAGTAATTGATCAGCTCGACGTGATGCTGGGTTTTCTCTGAGGGCCCTAAAGGATAAAGGGGACCCATGTTGAGTCAGAGCCCACTGTGGTGGATTGAGGCAGACTAAAGGACTTCTGCATCCTCCCATCAGCCTTTGCAAGAACTCATCCTGGACATCAGCACTCAAAATCATTTGTCTGAAGGAATCAGTTTTTTCATGAAAAGGTCACATCCTCTCTTGCCGTTTTTTTTTTTATTTTTTATTTTTTTTTACAACAACACAAATAGATTGTTGCATATTAAAACACCTCCTGTTTTTGCACACCAGCCAGGCGGTGGAATACGTATGTGGTTCCACGTGCCAAGAGTCGTGCAATGTGGCAAAATTAGAGCATTTATAAAAACAGTTTTCTGGAACACCTCTTTTTGCATCCAGTGCCTTCAAAGAGAAGGAAAAAGGGAAACATGAGGAAAAGGAAGAGGCAGTTTAATTAAAGTTTTATGCATTCCGTCTAATCTTTTGATAACACTGGCCCAGAGGTGCCAGGCAATCCCTCATGTCAAGCTGAGTTGGCTTGTGAAATAAAATACAGTTGTTCTTAATTGTCAGATTATGATTATGTGTGGCCACCGGCAAAGTTGCTGCTAGTATCATGTTGCTCCAAGTCTCAGCTGGTACCTCATAGCGGCCCAAAGGTTTGCTTTTTTAGACACTAATGGGATCAGATGGGTCAGATTTTTTTGTTTTAGCTTTAGTATTTTTGCTGGCAGTGCTTTAAAGGCATACATTTAGAGATGCTGCTGGCCCATTCCATTTAAAGCACTGCTATTACAGCCATCAAAACAACACTTGTGTAACAAATCCACTATATTCAACATTTACGGTCAGACTTAAGGTCCTTTTCTGTGGTACAAGGTATTTTGTATAGACTTTAAAAAAAAAAAAAAAAAATGTATTTGACAAACAAACAGTTGGTTGCCAGTCAGCGCCTTGTGGGCACCGTGCCGACATATAGCGTCGTTGCACTACAGGTGTCTCGAGTTCGAATCCTGACTTGAGGACCATTCCCGATCCCGCCCCCTCGCTCTCCACAAAATTGCTTCCTGTCACTTCTCCACTGTCCTGTACTAATGAAAAAAAATGCTTGTGCAGATTCAAATTTTCTTAGGTCTTTTCATGAAAAAAGTAAAAAATAAATAAAATCAATTAATTTAAAGTAAATATAAAATACTTAAATATAGAATTATATTTTTTAAACAAGACGTTTTGTAATTTTAAATTTTTATGATGTATTTATTTAGTGAAATTGTTAGGGCGAACACAAATCTGAAATAAATGTGAAATAAATAAACACAAATTCTTTATCAAGTGCGTGAGACCATATCTGGCCATCCAACCGGATGTTATGTATTTAAATGAAAACCTAATGTGAGTATGTTTGCACTAAAATGTTGTATTTCTGTAAAGCTGGTGCTTATGAACAATTATGTCCAGACAAAATTTTATTACCATTACATAATTATTTACATTGATTAGCTATAGAAAACCTACCATGAGTGTATTTCAAACACATGGTGGTCATTTATTTTGTGTGGATAAATTCATATATACATTATTCATTTTATCATGATGAATACACAGAGGGTAACGTCTGCTTCACAGCCAATTTGAAAATGATTTTGTGTGGATAAATTCATGTATACATTATTCATTTTATCATGATGAATACATAGAAGGTAACGTCTGCTTCACAACCAATTTGAAAATTCTGTGCGACTGCCATTAGGGCCGAAATGCGACAATCGTACATGAATGTTGGAGATAGTGGAAAGACAGCTTTACTGTTGAGTTCCCTAAGAAAGACTACTGATTGGTGTGTGATTGACGTGACCCTAAATCCAGCCTTATTATTCGTGGCCTTCGTAAGACAGATGAGTCATTTTTTTTCCTTCCTCATTCAGAAAACCCACTGACTAGTTTAGCACACTCCTCTCGACACTAACAACACACATCAGTCTTGTTCCAGCTGCACAAGATAAGCAAGAAGCCACGCTCAGTAAAAATACACCCCTGTTTTTCAAATGTCAGTGCCTGTTTTTCCACAGAAATGTCACTGTCTGTGAGGCAGGTTTTGTGTTGTTTAGTGCTCTCTCTCTCTCCCTCTCTCACTCTAACGGCCCATTTCTCTGAGAAAGCTAGCTGTTTTTGCCTCCAACATGTTGCTGTAATGTTTTTGGTGGTTTGTGTTACCCTGCAAACAGAATACAGTGGTTACTTGTGTTTCACAATGAACTAACATTTCTGTTGTTTTGTATTCCTATTCACCGTTTGCCACCCTTGTCTCCTTTTTTTGTTTTTTTTCCCTCAGCGAGTTGAATTCCAAACTGCAAGACACTCTGGAGCAAATCGAGGTATGTGACTTTTTTTTTTCTTTTTTTTTTGTTGTTGTCCTTAGGCAAAGGACAGGAATCTAGGATGGTGACCTTCTCCTTCATTGAATCAGACATTCAATCTCAGATCACCCTATTCCCTTCAGAAACACTCACACATCCTTGACAGATTTAACAACAGCAGTTGCCCTGATGTAGTGCCTCAACATTATATGAATTAAACAGATCGGAAGGAACACTTGACCATGCGTTTGTACGTCTAACAGTGGCGCCCAGGGTGTCAGTGTGCCAGCATTTGGTCTCTCAGGCCCAGAGGCAGATGGACTGTTTTATTAAATAAATTGCTGTCTTTCAGGACTTTTGGTAGCTTCGTTCAAGCTTATACCGCCACAAAACATGCATAGCCACACACACAGAGTTTCTCAAGCAGTGCTGTTTGTGTTATCTGCTATATTATGCAGAGATTTCAGTGTGGCAAATGTAATTGGATGGCGTCCAGCCTCGCATACAGCTCCTTTACTCATTGACTTGCTCTTTTTTCCCTATTCTTTCATGTTTCTCTTTTAATATCTGTTTCTCACTCTTTCTTTTCCCTTCCTCCCCGTCTTTTTATCTCGTTCGCTGTCTCATCACACGCATTAGCGAATAGCACGGCGCCTGTGCCAACGCAGAGCGCTGCTACCAAAATTACAATGATTCACGACACTTTTCTATTTCTGTAGCAGCGCACGTCTCAAGTCATTAAGAATGCGAATGCTTATCTTTGAGCTCAAAATGAAGTTGTGCATTCAGTATCATCAGTGATTTAAACCATTGATTATTATGGCCCTCATTCATTTGTGGTAATTGTATGTTTCAGCACCATAAAATGAGGCTTCTAAGTTCTTTTTTTGCCTGTTTCTGCTTTCCATATGCACTCAAATTATGCCATTGAACTTCCTTTGCTGATCTTGGTGATTTCATGCTCATTTATGCAGGAACAGCTAGATGTGGCGCTGTCAAAAACCTGCAAGCACTTTGATGTTTCTCACTACACCAAAGTTCAACTGGCATATAAACTGCTGGGCAAGACACAGGTGAGTCATTGCTGCTCGAGCTGTCACGACCCTGACATTTTGGCAGATGTTGAATTGTCATTCAAATAACTGTGATTAGCCAATTTTTTTCTGTTTGTTTTGTTTATGACGCTGGCACACAGCGTAAGCCTAATACACATGCACCCTGTGAAGAAGTTATACAACAAAACATTTGATTGTCTTTGTGAACAAATATTAGAAAGTGTAAAACATGAATAATAGTCAATATATTTAAAATATTTGAGTCCACTTTAGTCTACTTTCATTTCATCTAAAATTTTATTTTCTAACTTTTTTAATTTAATTTATTTTTATGTACTATTTTATTCTATTTGTATGCTCTCTCTCTCCTCTCTCTCTCTCTCTCTCTCTCTCTCTCTCTCTCTCTCTCTCTCTATATATATATATATATATATATATATATATATATATATATATATATATACATGCATACATGCATACATACATACATACATACATACACACACACACACACACACACACACACACACACACACACACACACACACACACACACACACACACACACACACACACACACATACACATACACATACACATACACACATACATACACACACATACTTGTCATTTTGCAGCAATCTGACCTGGATCAGCCAAATGTATTTGCCATATACAAAAATTAATAAAAGAAGATGAAAGCGAAGCACTTCGCTTTTAAAATGCCATTGAACTGCTTGTTTATGCTTTTTGAGAGCGGCGTGAACAACCATAGACAGTGCACACACACCCCAAAGTGCTTCAGAGACGTTTGTACTTTGTTCATTTATATGAAGTGCTTTTTATGGCATTTCTGTATCCATGTAAAATTGCCGTATTTGAATTGCAAGTGCACAATAATCACAGTTATCACAAATATTCGCTTAGATAAAATCATCGGCATAGTCATCGCAGATTCATCCAGTGTTTCTTGACTCTGTCTCCCCTCTCCGTGCCACTTTTTTCCTTTTTTTTTTTTTCTCCCCAAAATGGGAAGATGATTCATACCTGGCTCAGGATTTTCCAGAAGGAAAGTGCACTGTGTTGTATTCCACCTTTCTTTTCCTGAAGAAAGCAAAGCTGTGATTGAAAGCAGAATCCGGGAAAAATATCTCATTGTTGGTTTTATTATAAGCTGACTCCTACCCCGTCTGGGGTGCCTTACCCTTCTCCTTATAAAACGATGTTCAGGTAGAAATCTCCTGCTATTGTTGCTCTGCCATTGATCTACAGGATTAAAGAGCTTCTTTTTTCAAGTATTAGTCACGCATGGTTGCATGTGTTTGTGAGATGACTGGATAAAGGGAAAAAATAAGAGCAGGACAAACGGTTAGAAAATAAATAAAACATTGTTCAGATGGAGATCTCCAATCATCAGCTCACAGCACTCAAGTCTATAGTGTGTATTTTTACAATAGTTGATTATGATTTTTTTTAATGATGGTATATGTGTGCACACTGATAGGACTAGTTTTCTCTGAGATGTTTCACAAGTGTACTTCGTGATTGAACATGTCTGTGTGTTTTTCACACAACCTCAAAAAGTATGGAGCAAATCACCTTCTGTTTTTCAGCTAACTCGGGTCTTTAGAGAAATCCTGTCTGGATATAAATATCACGATGTCTCTCCTAATTTATTTTGACCTTGAAAACTGTAAATAAAGCTAAATTTGTTCTTGTGCTGCTTCATTATGAATTTAGACCTTTTTGCCAACATTCTGGATAAAATAACAGTTGGAGGTTCAAATATTGCTGGCACCCCATCTGTTGTTAAAAAATAAAAGGTAGTCTGCTCCTATTGGCGACTGTAGCAGTACTAATATGTATAATATAATTACACTGAACAAAATTATAAACGCAGCACTTTTGTTTTTGCCCCCATTCTTCATGAGCTGAACTCTAAGATCTAAGACTTTTTCTATGTACACAAAAGGCCTATTTCTCTCAAATATTGTTCACAAATCTGTCTAAATCTGTGTTAGTGTAACTGCACATTTTAGAGTGGCCTTTTATTGTGGTCAGCCTAAGGCACACCTGTGCAATAATCATGACACAGTGATAGATGTCCTTCCGTGCTGCAATGACGGGAAGAAGTTGGGGTCAAACCTTATCAAACGATTAATTAAACGATTAAACGCGTTTAATTTTGATTAATCGCATGCGTTAACGCTTTAACATTGACACCCCTAATTTTAATTCAAAATGAGTTAATTCAAATATATTAATTGTATAAATAGTGCTATCAAGATATTATTTATGTAGTTAATACAGATCTTTTTTTATATTAAAGTATTGTTTACTGTCAATTCAACAACCCAGTCATTCAGAAATCTAATCCTATCCAAATCGTGTGTTCTTTGTGTGTCTGCAAGCATTTCTTTGTGTGTGTTTGTCCATCAGCCTGACTGTTTAAGTATGCAAGTATGTGCGTCTTGAGACGTCCCCTGTCTCATCTGAAACAGCCTTCCTTGTGTCACTTTGATCACCAAAGCCTCTCAGGTAGATGGCAGCTGTGCTGTTTATTCATATGTGTTCACTCGCGCACACACACGCGCACGCTCTCTCACACACACACACACACACACACACACACACACACACACACACACACACACCCCCACACCTACCTCTAAGAACTTAATTTATTTGCAGTCTGCAGTCCAGACTATGGCAGTTTCATCTACGGTTACTGAGTGAGGGTGTTTAAGCCGATCAACCCATAATTACCGAAGGACCGACTCCAAGATGTGTGATTCATACATAACCCTTGAAACAGATTTTGATTTTAAGAGTTGGCTCTCTGGAGACCCCCGAGAGGGTCATTCGCTGGCTGAAGAGATTATTAGGTGATTCAGGACACTTAACTGGGATGCACGATCAAATCCTTGCAGGGAGTAGTTATGAAAAACAAGCTTTTGAGAACTGTACCAGTGCAACAAGTAACTGATAAAATAAAATAAAAAATTGATTATGAATATAATTAACTTGGTATTGAATTTCATGTGGTTGCCGACAGATTCAGTTGACAGATTGCTTATACAGTTTCATATATTTGAGAGGTTTCTTCGGTGCATAACTTAATTGTTTTGTCTTATTAATTCATTGTCATTTAAGTATTTCCATTTTGCAAAACAGCTGTCCTTAAACTACGCTGAATATAATTTAAAAATTAAATACATTGAAGTGCCAAAAAGCTTGTAAACGCTAACCAAATGAAAGCAGGTGCATTCATTTTGACTAAAATATACATTTTAATGAACTATTCATGGATTGGTTTTGTCGGATTTAATATAAAAATGTAGCTTTTAAATGAGCCATATTCAGTTGAAATCCTTTAAAATTTAAGTTCCTTTAAGTTTCAGCTTTGCAGCCATAATCCCAAAGACTCATGGTTTCCTGCACGCTGCCTGGCGGGTCATGGGAATAATGCCGCCGGATCGCGGGTCGGCATCGTTTACGGTTAGAACTATGACGGTATCTGATCATCTTCGAACCTCCACCTTCTGTTCTTGATTAAAATAAATGACAAAGGCTTGTGTTCTGCGAAGGACAAAAAAGAAGGCCGGAACCACCCCTCCACCTGCTAAAGTTTTCTAATAAATAAAAATATTACTATAACAATAATAGTATTGTAAGGTAAAAGATTAGTATTTACTATTACTCGCATTACTACTAATATTAATTGTAGCTGCGTTTACTGCGAGATACTGAAAACATCAGATCATGAGCTGCTTGCGTGTACTCTGAAACGTGCAGCATATCAGATCACGAGTCTAAACAAGTACATTCTTGCCTAAAAATCTCTTAAAACTACATTCTGTGAAAAAATAAATGGTTACACTTTATTTCGATAGTCCACTTTAGACATTCTACTAACTATAAGTAACTTTGGAACTACGTGTCAACTACATGTCAACTAATTCTCATTCATTTGCAACTACATGTCTACTATCTCTCAGTAGGGTAGGTTTATGGTTAGTAGAATAAGTTGACATATACTTGCAAAGTTACTCATAGTCAGTATGTTGTATTTTGTGGACCCATCAAAATAAAGTGTTAGAAGATAATAAGCAGACAGTCTACTAATACTCTAATGACTGCTAGTTGACATGTAGTTGCCAAGTTACTTACTGTTAGTAGAATGTCTAAAGTGGACTATCAAAATAAAGTGTTACCAAATAAATAAATAAATTATAATTAAATTATAGTGGAATTGGGTGTCTGCCATGACACTCCCTGTGAGAAATAACAATACAAATGGTAAACGTTTGGAGTTCTGTTATCACTAGAATATCACACTCTTATCAGCCAATCAGATTTGAGAAAGAACTGTTGCGTGTATATATAACACCAGATGTGATAATCACATAATCTGTTCACATACTCGCTAATGCCAATTTTTACATCAACAGTTCTTTCTGGTCCTCGAAAACTGTCCTTTTTACTATTTTTTTTGCTCTCCTTTGGCACTTATTATTTTGGACCTTGGGTTAGATGCTGAGTGTTATCAGGAGCAATCCATGCATTCAAATGTATAAATGTTTTTGGAAATGCATCATTTTGCAGTTTGAGTAAGTTTAAGGCAATTTCACAATTCATGTGGGTCGTACTTCTCAGATCTGCACTTTTCTCTGCAGTAGCTCACTCTGTGGCCTTTGCCATTATTTCAAATGTGTTTTCTCATAGAAATTCATTTTCACAACTCTAAAGAGACGTCACTGATGGACATTTCATCATGGATCTGAACAAAATGTTCCAAAATGCTTTTAGCTAGATATTTACTGACCATCTAGCTTCAAAGTTTAAAACAAATCAAATGCAAACCCTGTTTCAATTTGTACGTCATTCGTTAAAACTGTTGTTTGTGCCTCTAAAGAGGTGCTGTTCTTTCAGGCTCTATTCCATGAACTCAGCAATTAGCCTAATGACTGCACATCTAATTCTCCGTCTTTTCATCTTATCTGTTTTTCTTGTTTTTAAATCTATCTAATGGATGTAATTGCTCGTTTTTCTCAGCACAATTAATATTTCCGTCACATTTGTCTTTTAGATGTTTTTACAATTTGATGTTTTCAGGGTTTTTTAATTTTTTTTTAATATTTTCCCAAATGCAGAAGTAGTTGATGACTTCGTCAGCTTCATAATTTTCATTTAAATACATTTGAATATTTTTGAATATTTCCACATATCAGCTTTTGAACACACTGACCTGCAGGAGAAGGCGGAAATCCTGATAGCCTTTTTGATTGATTGAATTCAGCCAAAGCCGAGGGAGGGATGTGCTCATGGCTGAAAGAAGGAAGCAGTGAAAGCGAGAGGGAAGAAGCGTAATTAAGTTGTAGCAAAGCTGTTTCTTTTCCCATTGGGACTCTACCGAGCGTCAGTATGTAGTTGGGTAATGATTCATCTCCTGTGAGAGTGTGAGCCAGGCCCACAGTTACCCAGAAGTTTTACCTTCAAACAGATTTGCTTTGGCAGGGAAAATACATTATTATGTAATTTTCTCCTAGTTTCCAGTAAAAAAAAAAAAAAAAAAAAAAAAAATATATATATATATATATATATATATATATATATATATATATATATATATATATATATATATATATATATATATATATATATATATATATATATATATCTGAACATCCATAGAACAAAGTACACTTATAAGATTTGATTTCAGAGAATACATTTATTATTCTTTTACTTACTCTATATAGCAAATCTTTTTTTATTCAGTTAACTCTTTTGAAGATATTTTTAACAGAGTTAAACCAAATACAGTTTTGGACTTTTTTTTTTTTTTAGCAAAAATAAAATGTAAAAACATGATATAATTCAGCCATAAAAATTTCAGCCATAAAAATTCAGCCACTGAAGCTGGAATGGCGTTAAGCACAAACAAACAAACATACTACACAGCTGTTTTTCCTCCCTTGCTTTAAGCATAAATATAACATAATTTTGTCCAGTTCAAAAGATTATAGTAAGATTTATTTTTTTAATGCTCACCAAGGGTGCATTTATTTGATCAAACATATAGTAAAACAGCAATATAGTGGAATATTACAATTTAAGATAACTGTGTTCTAATATATTTTAAATTGTAATTTATTCCTGTGATGGCAAAGCTGAATTTTAAGCAGCCATTACTCCAGTCTTGAGAGCCACATGATCCTTCAGAAATTATTCTAATATGCTGATTCATGCTCAAGGAAAAATTGTAATAAACTTTATAATGTGCTGTTGTGGAAGTTTTTTTTTTTCTTTTCTTTTTTTCTTCAGAATTCTTTTATGAATAGGACGTCCAAAAGAATAGATTTTAAAAAAAATTTATTGAAGCAAGTTATTGTATAATTTTACATCAAGTAAATCGATTTACTATAAATATTTTTAGTGGAAAACGAGACAAAAATAAGACAGAAATCAGGCTGTTTAAAAGTCATTTAATAGTTCTATTAATAGAAAAATGTGCATGGACACTTTTATTATTTATGTGTTGGTTTGTAGGATACAACCCCATTGCTTGTTTTTTGTGATGGCGAGAGCATCTAATGGTTGTGAGAAGAAAAGCTGCTAGCTTCAAAGCCGTTCTTTGGAGAAAGGTCAATATAGCAGGTTTTAGATATACAGAGGTGTTACTTTAAAATATCATTTTGGACAATGCAAAAAAGATTGGTAGGTTGTAATATTGATTTTTCTTTTTTATCGATGCCTTTGTGAATATGCTGTATAAAAATACTCCTGTATAAAAAATAACACTTCCTACATACGTCATTCCTGTTTTTCCTCTTTGTCCCCAGACGGCCATGGATCAGCTGCACATGCACTTCACTCAGGCCATCCACAACACTGTCTTCCAGGTGGTGCTGGGATACGTGGAGTTGTGCGCAGGCAATGCCGACACCAAATTCCAGAAGATGCAGTACAAGGACCTTTGCACGGTACATCCATTCTCCCATACCTCCTGTTGATGGATGTCTGAGAAAATCTGATAAACTTGGCCAACACACACAGAGGTCACTTACAAAAGTCACTGTGAACCAAATTCACTGCTTGAGCATGAAATCATTCATTGATTTCATTCTCATTGTGCTCTAGACAGGCGTAAAATAGGTTAGATTCCTGCCTTTGGAAATGACGTATATTTGTCTAGCTGTAGCGAGGGAAACGTATTGCACAGTGAACGGGGCAAGCGATCTCATTCATGAGCAAGTCATGAAGCAATTAATTTGAGTTAACAGAAAAAAAGTGGAGTCTCTGCCAAGCAACTTATAGCTACTCACCACAAACTGAGGTCTCACTACATCTTCAGCCTGGATACTAAAATTCTCATTTGCATTTGTATAGAAGCACTGAACCTTTAGATCACAAACAAAATTGCAGTCATCTTTTCTGGGTCATTTTATTACCGTATGATATTGCAAGTGGAAGATTATATAATTGATAAATAACTATTCAAATAACAATAACTATTCTTATATTAAAATGAAAGATTATAGCTATTAATTTATGTAAAATTGTGTTTTCTTTTCTTTTTTATTATTATAGTGGGTCAATGACATGACACTCTTTGAATCTGAATTGAATTGAATCTGAATTTATTACGTTTATTTAAAAGTAAATTTAAAAATGCAATTCATTCTTGAATAAACCCATTCTATGATGCACATCTATTCCTGTGATACAAAGTTGAATTTTCAGCAGCCATTACGCCAGTCAATGTGCTGATTTGTTGCTCAAGTGACATTTTTTTAAATTATTATTATCAACGCTGTTAATAGTTGTGCTTATTAATATTTTTTTGGGTGGAAAAGAACAGCATTTATTTAAAATAGAAAGCTTTTGTGACCAATTTAATGCATCCTTGTTGAATAAATAATGACCCCAAACTTTTGAATGGTAGTGCATATTTGTAGAAACTTGGTACATGCTTTAAACTAGAATGTTATCTTTGCCATTTACACATTAACAGGTTTTTACTATTCAGTTCATGTAAAATTGATTCCCCACCCCATTTTTCCTCTTTGTTTAACATTTTCTCAACTCACTTTCAAACCATTTTAAGAGTAATAACATGGCTTTCATTTCTCTATAATTAATATGCTCATCGTATTCCACGTCTGGAGTTGAAGTGTGTGGAGTCTTTCTACAACCTACTGTTGGCACAGAGCTCAAATAGTTGGCGTAGGCTTAGCTGCACCTGGCTGTACTATATTTGAGTGTCAGAAGGGAATCTTGTTATCTGCTGATCTGAGGTAAAACATAGCCCTTATGTTCAAGTTCAGCTGGTACGATCAACAGATGTTTGCACAGCACTCAATGCGCTTAGCATTAATGCCAAGTAAGTGAATGATTTGGAAAGGAGGCTTTGTTTTGCCCCTCTTGAGTGGTTTATACACTACTGTTCCAAATTTTGGGGTCACTTTTTTTTTTTTAAGAAATGATTGTTTTTTGGTTTTTTAATTCAGCAATGATGCATTAAATTGATCAAAGGTGATACTGAGAACTTTATCATTGTTGCAACGAAATCTATTTCAAATACCGTGTTGTCCAGAATATAAGACGACCCTGATTATAAGACGACCCCCCTTTTTCCAGATGCAGCTTTTGGAAAAAGGCTTTTTGAAAACCAAATCTTTTCTTTTTTTTTCTCTCTCTCTCTCTGTAAAACACATTTTTTCTTAAATTATTTTCAAATTGCATATTTTTCCTATTTTAATTTTTGTTTTGAAAGTATGGTAAATACTGGTAAAATGTACCAACAATGACATTGAAAAATATACACTTTTTGATATAGCCTACCATTGAAATAACAGGTAGCCCATCTAAATTATATAACATTTAGGCTATCCATCTCATAGTAGCCTACCAAAATTTTATTAACAGTAGAAGTGAAATTTTATTGTAGTCTTCAAATCTGGGTACTGTCTTATGTTTTAAAATCAATTACAGAGGAAGTTTGGTCCCATCAAGCTAACATGACAGTCATGACTCGTGCCGCTGTAAGCTTTTCTTTTCTTTTCTTTTGTTTTCTCTCACGATCTTTACAGCACACATTACATTACATATTTCATGGCACACTCGTTTTATGCGTCTTTGGCGCCACCTATTGTTGTGGGTGTATTATTGACATGTCAAAGTCTAGACCCCGAATATAAGACGACCACGTTTTTTTCAGATGTGTTTCCAAGAAAAAAACATCGTCTTATATTCGGGTCAATACGGTAAATGCTTTTTCTTTTTTTTAACTCTCTATTCATCAAGGAGTCCTGAAAAAACGTGTAATTTTTTACGCAAATAAAATTTAACTTTTCAGCTTTGATCATAATGTTTCTTGAGCACATGAGCAAGGATCATGTGACATTAAAGACTAGTGTAATAGCTGCTGAAAATTTAGTTTTGACATGACAGGAATAATTAAAGGAACACTCCACTTTTTTTGGAAATAGGCTCATTCTCCAACTCCCCCAGAGTTAATAAGTTGAGTTTTACCGTTTTTGAATCCATTCAGCTGATCTCTGGATCTGGCGAGAGCACTTTTAGCATAGCTTAGCATAGATCATTGAATCCAATTAGACCAGTAGCATCGCGTTCTAAAACGATCAAACAGTTTCGATATTTGTCCTATTTAAAACTTGACTCTTCTGTAGTTATATCGTGTACTAAGATCGGCGGAAAATGAAAAGTTGCGATTTTCTAGGCTGATATGATTAGGAACTACTCTCATTCCGGCGTAATAATCAAGGAACTTTGCTGCCGTAACATGGCCGCAGCAGGCGCAGTGATACGCAGCGCCTGAAAGTAGTGCCCGGTAGCTGGGGACGTTCAATATCGCAGGCGATTCATCTGCGATTCTGAGCGCGAATTAGTTTGTCAGTGAACTACGGCTCTGTATATTAAATGCCGCTCCATTTGAAAACAGGTGATGGAGATTTAACGCTAATCACAGAACCGGCTTTACTGACGAGATGCACATGACTATCGCATGCAAAATATCGTGCAGCCCTACCTGAAATCCAAACATTCCGATCGCTACGCTGAATATGAGAGGAACGCGGCACAGAAAAGGAAAACGCCCACTCCGTCTGTGGCGGACGTTTTTGAAAAGGCAAGGAAGTTTTCCAGTGATGGTGTCATGGCAAAGGGCATAAACATACACAAAAGTTAACATATGGGCTATGGCAGTCTTTGTTTTGATACACCATTATGTTGAAGGCCTACAGAGAAAATATCATTGTATCTTTAAGCAGTTGCACTTGTTCTGAATGCACTTTCTTGTAGTAGTCCTACAGAGAAAAAATTTAAATGCACTTTGTTTTTATGAGAGAACATTTAATTTTACAACCTTTCAGCAGGCCAGTAGGCCTGTACATTATTATTTAATGTACACATGAGTGGGGTCAAGTTAAACATTTTAGTTTGAATTTTATTTTATACTGTGCGTTGTTGCAATGTGCTAAATAAATATTTGCATAATTTGTAATTGATTTATTTTTTGAAACTTTAATATTAATTTATTCAATTGCAATGCCTTGATTTTAGTAAAGTTAGTACACAGTCATGGCCATAAATGCAATGGTACTAATAATTGGCATAATTTCTTTCGGTGTTTCGGTTTTCGGCCTTGGTTTCCTCTTTTTCGGTTTTCGGTTTCGGCCAAGAATTTTCATTTCGGTGCATCCCTAGTAAATATATCAAAATGTAGTTTTTGATTAGTAATATGCATTGCTAAGAATTAATTTGGACAACTTTAAAGGTGATTTTCTCAATATTTAGATTTTTTTGCAGCCTCAGATTCCAGATTTTCAAATAGTTTTATCTCGGCCAAATATTGTCCGATCATAACACACCATACATCAATGCAAAGCTTATTTATTCAGCTTTCAGATGATGTATAAATCTCAATTTCGAAAAATTGACACTTAAGACTGGTTTTGTGGTCCAGGGTTAGAAAACAGTCGTTTTATAGTGTATATTTTATAATATTATTGGCTGTATTTTTCATCAACTGAATGTCAATCAAAAACACAAAAAAAAGAGTTCCCGACCTCAGACATTTTGCTCAGTCTCATTTTGCCTTGGTTTGATGTCTTCCTTTGTCACCCGGTCCATTCCTCCCAAACTTAGTTTTTGATCTCATAAGTGGCAACCCTGACAAATCATGCTGCAGTGTGAATGCTTGTGTGGGCCATATACATATTTTAGCACTGAGAAATTTAGCAACATGTGCTATGCCTTTAACACTCAGACACGAGTTGACGCTGCCTGAGGTGTCTGCTCAGCTGATAAAATCTTTTGATTTTCCTTCTCTGAGACGTTGCTTTGAAACACATGCTAAAAACGACAACAGTATTTTCTCAATCAGATGCAGCATTGCTCATTTCAGTTTCCGTTCTGGATACGGTGGCCCTTTGAACCTCCGAAGGGAAAAGAAAATGAATCCTGTATCTGGGTTTTTGCCCCAAGACAGATTTTCCTAGATTTTGTCTTTCTTCTCATCTCACAGCAAGGCAAATATTGCAGATGAATTTGTCTTGAGCACCGTGGACAATGCGTCATCCTTCCGGCTCTCAAATTCTCCTGAGTGTCTAGTCGTCATGAAGTAAACACGACGAGAGGTATGCTAATGACAATCACTTCAGTCCTGAACTTTGAACCACAGCGTGGGAATTAAAATGCAGCGTAACTGGAACGCTCCAAAGGTCACATCATAATGCAGAGTGCTGCATGAATTTTACATGAAACTATCGTTATCCCATCCCTTCAGAGATCTCCTGTGCTCTCCATACTCCGCTTTGGCCAATGAGTGAGGTAGATGAACAGAAGCGAGAGAGGCCCTGTTTGTGAACATCAACAAAGATAAAACAAATGATAAAAATTGCACACTCTCTGCAAGTTGCGTCAGAGCGGAGTATCGGTGTTATTTACCATCAGTGTAGTTGAATGAATCCCTCACACTCGTATTTTGGAGAGCTCTCGATGGACCCTAGTGGTTATTGACCTTGCAGCTGAACATGAGTGCTGTATGAGAGTGTGCCAATCACATCAGCTTCTCTTTACTTCCCTCTCCATCTCTAACCCTGCTGTCCATCTCTACAAAAGGTTATTCTCGTGTATCTCAATATGATACATCATATACTCCCATTTAAAATTCTTTAACAGGATGTGCATTGGAAAATAAGTGCATTGCAATAGTTTAAGGCGGTTTTTGTAGAGTCTGTCTCCTCTTAACTATTCTGATTCCTTTTTGAGTCAAGCATGATTGATAACTTGGTTTAGTAAGTTGGTCTAAAAAGAACCAGCTCATAATAGTTGCTCATTTTGGAATCAGACTACACTTTTGGCTCTGAATATTTTTGGTTCACTAACAAGAACCGTAAGAGTTATTTATTTGAACTACATTGTTGGTGCTGATTTTGAGTCACTAAAAAAGACAAGCGCATAAGAGTCATTAGTTTGGAAATCTGACTATACTGTTTATTCTGTATGTTTTTGATTTGCTAAAATTCTTAAACATTACATTATAGGCAAGGCAAGGCAGGCAAGTTTATTTATATAGCACATTTTATACACAATGGTGATTCAAAGTGCGTTATATAAAAGGAAGTAAAATAATCAAGAAATAATCTCAACAATAAAACAGGAAACTTAAAAATGATTTAGAAATTGAATTGAATTTAAAACGGTTAAAAATAGAAAATGATTATACATAAAATACAGTGCAATCAGTTTGGACGTAGCACTGTGCTCATTCAATAAATGCACAGCTAAACAGATTAGTTTTGAGTCTGCATTTAAATGTGGTTAATGTTTTAGCACATCTGATCTCTTCTAGTAAAGTATATAGCAATTTATGTTTCGGTTTTAAACATTTAATTTACTAAAAAGAACGTACTCATAAGTGTCACATGATTGGAAATGTCAGTGCTTGTACTGTATGTTTTTGATGCAATAAAAAAAAACTGGCTTTTGTTTGGAAATCAAGACTATACTGACTGGTCATGCACTGCTTTTGATTTATTAAAAAGAACGACACTGTAAAAAAAATTTTTAAAAAATGTTGAGCGAGCTTAAATTTTAGTTGTTTTTTTTTTTTTTAACCAGCATCAGCAGATTTTTGAGTTTTCTCAACTTATTTTTGTGGGAGATTCTCAAATTTTAGTTGTATAAACTTAAAACGACAAGTTGAGAACTCAAAAATCTGCTGAAGCTGGTTGCCTTAATTTTAAGTTGGCTCAACTTTATTTTTTACAGTGCAGTTCATAAGAACCATTTGATTGGAAATCAGACTAATTGTGCTGTATGTTTTTAATTTACTAAAAAGAACCAGCTGATAAGAGTCATTTGTTCAGGAATAAGTCTTATTGACTGAAGAGCAGTCATAATCACCATTGTTTGGTGTTCTTACATGGACAAAATCTAGTCATTTAAATAGGAGTCCATGTGATGTGGAATTTCGCTTCAGGAATAAAATTTTCTCCATGCAGATTTTGCAAAAGTTTTTTTGGTTGTTTGTTTGTTTTTTGTGCATGGTTGCAATAAAGGTCTTTAAAAACAAATTAGCACACAAGCATATTATTCAGGAATTACACTGAACGAGTCAGATTCTGTAGCAGTGTTGCGCACTGCTGAATAGTTAAATGAACCGCTCATCATGAAATCCCTTTGAATCCTGTATTTTGAATGAGAATCGGTTCTCTCTTCCCACCCCTAGTTATATTAATAGCTTTAGCAATTATCCTCCTGAGCTGTCTTGCTGTCTTTCTTATTCTGTGCTATCAAGCTGTCAAATTCTGAGCTGTCAGCCTCCTGAATAGTAAATATGTGCAAACTGTTATCTGTGGCATCTCTGATGATGCCAAATTTTGAGAACTGACTCTCACACAAGGACTACATGCAGAGTTTTGTCAGTAGAAGTTCCAGACGTGGAACGTTTGATTGATTCTGTTCATTAAGACAGCAGGGAAGCTACATTGATGTAGCTAATAAGGAAGGCCGCTCATATAGCAGTTTTCAGATTCATTGAGAATGAGACCTGACACGAAGTAGGCATTTTTAAGCCCAGTCTAATCTACAGGATGAATGAAGGTTACAAACTTCAAGATAAGGCTGCAAATTAATGATTAGAGCTTCATGAGTTGTCGTGCTGAACTGAGAAATGTGTTGTGTCGTTCTTTGTGTATATGTGAACGTTGACCATATACTAATGCAGCAGGTTGAATATTTCCCCCTAAGGTGCAGTGTTAGATTTAAAGCTCAGGTAAGGGCATTTATAGAAATTGACTTGCATTCCATTAAACCCTCGTAAAGAATCGGGTCAGTTCAGCTTTTTTTCACAGCCGTTTTCCCTCTCTGGAGGGTGTCAGAGATCAGCGTTTGGGTAGAAAGTGCCTCATTGACTTCTGACTCTTAGTGAAGCAGTTGCAGTTTGAGCAGCGCACAGAGAGATTTCTAAAGCTGATTTTAGGTCTGTCCTGAGCTATTTTCTAAGCGCCAATCCTGCACCAGACTAATTACTCTCCCTTTGTTTGATAATGATGTGGGAAGATGAACCATCATTACCGTATTAATCGGATAAATATGTCATTGTGTATGTGGTTCATCCAACCCAGGCTCATTAAGTGGAAAAAAAAAATTGTAGAAACAACCTTCACTCAGAAATTGCTAAAAGTTAACATATCATGAAAATCTGACTTTTTCCATATTTAAGTGCTGTAATTGGGTCCCTGGTGCATCTACTAACCCAAACAGACATAACCGACTGTTTTTGTAACTCGTGTGTTTTTAACATAAACTTGTGTGTATTTGACAGTTTAAGCACAATAAGATATGAAAGAGAACTTAGTTTAGTACTCACATGCTGTGTGACAACCACTTTAAAGTTTACTTTATAATATGGCTTTATAAACTGTTATGGCTTTAAAATGCATGATTTCAGCACAATAGACATGATAATCAAAATTAAGCAGATGTTTTTTGGCAGAGTATCCTGAAGAATGAGCTGTAAAGGCACAGCCCTATTCTAGAAAAGGGGGCGGGGAACACCAGCTCATTTGCCTTTAAAGAGACATGCGCGAAAACAGCGTGTTTCTGCATCCACTCAAAATAGGCATTTTCAAAATTATATAATAAATGATCTGTGAGGTAGTTTGATCTGAAACTTCACATACACATTCTGGAGACACTTCAGGCTTATATTACATATTGTAAAAAGGGGCATAATAGGTCTCCTTAAATTATTTTAATTGAAAAAAAAAACAAGTAACATGTTAAATTAAACGACATTTTGAAGTAGAAAATCTGAAATACTTTTGTTGTAAGACATACTCCAATAATCTGTTTTATTTCAAAACTTAAAAAAAAAAAAAATCATTTTTACAGTGTTGGAAATGCATGACTCAGCTTGCTTCTTTTTATACACATTATAGTTACAGGGACAAATTTTTGAAAAATAATGACATTTTAATGCAATTCCTTCCACAGTACTGTGTAATGATCTGAAAATACTTCTACCGTAATGCATAATGCAAAATAATACATTTTGACATTTGCATCACATGTAATATTATATTCATGCATGTACAGTAAATATAGTTGGTCGATGCTCTTCCTTTTAAAACTTTTAAAGGATTTTAAGCCATTTGAGCTCTGAAAAGTATGTGGGTGTATGTAATAAAGGACCGGCGATAAAATTAACAGCAAAAAAAGAGAAAAACGCATATCTAAAAAAAAAAGCAGCCTAATATTACAAATAGTATGTGATCCTAACGTCCTGTTCCTGAGGAACTAGAAAGCCCTTGATCCTGGCTGAGCCTCTCCAGCTCTGCCATCTGCGGTGTGACTTCTTGAGCTTGGTTATAATGGAGAAGACGCCACAGAGATTTGCTGACTTCACGTTTGCAGCCTGCTGACGGCAGCAGCACATTCCCCCTCACTTTGTTTTCCCACTCCTGCACTTTTAAGATATTTACTACAATCATATTTGACAATGGGTATGATTTGGTTGTATTTAGGAAGGTGGTCACCTCTGCTGCTCAGGACTGTACTCCACATTTTTTTATCTGAGCAAATAACGATTAGCACTGAAATAACCCCAGTGATGTCTTTGAGACTATAGGGAGGAAAAAATCAAGAGTACATGAAAGAACTTTCTCATGTTTTCGGATGTAATTCCCAACTCACCATTGAATGAAGTCACTGACCTGAATCTGTTTCTGTGCACCTGCACTCTGCCATACAGAGCGTGAAACGTTCTTATCAAAATATCAGCTATAAATGTCCATCTGTCTGTCTAATAAGACTCCTTTGAGATTAGAAAGACATTTATCATCCTTTCTCTCCACCAGCGCTCAGTTGCCAGGCAACAATGCCTTGATCCCAATAGCAGGAAGTCATCTGGAGAGGTTGAGGGATTGATTGTTTGAATGAGATGGCTGACTTTTCCCTCTGCTCACCTACAGGAGTCATTAGTCATCAATTAGAATACTATACTTCCTGTGTAGTAACGACTGAATCAGTGTTAATCCAGCTGAGCATCCACGTATCTCCTTATGATTGCAGCCATACAACTTTATTCAAAGAAGGGATGAAGCTGTCCAAAACAATTAATCAACTTCAAATGAGATGAATGGCTCAAATAATTATTGCTTTCAGCCTTGAGTATTACTTTTTGGCAGCTTTGGCAATGTTACGCATTTCCTTCGGTATAATACTTGAGCCACAGTTCATTGCATTAGTCGGAGCCGCTCTAGTGTAATGAGTTGTGTGGGATGGTTTCATATGAGCTTGTTTATCTGTTACTGCTGAATTACCGTAAGTGATGAATCACCTCTAAATGCCCAAAGCTTTTTTCTGTATGCAGCACAGGCCTAATTAGATTTATTGCAGCCACTCGGATCAGGTCGCATCGTGTCTCAGTGTGTGAATACAAAAGTGAATGAGTGTTTTATTCATTTGATTTGTTTGTTTTAAAGTCTCAATTTGTTCAACGAGTGTAATTTTTAAGTTGTAGTCTTGACTAAGTGTCTCTTAAAACAGAGGGAAACAATTGATGGGTTTTTTGGACGCACTGGTTCTTGAGTACTGGGTGAAAACAGGGCTGAAACAAGTTTATGGATCAAGGAATTCAATTAAATGAATATGATCAAAGTGTTCAGAAGTGTTCATTTATGTTTAGGACCTTCGGTTTTCTCAAGAATGTGTGATTTGTTTCCTTGCCTACTCATCTTTGTCAGATACAAAACTGTGACGAAACATTTTGTATATTTACGAACCTAGTATCAACTTCAAATAATAATAATTTAATAATAATTTTGTTTGAACTTATATTGTTTTAAAAGAAATAAACATCTTTTCACTGTTCAGCTGTTAAGTTTCTATTTATCAAATCCTGAAAAATGCATTGCAATTTCCACACAAAATATTTAGCAGAACAACTGTTCTCAACAAAGTTTGTTGAGCACCAAATTGGCCTATTAGAATGATTTCTGAAGAATCATGTGAAACTGAAGACTGGAGTAATGACTGCTGAAATTTCAACAGGATTAAATAACATTTAAATAGAAACCATTATTTCATTGGTAATAATATTTCACAGTATTACTAGCTGTACTCTATTTTTGATCAAATAAAAGCAGCATTGTAAGCATAAGAGACATCTTTTAAAAACATTAAAAAACTCTTCCTGACTCAAACTTTTGAGTGGTAGTGTATTTAAAAGTAAATAAGCGATTTATTTATGCTTCGTGTGATGTAACTGATTTGAAGCAGAAAATAAAAGCACAGTTAATTAAAATTATGAAAACTCATCTGAGCTTGTGATTTTGCTGAACTCATAGCAGGTTAAATATTAACTGAATAGATTTATGAATATTTTCGTAAAAGTACAAGATTAACTTTGTCTTTTGTCATGCATATTTACTTAAAGCTGCAGTCCATAAGTTTTGCCTCTGTCGCCATCTCCGTTTGAAAACCTGCAATTGCAGCTATTTGAGTTATTATCGTCCTTGCGTGGGTTGTGCACCGGCACGGCTCCGTCGCGGTTGAATCTAATTATGCACTTTGTATTCACAGATTCTACATCTTCAAAGTATGACCCAAATAAGAGTTTTCACTGGAGAATGCCATCTGAACAAGTAACAACTGCCACTTTTGTTCTGATCAACAGAGAAAGAAAGCATTACAATAAATTGCGCTATCATTGATTTCAAAATCTAAGGATCGGTTATCTCATATCACATCAAACTGTGCCAATTATTATTATTGGTATACTTTGTTTTCAAATTGTTGATGTTAATAACATCAGCATTGCGTGAGTGCGTGTATTTAGTGTGGATTAGCGTTAGCTGTAGATTTCAATCTTTAATTGTCATATCATTCGAAATAAAGAAAATGTTCTTCCAACCCAAAAAGCAAATTAAAGTTCAATCCGTCACCTGCAGCATCCTAATGTGCGATATAGCATACAAGCCAGGGACAACTTCTTTGTTTACAGATGTGACGTAATGACGTAGCGCCATGCTCGAATTTCCCGCAAAAACCTACCCGTACCACTCAAATTAGAAAACTTTATTACAAGGTTACCGTTGAGAATCCAGCTAAAGTAAGGCGATATTTTTGAACACTGGCTGGTTATTTACTTGCGTTTTTAACCAAAAAAGTAACGGACTGCAGCTTTAAATACATATGTATTGAAATGCATAGTGCATATTTACATTTTGCATACAGGTTTAATATTATAGAATTTTAATCTCATGTTAGCGCAGGTATTGAATTTCACTGTTTGAATTTCAAATCGTAAATACTGCTATTAACTAATGGCAGGTAAAGTTGTGCTACATTTTTGTTTTCTTATGTCTCACGATTTAGTGGACAATTCAATTTGATAGTTTCCCGCACTAATGTTTCATTTTATGTTTTTTTTTTTTTTTTCATAGACTATAAACATGAACTGGGAACATGACTATGCCATTAGCTATATAAATGTTGTTCTCATTTGAAGTTCCTGCACAGTGACCTCAATCGTGTACTAAGTAAAGCTTCAGTAAAGGTGATTAGGTAAATCTTTGGCAATAGACAATCAGAAGCTGAAAGGATTCTGTGGTGGAGCCTAATTTTCAGAGTCCATTGGTAAAAATATAAATAAGCCTTGCAGCAACACTGGTTCAGTAGTAAAAAGTGATGACGGTAATACATAAACTGTAACTAAAGCGCAAAAACTGTTAGCTTTTCCACAGCTGGAGGCCATGTTGCTATGTGCCATTACCGTTGATTAGGTAAACTTTTGGCAACAGACAATCAGAAGCTGAAAGGCTTCTGTGGTGGAGCCTAATTTAAGGAGTCCATCGGTAAACTTGCAAATCAGCCTTGCAGCAACACTGGTTCAGTAGTAAAAAGTGATGACGGTAATACATAAATTGTAACTAAAGCGCAAAAACTGTTAGCTTTTCCACAGCTGGAGGCCGTGTTGCTATGTGCCGTTCCCTTGCCTTCAAAAACAACCTTGGTGAGCCTCAGGCCGATCGTAATTTACCAGGCTCCAGCAGTTTGCAGAGCTTCCAAGCTTGGTTAAGAAGAAAAGCCAGAGATAGAGCTCCAGCATCTCACTGCTGACAGCATTGATGAATATGTGTATAGATGAGTCGGCAATGCAGCAGTTCTAGACACGGCAAAGTTTATGTCAGCTTTTCCCGGCCACAAATCGCACTGACCAAAGGAAGTATGTCAGATCCTCTGAGAACGCCGGTGTCACCGAAGTCAAAGTTGATTCAAACTGTATTTTACTTCATACACAGCCTACCTCCCGATTTGATATACAGTCTCGCATCCCAGACAGGAGCTTGTTTTGTTGTCTCTATGGTATTATTTCTAATTATAGCGTTCCAAGGAATGCTAGAGATTCTCAGAGGTTTTGAAGGATTGATCGCTTGGTAAATATTCATTAAGGTCCACAGCAGGTCAATCATTATCTCTGGTGTATTCATGCTCCCTCAATGTCAGATTTACTGTTTTTCAAATGTCTTTTCAGCTAGATTTAAGGACACACACATCTGAGACGCATAATGTCACACTAAACTGGGTTCCTCGCCAGGTCTTTAGTGTGTCTTTTTTCTCAGATTTGAGTTTTTAGGGTGTCTATGGATCTTTACAAAGTGTTTAAGGTTGTGTAAAAAAAAAAAAAAAGAAAATCCATGTTCATTTTCAGTTCATTTTTGGGATCAGTTCTGCTTGTACTGTCCATTTAAATGCATGCAGATTCAGGGAATCAGGGTATTTTTTTGTCACCTGGTAATTTTATATGAATTTACTTATTTTAGTATGTGTATACTGTTATTGGAGTAAAAACAGTAATATTATGATATATATATATTTTTTTACAATTTAATTTTTTTTTTAAATATATTTTAAAATGTAATTTATTCCTGTGAAAGCAAAGTTGAATTTTCAGCAGCCATAACAACAGTCTTCAGTGTCACATGCCATAATTTCCTGTATATCTTTGTTGACACTACTTTTTGAAATCAGTTGTTGTTCTGTTGTTGTTGTTGAACCTGTAGGGGCTTGTGGAAATCAAAACAGTGTGATTGAAGGTCTTTTCTTTTATCTTTCTCACCCCAGCACATTACCACAGACAGCTACATCCCCTGCTTGACCGACCTCTGCAAGGCCTTGTGGGAGGTGATGCTCAGTTACTATCTAACCATGCAGTGGCACGATGAGCACTACAAAGAAGAGGCGACTCCTGGTGCGGGTAAGCAAAATCAGTCACTCTTGGCATCTCTGTAAAGAGTCATGTGTACATTTTTTGGGGGTAAACTGTGTTTTGAATATAATATAAGTGACAAAAGACAGCAGTTTATTTCAGTCTTACCAATGGCACTATTCAGAAGATTCAAAATGACATGTTGTGCCAGTAATATACTTTTTGGCTGACAATCAAGGCACAATTCCAGATGCTGGGCCAGAGCTGTCATGCAGAGATAGTCAGCGAAAGCAGAACAATAACAACAATGGCACCAAGCAGAGCATCAAAACGACTTCCCATGATACAATCAGTAGCTCTGATCAGATATCAGGCTCAAGCTGGCTGAAATATTAACACTCCATATTCCCTATCATAATGCCTCTTGTACATTTGAAAAAAAAAAATCCTTCAGCAGTATCTTGGTCTTACTTTCCAGTATAAACGTCCTTTAAACAAGATAAAATACCTTAGCCAAACTGTATATGAATTTAGTCTTGTACCTTAAATTTAATATTACTTTGCATGATTTGATTTGGTTTTTTTTTTTTTTTTTTTTTTTTTAACTTGTTTCTTCAGTAAATTTAGTAAGATAAATAATTAAAACCTGCCAATTTACTTAAATTATATATATATATATATATATATATATATATATATATATATATATATATATATATATATATATATATATATATATATATATATATATATATATGTTTCTCTCAGTGTTGTTTTAGTATCTTTGGAATACTATTATAGTATTTTTAATATTTGATTTTTAATTAATTTTTATTTTAGTTGAAGTTTTAGTAATTTTGTTGTCGTTTTTTTATTATTATTTTTATGTCTAGTACATCAAGTTAAATGAAAATTACATATATCCTTTGGCAACTAGCTGAAGTACAATAAAAAATAAGATGTTTTTAATAATTAATGTTAGTGTTTACATTTCTTTTAGGAGCTGTGTTTAACCGTAATTTCTCTTAATATTTTATGAAATTTAATATAAACTTTGTTTTTATATAGGGAAAGATGCTGTTTGAGAATTGTTTTTTTTTAAAAATTTTTAATTAATTTAATTGCTTAATGAGATTTTGGGTAGAAGTGGGGAAAGATAAGACAAAATATGGGGCGTAGGATCTGTAAATGTCCCAAGCCAGATTCAAACTCTACTGTAATGTGTCATGTGGACAGAGATGCATCATCTCTGACAGTAATAGTATTTTTTTTTTCCTCAATGTTCTTTGGCACCTATGCTTCATCTTTCTGCTGATGCAACTCTCTGAGTTCTCTTGTGTTTCTCTAAACTGTCTGGAAGTCGACTCGTTCTGTATTTTGGCTCCTTTATATGCAACTCTAAATCAGTTTTATTAGAAAGAGCTGGGGATTCATTAGGGTGCTTGCTACCCGTGATGGTTAGATTTATAAGCATTACATTTGTGCTTTTATAGTGTAAGGTCCTGCCTTGTGTATTCAGAGGAAATGGCCTTTGTTGTGTGCGGTAATCAGCACAGCAGTGGCCAAGGAGACTGAGCAGGTAATTGAAAGGGGCTCTGCACCGTTAGCTAGCTGCAGTGTAGATTGTAACGTTTGCCTTTCTGTCTTGCCTCCGCTTCGATTTCTGAGCTCACTGAGCAGTGCTGAAACAGATTGGTGCTTGTTCTTGGTTAGGTCTGTCATTGGAAATTCATTGAACCTTTCTAAAGTACCCTAATAACCCCTACAGAGGGAAGCGTATGGATTGCTACTAACTGAACAGGCACGGTTGCTGTAGGTAATGATGGGTTTGTGGTTATTTTCTATAAATATTAAATGAGGGACATAAATCATTTGTTTTAATGGAAGTATTTTCCTTAAAACTTGTATTTTCTTGTGACTATTTACACAGTCAGCTCTGTACTACTTTAGAATTTAGCAATTTTCTTGTACTTGCATTGTAATTTTTTTTTGTCTTTTTATAATCTCTATTCTTCATGCTATTCGTTTATTTTTCACATTTGCTACAACTCAAGTGAATAATATAAGCCAAGCAATACACACATTTTTGTACTTTTCTCCACATCAGTCCTCTAAAGAACAATTACTTCCACCATAGTCATAATTTTTCAGATATACTCTGCCAAAATGGCTTTTAGAAAATAACATACAGTTTTATTTAATAATATAAAATGCATTTAGCACGTTTTGTTTCAACAAGTGGAAAGTCTGCCAATGGAACAAAACAAAGTACACTCAAGATTTTATTAATCTTAATCTATAATTTAGCCTTGTCTACACTGCAAAAAAATATTTTCATAATGAGTATTTTTTTCACTTACCCATAACATGTAAACTTTTTTTTTTTTTTTTTTTATATGAATTTACTTAAAGCAGAATTCATAGAAAATACATCTTGAAATATATTGCCTTTTTTTTTTTTTTTTTGCTTATAAATATATTTTGTTTTAAGGTGGTGGAATAATTTACTGGGATACAAGTCAAAAATTCCTATTTTTTGCCATATAGAGAAACTGCGTCCTAATTTTAACTCTCTCTCTCTCTCTCTTAAAAAAATAAAAAATTAATTAATTAATCTTACAGGCTTATACTTGGTTATTATACTCCTTTGTATATATTTAGCCTGAGATATTTGACAGATCAAGTTCAAGAACCATTTGTGATTGAGACATTATGGGGACACCGAGTGTATCATGTGCTTGCTAGTCATCAGTTGTTTTTTCAGCCCCGATGGGTGGTTTATATTCTTAAGGTGTTCTCTCATCTCCTGCCTGTTTCTTTCAGTTCTTTTTTTTTTTTTTTTCCTCTTTCCAGCGTTCAATAGCTGCTTCTTCGACTAAGTGACTGCACTAATCTTCAGGCCTGTAGGCTATGGAAAAGCAGAGGACACTGTGACAGTGCAGCAGTGTCAGGCCTTATTGAGGATAGGCAAGAATTTTTGCTTGTGTCATCAGTTACTCCACATAGCTGAGGTATATTTTTACTTAGGAAGACTTTATGAGGTGACTTAAATTATTCTTTTTTTCATCCATGAAGCATAACGTGTAAATGATTAAATTCTTTAAAAGAAGTCTCTTGCGCTCCCCAAGGCTGCATTTGTTGGATCAAAATACAGTAGTGTCCTTGACTAATCTGTTGCCTGAGGGGGCACTTTAACCTTTCGTCAATGGCAGAATGGATGAATGCGTTTCCTAGGATTTGATGGCTGATGCACTAAACTTGTCAGTTTTGTATGAATTCGACCTACTCCTAAGAAGCCGTTGTTCTTGAACATGGAATATGCAAAATTTGTTAACCGCCGATTCTCAAGGGCTGTCCACCCAATGAGTACAACCAGGTTTCCAAATTAGGATAAAGTCCTGTAATAAAGGAAAATTACAGTAAAGTCCTGAATTTTCAATTACATGTTGATCTCTATTGATGGCGTTTATGACAGTGTTGATAACCACAGAAAATAGCCTAATTCTGTAAATTAAAAAAAAAGCTTACAGTATAGTGCAATTATTGTACAACGGAAGTAAACCAGGCCAGGAGTGTTTAAAATATGAAATGACGATTTAAATGGTGATCACTATGTACTACAGGTGCTAACTGTTTTTATAGAGCTTAACTCGTAACATTTTACAAGATCCTTTAGAAAAATTTGTATAAAATTAACTGTAAAATATTGTAAAAATGCTAAGGGAAAAAAACTTTTATAGGTTAACAGTAAGTTCCTGTACTGTATACAGTGAAAAACTGTAAAAGATACAACCAGATATTTAATGTAATTTTACAGTAAAATGCTGTTAATTGTACAGTTTTTAGAAGTAAAGAACAAATCAACGTATAATTTACAGTCAAAAACTGTAAACTGATATTCCCAGAATTCCCTGCATTACACTCCATATTTAAAAGTATTTTGTTTATATAATCATGTTTCTTAATCATTTTTGTTAACATTTATGTACATTTGGGCTTTGTTACATCTTCTGTTGTTTAATGAATGTTTATTGCATTAATTTTTTTTTTATTTTTTTTATTTTTTACAAAATTATTCTGGCAACCACAAGTTTTTTTTTTGGTTTGTTTTTTTTTCTTTTACAGTGCATGAAATAATACAACATTTATTAATCTTGGTTAATGCTAATTTACATTCCATTTTAACATTTAAAATTTAAAATATAACATTTAACAATCTAACAAATATAATAATATAAATAATCTATCTATCTATCTATCTATCTATCTATCTATCTATCTATCTATCTATCTATCTATCTATCTATCTATCTATCTATCTATCTATCTATCTATCTATCTATCTATCTATCTATCTATCTATCTATCTATCTATCTATCTATCTATCTATCTATCTGTAATTCATATATATATTAACTAGAATTTATAAATGCTGTGAAATCTTTGTTCATTGTTATTCTGTGATACCTCCTGCATTGACTAATGTTAGCTAATTGAACTTTATTATAAAGTGTTACCTTAAGCTTAATTTAAAGCTTAATGGTATTAAATATGAGATTGCATTTCATAATTTAAAAGGGTGAATGGTAAAGATCTCGGGGAAAATTCAAACATCTTATTTACATATACTGTATCTAGTTGATATTCTGTTCTGCAGTGAGCGCAGTATATCAGGAGGCCGATATGCTTTACTTCATACGTGTGTCCATAGCATTGAATAATGCACCAATCCCTGTGTGAAATTGACAATTACACCTCTTGTTGCGTGCCGCTGCGTACGGTATTCATCTCGGTCCGTCTCAAGATGACTTAACTTTCCTCTTCTTAGCTGCCAGAGCTATCAACAGGTAAATTGCCTCCGCTGGCCTGTGACTTGCTTTGCTATCTAATTTCACAAGGTGTATAATCACTGACAACCATGTGTGGAAAAACCAGTCGAAAGTAATTCATTAGAATGCAAGTTAGACCTTGATTTGGCAGGGTCTTTCTCAGGATCGGTTTTGGGGTTCATTTGCAGTTTAGATTGATTGTGTCTGTGTCGTTGGGAAAGCACAGCTGCTCACCTTTGGTTGTGCATATATGTGCTTGAGTAAGAAGGGACGAAGATGTTGTAACTTTGGTTGAAAGTCCTGCCTTAGAGGTTTGGCTCCGTTGAGTGGGAATGGAGCAACTGGGAACTTTGGGAAAGATGCTTTCTCTGAACGAGGTAGTAAATCATGCATTGCTCTTGTTCCTAAACAATTCAGCCATTTGTCTTTATTAGGAGACTGTCAAGTGTGAACGAGGACATTCAAAGTGAGGATTTCAGCCGTTTTTGTATTTAATGCCTCCCTCATGTCTCAGTCTAGTAAGAGATTTACTGGAAAGACTGATCATATGATTTTTGCTTTTGGATGATCCTTTCTAATCACTTTAAGACTAAAGAAAGCAGGGCTACAGTTACGTATTTCTTAGCTGGAAAAGGGTGGTTTGTTTGTTCTTTGGATATATGTTTTCAGCTTGGAAGTCAAAAATGTCCTGATACTTGACTTGCTGAAGTCAAAGGTCTTCCTAAAGTCAAAGTTTGTTGTTTTCACGCAGGTTTCTCTAGAGTGAGAAGGTCAGGTTTTCTTGTTTTCTCCTGTCCGTGTGTTTACACCACAGGAAAAATGTGTGGTTTTGTCCTCTCAGACCTTACGCTTTATCCTGAATTGCTGAAACTGACCTGAAATCAGTCATACCTCTGAGTTTAGACGTGAAGGAGACGTGTTTTGAACAATGGTGCAATGTTCTTGATGTGATCAAAATGTTTTTGATTATTTCATGCCAATGTAATTTGCCACTAATGGTGATTTACTTGTATAACTTCTCACCCCCTCATCCTGCTTGGCTCTAATTCCTGCTGAAGAATTAGGTCTCCGGTGTCAAACTGTCCTGTCAGCTTGGGTCAAAAACTTTGGTTGATTTTATTTTATTTATTTATTTTTTATTTTTTTTGTGCCTCTCCTTATCATATTATTTTAAATTGAATTTGCTTTTAATAAGAAACCTGACAATCTAATGACCATCTTTTAATAGAAGCCTATTTCCTGCTGTTTATAGTGAATTACAGTTGTACCCCTGCATCCTTTCAGATTTCCCAGGAAGAAAGGTTATGGGTGATCAATGGCAGTTTACTCTCTCCTGCATAAGCTGTAAATAAAGAGCTCCCAGAGAAGATAAGCCTCAGTGAGGAGTTGCACATGACATATTGTCAATCAACTAAAATTTTAATTGAATTAATTGCACATGTTAATTACATGATTTGAATATTTTATGAGAAAAGCTCATGCTGATGTGGCATAAATCAAAGGTGACATCTTCTGGTAGTATAATGTGTATATTAACATACGCTACCATTCAAAAAATTGGATCGAGTCAGATTTATGTGTGTGTGTGTGTGTGTGTGTGTGTGTGTGTGTGTGTATATAACTATATATGTGTGTGTGTGTGTATATGTATGTATATATGTATATATGTATGTGTGTGTGTATATATATATATATATATATATATATATATATATATATATATATATATATATATATATATATAAAGCACAACTGTTTTGATTGATAATATTGTTATTAACAATAAATGTTTAATAATCTAAAATTGCAAATTTGCCACCACAGGAGTAAATGAATAGATATAGATAAAGTTGTTTTAAATTGCAATAATATTTCACAATATTATTTCTCCTCTTTTATTGTGTTTGTGATTAAATAAATGCAGCCGTGGTGAGCATAAGAGACTTTTATTTTTTAATAATAAGTTGCTTTGCAATGATATTTAAAACCTTAATTTAAATGTAGAATTTATTTTATTTAATTTTCAAAAGCATTTGTGTTTTTTTTTTATATATATTCTTTTTATTTCTTTTTCTTCTTAGGTTGCTTACTATTTTAGTTTCAGTATTTTTGTAGTGTGTATGTAATCAAATAGAAACCATTTATTTCCAGCAATGATGCCAACAATTCAGATAAGCTAAGTAAAACAAACATGTTCCTCTTCCACGGTCCTAGTTCAGTTAGATGTAAGGGAGTGTGTGCGGATGGCAGTGTGTCAAACCAAAGACACTTTTAGACGCAGTCGGCTTCCAGTGTAAATTCATTACTCGTGCTCTAAAGAACTCCTGCATGTTAGCGATCATTAGTGAGAGGACTCTGGCTTCTTGTGCTGCTCGGTTCATGTTCTGTATTTTCCTCACCTCATTGATTTTTCCTCGAACGGCCTGTCCGGTTAGTCTGCCCCTCTCCTTTCCCAAGAATTCCCTGGGATGCTGAAATCTCTACAATGTGCTGTTGACTGTCTGTGTGCGGCTGTGTAGGAGCGAATGTGTGCTCATTCCGCTTCGGTTTGTGTGTATGTGCGAGGAGCCGCTGCCAGGGAGATGATATTTTTCTTGTCCTCTTCAGCAGTTGGCTTGCAGTGATTTACTCTGTGGCTCTGCATAGCTGCACTCCTCATGGACTGAAATGATTGGGGAAAAGTCCAACTCTGTTGTCAGGAGCCAAGGAGCTCTTTGATTCGGCTCCAGAAGCTCTGATCCTGTAGGTTTAATGAAAGGAGCTTAGAAAAGAACTTCATTTTTCAGCCACTGAACATTGTTGGACATATAAAAAAAACACCTTTAGAGGTTCTTTCATTACGTTTAAATGGAGAGGTTCATATGGGATGTTTTAGATTTCAGACAGCAGGATCCAAATGTTGGAGACCACATATGAATATAAAACTATGTATTATTTCCTTTTTTTGTTACATTATTAAATCATTTAAATGTTTACGTTTGTACATAATAATAATGCATAATTATTTACAGAATTTTTTTATTACAAATATTTTTGATCATCCCCTATTATATTTTAACCACATTTTTTACATTATAGTTTTTCTTAATTTTTCTGAAATTCAGGAGTATTATTCGGTCCAGCTTTTACTTGACTTGGTTATGAATTTTAATTAACTATTTTATATTAATATAGTACCCTCCACTAATATTGGCACCCTTGATAAATATGAGCTAAGGCGGCTGTGAAAATAAATCTGCTGATGATCTTTCACTCAAAAAATTCACAAAATTCTAACCTATCATTGAAGTAAAACAATTGAATGTGGGGAGAAAATCTCATGATGAAATAAATGTTGACCACAATTATTGGCACCCCTAGAAATTCTTATGAGTAAAATATCTCTGAAGTATATTCCCATTCATATTTACATTTTTTTAGCACACCAGGGTGACTAGGAGCATGAAATTGTCCAGCCATGACTTCCTGTTCCACAGGATTATAAATATGAGGAACACAAAGGCCAGATTCCCTTAATCATCCATCACAATGAGTAAAATATATTTCTGATGTTCAGAACAAGATTGTTGAGCATCACAAAAGAGAAAGTGACTGTAAGAAAAGAGTTAAAGCATTGAAAATCTCCATTTCCACCATCAGGGTAATAATTAAGAGGTTCCAATCAGCTAAAGATATTACAAATCTGCCTGGAAGAGGACATGTGTCTATATCGTCCTAATGCTGCACGGTGAGGAGGAGAGTTTGAGTAGCCAAAGACTCTCCGAGGACCACAGCTGGAGAATTGTAGAGATTAGTTGAGTCTTGGGGTCAGAAAACTAAAAAAATATATATATCAAACATCCCCTACATCACCACATGTTGTTCGGGAGGGTTTCAAGGAAAATTCTCCTCACTCATCCAAAAACAAACTCCAGCAAATTCAGTTATCAGACACGACTGGAACTTCAAATGGCACTGGCTTCTATGGTCAGATGGAACTAAAAAAAGAGCTTTTTGGCAGCAAACCCACCAGATGAGTTTAGTACAAACAGGGATAAAAAAGTACCCCATGTCCACGGTTAAATATACTGCTGGATCTTTAATGTTGTTGGCCTGTTTTTCTGTCAGAGGTCCTGGACATCTTTTTCAGACGCATGGAATCATGAATTCTATCAAATACTAACAGATAAAAAATCAAAACCTGACTGCCTCTGTTAGAAATCTTATAATGGGCCGTGTTTGGATCTTCCACCTGGACAACAATCCAAAACAAACATCAAAATAAACACAAAAATGGGTCACTGAGGACAAAATGAATCTTTTACCATGGCTGTCCCTGTCCTCTGACCTGAACCCTACAGAAAATGATTGGGGTGAACTGAAGAGAAGTACTAACATGGAGCTGTGATTCTGAAGGATCTGGAGAGATTCTGTATGAAGAAAATGTTCTCTGATCTCTTATCAGGTGTTCTCCAAACTCTTCAGGCATTATAGGAGAAAACTAAGAGCTGTTCCCCTGGGAAAAGGACGTTACAATAATTGGGTGCCAATAATTGTGGCCAACATGAACTAGAGAAAGCATTTATTTCACAATGAGATTTTCCCCCCACTTTCAATTGTTTTACTTCAATGACAGGTTGGAATTTTGTGAATTTTTTTTTAATGAAAGATAAAACGGATAAGCAATGCAGATTTATTTTCACAGCCAACTTTGCTCATATTTACCAAGGGTGCCAATATTAGTTGAGGGCACTGTATTAGGGTTAATGCAACTTAGACTCCACTGGAGGTCAAGGTCTGGGTGCAAAAACGAATTTTCTGTCATGGGACTGTCACTCGTTAAATTGCATGTTATTGATTCTTCTGCTACATTTTCTGGACAAATGCATAGATATAATCATGAGCAGAAAGAAACTGTCTTTATTGCTCCAAGGTCACAATGTCTTTTGAACTATTAATGCAGCTTCTACTGCTCACAAAGTCAGTGTAAGTCATAGAGGTGTCCCCGAATAGTTGACGATTTGATGCTTCGATTCGAGGAGCCTGATTCGACTCTCAATCTCACAGTCGAATATTCACAGGGTGTTACGATCATGCCATTTTGGCTAATGGGGGTGCTCAGTGTCTGATTTCACATCGAACTACCGGTTTTCTCCCAATAAGTTAATATACAGCCTATTATGATAATGCTGTAAATAAGAATCTTAAAAGAAAGAAGCTTTGAATAAATATTTTAACGTTCGTGAATAAATCCAACTTCCCCTATACATTAAAGTTTCACTTTCTAATCCGTCACTGACAGAGGAGCATTCTTGGCAGCAGGGATTTAAATCTTTAACAAGATTCAAATTGACACAGGAAGAGAAGACTTCATTTTTTTTTTTTTTGATCAGGTAGGGTGGTACAAGTGATTTCAAAACATTTCAGTCGGTTTATTTGTATCACGTATATATTATTTATCTCATATAAGATGCATTTGTTTGAGTTATGCTGCAGTAAAGCGCTTCATTGTAGTAGCCTACTATACATAAGGTGATTATCTCTTCAGCGCGCAGTGCGAGCAGAACAACAATGCAGAATATTAATAACTATGACAGACACTGTCATATACATAGCATTATAATGAGAACACTATTATAATAAACCGCTGTGATTTTTTTAGTGTTTAGTTGTGTCCACAAAAGGAGTTCATTCAGAGCCGCGCAGAAGCATTCGTTTATTCGGGGTATTTTGTGCAGAAAGCCTATAAGTTGTAATATTAACGTTATGTTATGTAAATAACGAAGCGTATTCTATGTGAGATAAATGAGTTAAATCCCATTGATTAAAAACCTGCCATCATCTGCTTCATTCTACTGGTCATCTTCAGCGCGTGCAGCTCAAAACAAAAATGCAGAACGTTATAACTACGATCATATACATAACGTTATAATGAGAGCACTATTGTAAAAAAAATGTGAATTCTTAAGGGTTTCGCTGACGTTTAATGTTAATTAAATTGCTTTCTCGTGGGCAGGCGCTTGTCTGAAGTTTAAAATCATTGGTGTACCCATAAGCCAATCACATAACGGTTGGTTATGACGTATGTTATTCGCCGGCTCGGCCGCCTCGAACTTCCGCTGTAAACACAGTTATGCGGCGAAAACAAAACCATCGAGCGAAATTCCGGAGTGAAGATGGCTGTGAACGACTTTTGCAGATTATGTGAAGTAAATTTACGCATCCACAATTATCGCCTTGCTGGACTTTGGCCTCCACTGTTTCTCACTGATGATCGGTAACAGTTGATGAATTAAACTTAGGGCCACAAAATCACCTCCATTCAAAATGTGAACCAAACACTCTTCTTGTTCGGGCTTCAGTTGGCAAATGCCGGGAATATTCTCCACAACAGAGCGAATAGCATCCCGTGTCTCCATGTCCGCTGTCGTTTTAGACTTCCTTCACCTAAACTACAATCTTAAATTCGGCGCTTAGCGTCAACGTCACGGCTCTCAGCCCGCCCTCTGTTCGTTGATTGGCCCGGCTGCTGCGGAGCCGGAGATAAACTGGGAGATGGTCTGCTATATCAGACTGAGTACAGAAGCAAAATGAAATTGAGCGGAAATACGAAGTCTGACGTAGTCAGGCTAATGCGAAACCGCATAAAGTAAGGGCGAATTCCAAACAGAAGTGAGCATCCCTACGCCCTACTCCCTTCGAAGGGCAAAGCCCTTGAAGTGTGTTCTTTAAAGGGTGTGGGGCATTACTGCTTCTTATAAGCGTTTGGAACTCCCTTAGTGAAGGGAATGACGACAAACTGTTACCTTGACAATGCTGCACCTTGCAAATAAATATTTCTTATTGTTATTATTTTATTCAAATATTGTCTAACTGTGTCTTATTTACTATTAAACTTTTTCAAACTAAACTTGCTTAAACTTGCTAACAATACAGTCTTAAATCATATTTTTATCACTGACGAAAATATTTTGTATTACATAAAAATAAACAAAAATTTAATTAGCTTATTCTACTTACGTTTGTATGTAAAGTCAAAATAAACCCCAACTTTGCTTTAAAATGCATCGCAAGATCTCCTAAGTGAAGATCACATGATCACAAACGGAAATCACTTCCGTGAAGTGACCATCGCATGTTCCCTTCACTAACGGGATTCTGGAAGGGCCCTTCATGAAGGGAATCAGTTGCTCACGCTCGCTTGGAACATCCCTACAAATGGCATCCCCTTCCCGAAGTGCCCTTCAAGGGCGCAAAAAAGCTGTTTGGAATTCGCCCTAAATATTCCAAAAGCACGAAGCAGTGCTCCCCGATGCATCCGCCAGCCGCGTGTCAAAGCAGAGCGGCATCAGTCACCCGCACAGAACTGACAATGGTGCGTCACGATTTATAAGTGATAAACGGCGCAAGTCACTTGATCCATTCAGATGTGTCACAGAATTGTTATACAGTCGCGTGATATGAGAACTTTAAAAGTTCCACGACAATGAGGTATATTGGAAAACGCCAATTGGCTTGTCACCATCAGCATCATAGTAATTTAACTTGAAGTTATTAACACTGTACAAATAATCTGTGTGTTGGCAGAAATGTATTTATTATAAATGTATTATATACATATTGTGGAATTTTAATTTTACAGAAGGTGTTTAGTAGTTTCTTCATGTTTATTTTATTTTATTTATTTTTTTTTTAACTACACATTTTATAGTTTAATTACTTATTTTAAAAACAATATAACCATGGTAATGAGGACCATGGTTTTACTACTTGTGACCACCATCCTAGTAATACTAGTCAGCTAAACTCTGGATTATAAACAAGAACTTATTTCTTTTTAGATGTTTAGTTCTTAAAATGTTAATTCAGTAAGGGCCTGACTAAAGATAAATATCAGTGTCTTATATAAATTAGGTGTTTATTATTTACAAATAATAAAGTTCATAAACGGAGATTCACCCAAAAATAAAAAAAAATTGTCATTATTTACTCAACATCATGTTATTCCAAACCTGTATGAATTTCTTTCTTCTGTGGAACATAATTTGAGAAATTCAAAAAAATTTTGTCCGTACAGTAGAAGTCAAGGGTAACCAAAATGGTTTGGTAACATTCTACAAAATCTTATTTTGTGTACATTCTTTTGAAAGTAAGTCATACAGGTTTGGAACGAAATGAAGGTGAGGAAATGATCACTGAATTTATTAGCAGTAACTTTCCAGCAGTCTAGCTCAGAATCAATGCTTTTCAAGTGCTTTTCTATGTGGCAAAAATGCATTAAGCTTGTTGCATTAATAATATTAATAGTATTTTGACCTATGACCAATAATGCAACATTTGCATTTAAAGTACCTCACACATTGTTTGGGTTTTCAAGCATAATACATGTAAGGTTGTGCATTTAAGAACACTCAATATTACACAGAGTGTAAACGTTTGAGCTGATACTGATATGATAATTGTATGTGCCAGGTCTCACAGGAATGTTTTTTTATTTCAACCCGGGTTTAATATCTTCTTTCCTCTCCCTTCCCCCCCATCTTTGTTCATTGTGAAGGTATTAAATTTAGGAGGTTAGAAATAACTGTTTGGTTGCTGTCACGTGACTTTCTGAGGTGGTAGTTGCTCACACACCAACCGTTTCTTCCACCTCATTTATTTTCTGATACGTGGTTTGAACGTGCTTTCCCCTTGGGGTTCAGGAAGGTTCCCATCAGCGATAGGGACTTCATAAAATCTTTCATGTAATGAGCGAGGAAAAGGGTAAAGGCAGCCTGGAGCTCTGTGGATTTAGCCTCTGTGAAATATCAATGTTTTGCGTGTTCTGCAGCTGAAGTCGTGATCTGTACAACTAAAGCTGGATGGGATTTATGAGCGTGTGAACTGAAGCATGATGCAAATCTAGTTTTTTTAAAGTATACATGAGAGAGAAATGTTTTTCATGCACTTACTATAAAATCTAAAGCTGGTTTGTTTTTACTATGGAAGTTATTTTCTTCTCTCCAGTACTACCAAGATGACGTGAAGCCTGCACAGATACAACTCTTGAGTGATGACTGTGTCTCTCTGGGGTTTAACCAAGCGCTGTTATATAAAAACAGTCTTCCCCTATATAAAAGCTCTCTTTTCTGAGTGCCAAACATTTGTCTGCTGCCCGCACTGAGCATCCGCTGAAAATCCCATCAATCACTGGCGCTGGGTTCTTCTTTGAAGCTTTCTTTAACAGTCCCAATACTTGTGTCTTGTTTCATTCAACAATTTTCCACCAATAGTGTGCCAAAGCTGGTGCCCAATCAGGAACCCGTTCTGGATGGTTTCCTAAAAATGTTGGAATCAATGGTTTCTCTCAGCTTAACCTCACAATGCTTCTGGTTAATGCCACTTTGCAAGTTTCCATCACAGAAAAGGTGGTTCCTGGGTGAAAAATTGTGCCAACCTCTGAAAGCAACTGAGAAGAACTGTTAACATCATGTGTCAGGGGGTGGGATAATGCTCGCAATTAAATTTTCAGAACAGGGTGACGCGAAACAGTTTAGCTGATGAAAGTCCCACACCTTTACTGCACATCGACTTTAGCCACTCTATTTTCTCTATTTAGAAATTTAATATATGAATATGCTAAGGTTGTCAGTCACCCTGTGCCTTTTTTTGTTTTGTTTTATTTATTTTTTTTATGTTTTTTGTTTAGTCTAGCTTTGTTGTTTGCTTTGTAATGTGTTGTTTGTTTTTTGTTAGTTAGTTTGTTTTTGTATTGTTTTGTTTCATGTTTGTTGTTTTTTTGTTTTGTTTTGTGTTGTACATTTTATGTTGTTTGTTATGTTTTGTTTTTGGCAAAGTTTTGGCTTTGGTAAACCTGTAACATTTTTAGTATGAAGGGTTTAGTGGTCTTTGGCAAGAAAAGGCAGACAGGTGGAGTGTTTCTTTTGAGCATTTGGCTTTTTGCACGAGAGGTTCATGTGTAAATGCTTGTTTGTTTTCTCTAGAGATGACTTACAGCGAGAGTGCTGTGGTGGAACTGTTTGTATAATCTGCTCATCAATGACACGATAATTATGTTGTATCACTAAGAGCCTGCTGAAGTATCAGTCCAGAATAAATCCCACCTGAAGGGCTTTTGTATTTAGTTACTCTCAGTCACGCTGTGCGTATATAGACATTAAGATCAGTCGCCCACATTCACGCTCCTAATACACTCATCTCTTGCTGCGCTCATCTCCGCAGGTCGTATCATCATTCTCATCGTAAGTATCCTTCTATTTACATTAGAGCGGATGCATAATGACCAAAGCAATGAAAAGCAGCACTATGAATTCACAATGAACTGGCGCAGAAGTATTTTGAGCTTCCTGTTTCAATTTAGTTTGGTGCATGTTACATAATGGGCACAGCTTCTGTCAGAATAGATGATGCACATCTAGGTGGTAAATTTTGATGACTCTGATAGGTGTCCTCTTTGATTAAGCTCACTTTGGTATGTCAGGATGAACACTTCCCCTGATGAGGAACGACAGCTCTTCCTGCTTTGTTGCAAGGATCATTGTAAGACAGGAGTGTCAAACGCATTATAGTTTGAGGATCAAGACACCTTATGCGGGCCTAATTTAATTTCTATGTGATTTAATGAGGTTATAAACTTTGGAATGTATATTGGGTTTAACCGTATTGGGTACATTCGAAGAATAAAAGTTTGCAATTAACTTAATTTTAATAAATCAAACAACAAATTTGACAGAGAAACTACCCTCCTGGATAGAATTAATACTGAACACATTTTGTGTCATAGTGTTTTTGACATTCACTGGAGTTGGAAACAATTGTGAAATTTAAATTTACTTCTATTATTAGTATCTGGTTCCTTGTGGTCCTTATTGGCATGAGCCACTCGCACAAGCTACAAAGTAGGAAAATGAACTATATTTGGCACCCATGTTGTAAGAGAATGTCATTGTTAGTGTATTAGCATAGCACTGTGAAATTTCAGGGTCAAGGTCCTTGTAATCGTGACTGTCATTGCTGCAGCTGCCAAAGAGTTGGGAGCGCTTGGTGCAGTTTTGCAAGCACAGTCTGTTCTGATCCACTTTCTCATGTTTTGAATGCAATTTCAAACATCTTTAGCTGATGACACAATGGAGAAATTTGTGATGGTTATTGGTTCCAGTGGTTTTGGCCACCAGATCTCTCACATGTGACTGTTGAGATGTTCTGTATAAGTCTTTGTCCTTTACATTTAGTCAGTATTTCATCATTTCAGTAAATTTTTTGGAGTCGGTTTTTATAAGAATACAAGATCCTGGTTGAAGATACTGTGCAACATGATGAAATCGTTTGCCAAACTGTATCAGACTAACCTGAGCTCCTGTCATAATGGTGTATAATGAGTATACCGGAGTATTAGCTACTTTTAAAAATAATTGTGCTGTGAATCCTGTGTTTGTAGATGATTCCAGCGCAGAGGGCTCAGACGAATCCACCGTGGGCCGCAGCTATGTGAAAAAGAAGCTTGAACATGGCTTAACGCGGATCTGGCAGGTAGGGAGTGTGCTCATTTACTTGTTTCTTTCTCTGTTTGTTCTCCGTTCCTCCATTAGCTTCATGACTTGCCCTCCCACCTCTCACCCTCCACTCTCTGCGCCCAGGACGTCCAATTGAAAGTGAAAGCCTATTTGCTGGGAACAGACGTGTCCAACTTCAAGTACGACGACTTCATTGTGGTTCTGGATGTTATCAGCAGGTAGGGACCAACTTCCTCATTAGTGCTAATTGGATTGGCCTGTGGGGACCAACTTCACCATTTCCCCCACCATCCCTTCTGCCTCATGAGAAACTCCCCTAAAGAGAAAACGGGGCCAGGGGGCATCAATGAAACCGCTTGTTCCTCAACAGAACAGTCATCCCCATTAACAGGGCTCAATTAAAAGGCCATTTTGTGTGTGAAACCACAGCCCTCTGTATTGATCCTGCCTTGGGGTCACTGACTTGTGTGAATAGAAGCGCCATTTTCTGCCCTCGCTGGGACATGTGATGTGAAGTAACTCTTTGGGGTTAATTAGAAGAGTGAACTGCTTTCTACTTTATTTTTTGTTTTTCTTTGCTGACTGATAGGCTGATGCAGGTGGGAGAGGAATTCTGCGGCAGCAAGTCTGAGGTGTTGCAAGAGTCCATAAAGAGACAGAGTGTAAACTACTTTAAGAACTATCACAGGTAAGATAAAAAGCCCATTGCCGAACTGAGGGATTCACTAAAAATGAGTAGATTGCTGTAGCGATTATGTAGCTTTGTGGGGTTATTGCAGACTGTGACCAGCAACTTGCACAATTTGTTCATCAACATAATATTCGTGCAATGAACACAACATTTTAAATTCATTTTGGAGCTTAAATACAATTGCCAGATGTCACAATCGCATGACTTAAATGTCACCAATATCAAGCTTCCAATAAATCTCTTAATCTTTATTTAAAATCTACAATTTGGAAGCTTTGAGTTTGCAAGAGTCTGAGTAAAAACACCATGAGGCTGTAAAAACAGACTTGATGAGTTTACCTGTTCGGCATGTTGGCGCTTAATGTCCCTGTCCCTGAAAAGTTCAGTAGTCCCATTTTGCCCCTTGTTATTGACTGCCTTTGTCAAGACCACATAAAAGTTGAAAAATCATGAGTGGTTTTATGTTGTAGGACAAAATGTGAAAGTATCTAGAGCTTGTGTTAACCAGAGACATTTAACCAAAAACCCATAAAAAAAAAAAAGTCCAAAAGTGTGAGTTTCCAGGTTTAAGTACTTATTCCCACAGCACTGTATTGTGGCCACTGATAGTGTTGTTTATTTGTTCATGCTCTTTTAGTGCTGAATTGACTAATTAAACATGCAAATGATTTAACATTGCAAACATGCCTTAAAAATCTGGATGTTTTCAATGTCACAGTGTTCCTGTAGCTTTAAATATAACATTGCACTAGCAACGCCAAGGCCACACAGGATAAATTCCCAGAAATGCAAGAAATTATGAAAAGTGATGTAGATTTATCTAGAATAACTCCATCATACCCCTCTTTGTGATAGACGTAAATCATATTTGTGACTCTTTTATATAAGCTTTGTGCTTGAAAATATCTTAAAAGCTAGGTTGTAAAAAACAATTATGTTTTCAAGTACGTACCTGTCAAATATGTTCAGATTTCTAGTCTAGAATGATGAGAGAATAACCATCTGGAGCTTTGTTCACACTGCTGGCAAATTGGATTTGATTTTTAAATCTGATCTACAGGACTGATTCTCCATATTGTCCTTGTGCAAGTGTTGAAATCTGATTTTGTGGTCTGTATCCGGTGCATCTGCATCAGTTGCTATAGTAATGATATATCTCAAACCAATGCCAAGAGACAACAACTGTGAGTAGCTGTCATTGAAAGGTTGGAAAACTGGTAAATTTGCCTCAATTTGCTCATGTCGTTCACAACATCTTATTGTGCATTCAAGCATATACTGTCCAAAACTGCTGACTCACTCACTAAGCAATGAATGTTGTGTAGTTCGCCAGGAAAGAATAAATGTAAAAGTATATTCAGATAGAGATTTATTCAGAGTATATTCAGATAACGACTATAGTTATTTGAGTCAGTCACACTAAACAATCAGATGTAGCTGTCTGAACAAAACCGAAATACCCATCCCTGCTGCTGTAGTTAGCATTACAAAGACCTTTTCTGCTTGATGAGATGGAGGAGGTTGAAGTACTTTATGGTAAGAGAGCATCTTACCATTATTTATGAATATTCAAGCAGTTGGATAGCATCCATAAAAGGATTATCTGTCAGTCCTCTGAATGCTTAATCTCTGCTGTCACTGTGTCACCATTAACACATTGTTCCATTAAAATATATATTGTGCCCTCTGGCTTAGAGGACAAAACGGATTTGTTTTTCCTTCTAGTGCTGTAAATTTGAAGCATTTAAAAATATCATGGATTGAAGACATTACTAGAGATGGTATTTAAAATGTCACACACTTCATTTGAGTCTAGAGAGCTCATCCCACTTTATGATCATGTGAACTGCCTGTATGTTCTTTAGAGATTAGTGGTGGACTTCCACTTTGTGCTTGCGTAGCGTTCAACATGAATTATAATTTTTGATGTTGACATTTTGTACAAGACTGCTGGCATTGACCTTGTCTGGCAGCGGGCCACTTTGACACTCATCGTAGCATGACTTGCTCTAACCTTCTTCACTGATCGACTGTTTTTGTCAGGCCATTTCTTTTTCAGTGAGTTGAATGGCAAATGGTCTTCATTTGACAAAACCCAACCTCTTGTCATTTCTCCTTGAACCCCTGCAGAACTCGCCTGGAGGAGTTGCGAATGTTTCTTGAAAATGAAACATGGGAGTTGTGCCCTGTGAAGTCCAACTTCAGTATTGCCCAGCTTCACGTAAGTCCTAATGCCACAGATAAGACTTTGAAATGCTGCAATGTGACTTTTATTCATGACTGATCTCGACCAACTGCCATCGCTGGCAATCTTTTGGGATTTCACATTTGCATATGAAGATGAGGCGGAGAGTTTTTGTTCTGTGCGTGCTTCGCAATGATAATCAACACATGGCTACAAGCCAAAGGCACATGAACATGCTTTCTTACATAACAAGCGCTGTTCATAGACACATTCTCATGATTAGCGGGTCAAAAAGTGTTCTTTATGTGAGCAATGCAGGAAATGAGATCAGTCCACGGTGGGTGGTTTTCTAACCAAACAGAAGGCATTTTTGTAGATCATCTTCCTTCGGCTTTCCCGTCTTGCCGTAATGGAGCGCTTTTATATGCGTTTTAAATCTCAGGAAAGGCTTGACAACTTGATGAATGAGGGTAAGCATCATCACTGATTGTATTCCAACATAAGCTGTTTTCTCTTCTAGTCAGGGTGTCATCCGTCTCAAAACAAATTACACCCTGGAAGGCAAGTATATTCACCCGAGAGTATCCGTCGAATAAACCGAAATGCATCTCTTTCAATTATTATATGCTAAACAGGGTCTTTGGCTCGATAAAGTGTTCTCTGATAGACCTTTTATGCTGTTTTGTGCAGAATATACAGGTATTTTCTCAAAAGAAGTACCACTAGTTTTGTGTGGTAGAGAAAGGCGGTGTTGAATAGCACATCAGTGAATGGCATAATCAGTGGTGCTCTTTAATGAGCTGCATTTGCATAACGACTTCTTGTTGGAGCTTTAATGTGCAAAGCGGTTTAAATGTGAGAAGCTTTAGGTCACTTAGCGCTCAAAGCTTTTGCACTTTCACCCTTTGCTCTTTTAATTTAAAATATATATATAAAATTTCAAAAAAAAAAAAAAAAAATTAGCAGAATGAGCTTTTTAAGTATTTTTATAAACCAAAATTGCAGTGTAATATTAAGCAGAAAACTGAACTTTACTGAAGTGCTTTGAAACAATCTGCATTATTTTCTGTTGATGTAATTTCAACTGAAATGGGAAGAGCGGGTGGGACATGTCCTGCCCCCTTTGTAAACAGCCAATAGCATTTCGTTATATTAGCTTGTGCCAGAGCTGTTACGCTTGGTAAAGCCGCATTTGCCACAATCTCATCCATATCGCAATAAAACATGGCATTCTGTGTAGAATTCAAATTGATCCAATGCATTTTATGGTCTGTGCCGATTTGTGCAATCAAAAAGCATTTTATTGGACAGAAAGTTTGATGAGAAACTGAAGTGCAGGGTGATTGTCATCAAAATTGTTGATCCATATTAGCAGAAGTTAGAAACTGTTAGTTCTGAATGCTTGTATCTTGTAAATGCAAATTTTGTTAGAATTTTAGAGCACACTAGCTTATAGATAACCTTAATGCTTACACATTCATTTTAAAAGCCAAAAAACTTCAATTTTGATTTTAAGGCCCTGATAATACTCAGTGTTTTTTGCTTGGGGGTAAAAAGAAGTTTGAAATACCTCTTATGAATATGAATATGTAAATGTGGATGTTACCAGCAGCCATATCACTCTGCAGCCCGAGACTGGTTGGCCACTGAAGCTAAGCAGGGTTGAGCCTGGGCAGTACCTGGATGGGAGACCTCCTGGGAAAACTAGGTTGCTGCTGGAAGAGTGAGGCCAGCAGGGGGTGCTCACCCTGTGGTCTGTGTGGGTCCTAATACCCCAGTATAGTGATGGGGACACTATACTGACAAAAAGCACCATCTTTCAGATGAGACATTAAACCGAGGTCCTTACTCTCCATGGTCATTAAAAATCCCAGGATGTCCTTCGAAAAAGAGTAGGGGTGTAACCCCGGCATCCTGGCCAAATTTGTCCATTGGCCTCTGACCATCTTGGCCTCCTAATCATCCCCATATTCTGATAGGCTTCATCGCTCTGTCTCATCTCCACCAATAAGCTGGTGTGTGGTCGGCGTTCTGGCACAATATGGCTGCCGTCGCATCATCCAGGTGGGTGCTACACACTGGTGGTGGATGAGGAGATTCCCCCCTTCTATGTAAAGCGCTTTCAGTGCCCAGAAAAGTGAGGGAAATGTGAGGAATTATTATCATGTTTGCACCAGCTCTGCAGTTCGGCACTTCAGTCAAGTCATGTCACATCACATTTATGTCAATTTCTGCTATAAAGCAGCTTGCCAGAGTGTTAATGTTTTTACTCGCATTTAACCTTGACTGGCTAAACACAAGAAATAAACCAGAGTACACTACCTACTATCAGTCACCCACCAGGGGCCAATAGAAATTGCTTTCCAGAAAGTTTGCTTTGGCAAGCTGTATCGACTGTAACAAACTGTTTTAACCTGATTTTGTTCAAATTAATGTCACACTAGTTCATTCTTCAGTTTCGCCAGAAGTATATTGAGCAACTTTTTTTTTTTTTTGTCTCCTCTTTGGACATTCGACCAGCACAAACAATTCAATTAAACCTAGTCCACCTAATCTCAACCTAGCCTACATTTTTAGCTGTTGATCTGTATGATATGAAATCTGATACCTTTGTTTTGATTTCCCCTCTTTCTCAGGAGTTCAAGTTCATGGGTCAGTGTCGTTCTCCTTCAGTATCTCCCAGCAGGCAGCCGGAATCCACAGAGCTGGTGGAGCTTTCTCTATTTGAGCAGTACCTACAGGGAGGAAATCCTTTTGAAATGCAGATTGACAACAAGGAAGAGGAGACAGAGGATGTCCTGGCTTCTAATGGGGTATAAAGCAATTTAAGAAACACAAATGTCATTCAGAGCAACATATAGGTTTTAGCAATATTTAAAAAGTCAAATTACAGTCAATGCCAACTGTATGTGTCTGTATGTGTTTGTTTTAAATCTCTGAATGCACATCCAGTATTTGTTTGAACAAAAATTCTGTGCATTTCTTGTATATGGATAAATTCCAGTAATTTCTAGGCCATCTAAACTCGTTTCCTCTATATTTCAGTATTTTCCTACAATATTAAACACAGGTCAACAATATTTATGCTGTACCATTTGGCATCAGGCTTGAGCAAACATGCATTTTATAAGGGTTTACGGTTGCATTTATATTCTTATTAGATGCCAAAGCGACTGTTGAAAAGGAGAAAATAAATGAGTGAAAATTTAATGCGTAAATATTTTGTAACGTTAAGTGGCTCATTGTCCGTATAACTGTTGACAGAAGCCATTAGTTCTATGTGGAGAAAATACTCATCGTTATTAAAGCTCTGATGTGCTCGGCGTCTCTGATGATGCTCCTGTAATGAAAACAAACGCTGTATGTTGATGACTGAGAGTGGGAGCCCTTGGTACAAGTGCTTTTACCCTGAGAGAGAACAAAGTGTTTTGCATAGTAATGCCTGCCGTTTTAAGGATCCCATGCTGTTTTGTTAGTCACTACATCCATCAGGTTTAAGATAAATTTGTTTAAGGTTAGATTTATCTATGTTGGATCTGCATCACTTTTTTGACACTGGTGCATTAAAGGAACACTCCACTTTTTTTGGAAATAGGCTCATTCTCCAACTCCCCCAGAGTTAATAAGTTGAGTTTTACCGTTTTTGAATCCATTCAGCCGATCTCTGGATCTGGCGATAGCACTTTTAGCTTAGCTTAGCATAGATCATTGAATCCAATTAGACCAGTAGCATCGCGTTCAAAAGCGATCAAAGAGTTTCGATAGTTTTCCTATTTAAAACTTGACTCTTCTGTAGTTATATCGTGTACTAAGACCGGCGGAAAATGAAAAGTTGCGATTTTCTAGTCAGATTTGGCTAGGAACTATACTCCCAGTCCGGCGTAATAATCAAGGAACTTTGCTGCCGTAACATGGCCGCAGCAGGCGCAGTGATATTACGCAGCGCCTGAAAGTAGTCCACAGCTATATTATAACTAGTTACCTAGCTGGGGACTACTTTCAGGCACTGTGTAATAAAATCAGTTGAATTCATTTTTTTGTCAATTTTCAGCTTTTATGACTCATTTTGGTTTCCTCTCTCTGCAGTATGAGTCAGATGAGCTGGAGAAGAGTGTGTATCAGGACTACGACAGTGACAGCGATGTACCTGAGGAGCTGAAACAAGACTTCGTAGATGAACAGACAGGAGACGCTCCAGTGAAGAGGTCAGTTCTGAGTCATCATCCAAATGCTCACATCACACAGGACCACCTCTAGGTTCTGTATACTAAGTAATTGCCCACCAAATGGTATGTCGACAGTTAGTTTACATATGCACGGTTTGATTAGTGTCCTGTTGGCACGTTTTCATAAATTAGTGTGCCGTAGATCCAGGTCGCGCATGAATCGATTCATTAACCCCAGACAAGGTCAGGAGGCAGTAAACCTCTCATTTATGGACTCTTGTTCCCTCTCAGGCAGCAGAAATAGTTTAAATTCACACTGTGTACAGTGAACACACAAGCTATCATTAGCCTCTTATCAGCAAGAAAGGCTTTAATTATTTTATGAGGAATGAGCCTTTTAAGTCCACAAGGCTGCCGTTTAGAGCCATTTGGGGCTTTGAAGTTAAATAAAACGGTCTCAAGGAGATTGTTAAAATGGCTCCTTTTGGAATTACATCACGTGGTTGTGTTTTGCCAACTATATGAGTGTGTAAATTGGCAATTTTTTTTTTCTTTTTTCACATTTCATAATTGCTCTTGGCTTGGTCTCTGTGTCTAAGTGTGATAGAAATATCATAAATCAAGGAAATGATTAGGAATGTGATTAAGCAGTGAACCCTGATGAATATTTAACGCCTGTTTGTTCCTCAAGAAGATGACTGACAGATCTCCCTGCAGTAAATCAGCTGGCACATTCCATGTTGTGACACTTCATTGTTAGAGACTGCCACATTTTGAGGGCTCTAACGTTTTGCATATTTAAAATGACATAAGTTTTCTTAAACGCAATATGGTGACTCTTGCTCACAATCTGTGACTTGATTGCTTGTTTAGAATACATCTGGGTTCAATACAATTTAATCTCTGTTGACAGAATTTGTGTTGATGATGATAATCACCATAGAAGTCATTTCAACTTGCCACTCATTTTCTTTAAAAAAGAAAAAATGGAGGTTATAGTGAGACACTTGCAATTTTTAAAACTTGTTTATTATTTGAACTATAAACCTGTTTCAGTCATATTTTTTAGGGTTTATGGCAATGCATTTTCATTGCAACAAAGTTACAAACTTGGATATAATTTTACACAGAAATGGTTGGCAAATAAATTTGTTCATGTTAACGCACATATTGTACATATGATCTGTGATAAATATCATACCTTCATCTGTTCTGCAAAACCCAGAACACTCACTTCAGTTCAGTCTGAACCCAGGTTAATGACGGAAGTGTGTGAATGAGACTCTTCAGTTTTAAAGGTCATTGAACTCTAATGCTCCTAATATTCCTGGATCTCAGTGTTCCTGCTCTGTCCTCCCTTAATTAGCGTGTCCAGAGAGACACTTCGCAGCCGGAAGAGGTCCGACTACAATCTGAACCGAGCCAATGCCCCCATCCTTACCAACACCACCCTCAACGTGATTCGCCTGGTTGGTGAGTAATTGACCTTTGAGCTTGCACCCATGCAAGACTGATGGTGCATGATAAAGTTGACCCTAAGCAGAAGACCACAGTTTGCCCTCTAATTAACAGGCTAATAGCTCAATTACTATGAAAGAGGTGCGTTCTTAGAGTCAGCTGTGTTCTGTTTCAGCTTCCGGTCATTAACTCCTTTCCGAGCATGTGCCTGCTCATCTCTTCAGGTTCATTTGAACGCATGTTTGACGTGTTGAATGAGATGAAGGCTGTGACACCATTCATCTTTAAATGTTTGGTTTTTGGCAAACAGAATCTAATTGCAAAAAGATGCTGTCATGAACCCATAGGTGTGAATTTTCTTTTTTGATAAAAGCGCCGATATTGTAAAATTTTGGTTTAAAATGTTTTGCTGAAATGAGCTGGAATACTTTTTGCATTTAGGTGTTAAAATTGATTAAACACCATTTGGTAACTTCACCAGAAGTTTTAGAAGACATCCACTTTGATTGACTAGTAAGAATCTTGTTTCTCAAAATATTGAGCCCTTTAAATTATTTTAGGGGAAGAGGAAGGAAAATGGCCATTTACTCACCCCCAAGTCGGTCAAATGACACAAAAAATAAATTAATTAAAAAAGGTATTATATTTTAAATATGGCACAAGGGCTTTGAATGGGACATTTGCCAAAGTATTGCATTTCAGTTCTGTATATCTACATTATTTGCATTCATATTTCCCTTTGCTAAATCTTTGGTTTTATATTCTGAATGTGAACCTTATTTGTTTGCCTCTCATATATATTCCACTTTTTTCCTGATTGATTTTGCTTTTATAGGAAAATACATGCAGATGATGAACATACTGAAGCCCATCGCCTTTGATGTCATCCACTGCGTGTCTCAGCTCTTTGATTATTACTTGTATGCCGTCTACACCTTCTTTGGCCGCAATGACATGGTATGCATTTCAAAGCATTTTTGTTCTCCATGTTCGGTGTTAATACTTAACATTATGCAATATTTATTATATACAATTGGATCCCTGCTGTGCTGTGTTGTATATTTTCTCTGGATGGTATATGTTCATTAAGAAAAGCCTGCCAGTACACTCGTTTTTTTCTTCTAGTGTTTGCAAGCCTCATGGGCATTGTTCTATAATTACTTCCATTATCACGTGAGCAAGTGTTTAGGCGTAGAGTTTGCCTCAGGAGGCTGGACTGTCAACATCAAAGAAAGGTGAAAATGTCTGAATGAATTCTCAGTTGCTTATTTGCACCATTTCTAAAAAATTAGGTTTGTAGTAGTAATTTAACACTATTCTAACTTGCATGCACAAATGGATAGATGTGCTTCATTGACCCTTGAGAGTTTGGATAAAGAAAATTGCGCCTGCAGGAGTTCATGTCTAGAATTGTTGAGTGATTTCAATGCAGACCGCTCTATAGGCTTGTGCCCTCGTGCTACAGTTCTCGAAGCTTTCATAAGCAAAGCTTTAGGCTAGATAAATCAGTTTCGAGAGCCGGGCCTTCCTAAATATAATTAGACAGCAGCTCAATTATCCTCATAATTGTCACTCTTTGAGACTCAATAAGCCGTATCTGAAGAGTCTTCAATGCCTTCGCCACAACAGCAGTATCCCACAATATACTGCACTTTAGCATCTCCATAGAAAGCAGCTTGTTTCTTGCTTCCCAGAGCACTCTGGTTATTTTCTGTGCACTGTCCCAAATGACCTTACAACAAAGCCACCTCATCTGCCCAAACGTTACTGGAATGATGAATCTTACATGGAGTTGCCTTGTTTGCTTTGATTTCCCAGAAGGCAGAGACCCCCACTTGTTGCAATGCAGCTGTTTTAGCTCCCTAAGACTCTGGTAACATAGTAAGGGCATTGTTAAAATAGTTAAAATAGACATCAGTGGTTCAACCATGACTTTATAAAGCTACGAGAATACTTTTTATGCCCCAAGAAAACAAAAATATCAACTTTATTCAACAATTTCTTCTCTTCCGGGTCAGTCTTCACCGGTTGAACCACTGCCATCAAGTGGACTATTTTAACGATGCCCTTTCCACCTTTCTGGGCCTTGAACATGGTAGTTCCGTTGCTGTCTATGCAGGGTCAGAAAGCTTTCAGATTTAATCAAAAATATCTTAATTTGTGTTCCTAAGATGAAAGAAGGTCTTATGAGTTTGGAATGACACAAGGGTGAGTAATTAATGACCGCATTTTCATTTTTGGGTGAACTATCCCTTTAAGGTTTGAGCCTGTCAGCTATCCTAACATGGGACTCCCGTTTGTCAGACCTTTGTGAAGTAAAGCCAATTTTCAATGGCATTGTCTGCTGCTCAAATAGGTCCATGCCTCTACCTCTGCAAGCTGACAATGTGACTTTCCTTCCCAGGAAGTTCGAGAGTTTCAGGACTGCCTTGCTTACTTCATAAAGTCATGGGCCTTTTGAACACTATTGCAGGTGTAAATGAATTCCTGAGTGCAGAGGGAGTGACATTGAAGGGGCATTGCATTTTTTCACTGTTTTCCACCTATGTGAGCTGGGAGAGTCTGTTGAGGAAAGCATGCTTGTTAAACAGCGTTGGAGGCCATAATAAAGCTGTTGGTTGGGGCATTGGTTTGACAGTGGCAGCCCAAGGGCATCTGACTGAACCTGTTTAAGACAAGAACTACCTGCTGCTCTTGGACTTCTCTTCTTGGATTTTCAGACCTCTACTGCCTTGCAAACAGACCTCGACATTCGCATTTTCCACCTTGTTTCACAGCTGTGCTTACTTAGCCAGCTCACTGTTGACCACCTCAAAAAAGATGTTCATTCTTTGTAGTCTTCAAGAAGCCATGAACATTTTCTCTGGGAAGAAGCTGAACAGTTGGATCCTTAGTGTGCCGATAACATAATTCAGTTCCTTTGTGCCTACAGTGATTCCACCTTCCATGTTGTTGTTTTTTTTCTTCTTCTGACATTTTTGTTTTCATATCATCACAGAAGTGTTCCATTTGCACTCTGTATGCTTTGCAAATAATTGTTTGTTTGCTATGCTGAGCCAGTGCTAAATCAAAAGTAAATGCTTTCATGCTGGTGGATTGAGGCCAGTGCCCTTGCACTCTATAGAGCAGGAGTAAAGTCTTTTGCACTCTATTTGGCCTTTGCGTGTGGTCTAGCATCGTTATAAGTCGTGATTTCACTCCCAAAGAAGAACATTACTGGACAGACAAGGGTCACATACAAGGGCATTTTAAAAAATGAAGGAGATGAAGGGCCCTGAGAAGAATCGAGCTTCTAGATCCATTGATCTGGACAGAGTTTCAATTGTGATCTGGATTTCATGAATTGATTTCTAAATACCTGACTTTTAATTCCACATATTTGGATGAGGCTTTACTGATGTGCAAGTTTTCACTTTTTGGCTTTTTAAGCCACTGCTGTTCATAGGATCTAATGCGAACAAGTGAGAGATAATTTAGTCTCTGCCAAGGCAACACTCCCCCCCCCCCCCCCCCCACACACACACATGCCCTCTGAGTGACAGTGTAGTATATTATCTTTGAAATTTAAGTGCTGACCAGAGAGCTTTTCACTTTAGCTTTGTCCTGACCAAATTCAGCAGCAAATCAGAGGGAGACTGGATACAGCCGCCACAAGATCAGCTGTCAGATGCCAGCGAGGTTTGCCTTTAAACCACATGACAGGTTTGAAGGCACATTAAATAAAACAACACATCTCATCTCTCTCTCTTGCTCTCGTTCTGGTTTTTGCACATTCACCTCTTCTGCTGAGCGGACAGCAAGAGAAGCATGAGAGGGGTTTCTGTCACTAATGGAAACTTTAAGAGTAGCTGTCAGTATCAGAAGCAGCCGGTCTCGAAGAAGAGCCTATAGAAACAAAAAAGTAAATATCATTACTTATAAAAAAAAAAATATTTACAAAGCGGCTGCAATTGATATGCTCATTTGGATTCACTTTCACCCATGACTAACTCCAAACACACAAGACATTCAATCTCGTATGGAGATGGAGATTATGTATTGCGCCATTTCATTTAGTAATGAACAACATTAGGATCTGAAAGGTCTGTACGCCATTGTATACAGCCGGAGTATCAACTCTGCCATGCACATAATTTTAGATGCATTAGTCTTGGCATTCATTGCTCTTTGCCTCAAGTTAATAACTTAGCTTAAAGGCAATGAATGGAAAGAACGGGGAACGATATGCAAGTGGCTTATCTGAAAATGGATCACCTCCAGGATGATGAAGCGCTTGAATGTAGGGAAAGCCTGAGTAGTGCTTATTAAGTGTTGCAGATAGAGTTAGTAACGGACGGGAAGATGCGACTGTCATGCTAACAGATGGGTCCTTTGGAAACTTTGCAAAAATGTTAAAGTCAGAAAAAGACTGCAGTTTTATTGTCCTCCTGGCAGCCATTTGTTCACTAAGTAAAGGAAAGTGTTAAATCTCAGAATACTGTGCTTACTAGAGTTTTGCTTGCACTAATGCGGTGGAAGTCAGTTTGCTTTAATGATAAAGTGTTATTTAAATGTGTATATAAATGTGTCTTTTTTTTAAATGATTAATTGTGCTTAATTTAAAATGCTTTGCAGTAAAAAATTCCCAGTAATTACCATATATTAAAAAATTGTATCCAAAAAAAAGGCTTTTTTGCTCTTTCTTTATTTGCTTTGTGTCGATTTTCCTTTTTGTTTCTCAATGCAAAGCACTTCCAATCCGCATCTCTGCCTTCACAAGGCTCTCAACCTGGTGCGTCCAGACAGGTGGTCCCTATCTATTGGGTAAGACTGCTGTGTGGAGCCTGCTGGCAGTAGAAATGCCTTCCACTGTGTGCTGTGTTTCATCCCCTTACTCATATTTTATATACATAGTCTGCAATGTCCTGTATTCTCTTAGTATATGATATGATTTACATTAGTTTCCATGCTATGTTTGCAAGATTTTAGTTTAGAGAGTTTTTGTCCACCCAGCTTTAAAGAAAATGTATAAAATTATTTCCTTTTTGCAAAAAATGTACTGTATGTATATATATGTATGTATGTTTTTGAAACTAATCCAGATGAGGCATTTATAATTAGTTGTAGTCATCTCAGTGTGCTCAATTTAGAAAAATAAATAAAGAATCTTTATTGATTCTTCATCTTAAACTAGATTGCACAAAAAGTAGTTTGAATGGGATTTAAGGATTAGCCTATACTTTTAATCCTTAAATCTGTTATGAAGTCATGTACAGTATTATCCTTTGTTATTTCTACTGTAAATTCAGTGCTACTTTATAAACATTTTTACTGCTGTCTATTTAGAGATTTACTGCTCTGCTCCCATAGTAAAATTTATCTTATGTTTGCCTTTCTCTCGCTGATGTCAGATCTGTTGCATATTAATAACACGTTGGCTTGCTTGCGTACATATCTGCATTTGTGAATACATTTCCAGTGAAGGTTCTCGGGAGGATTTGCCAGTCCTGTTCATCCTCCCCCTTTAATAAAAAAAAACAAAATTGCAATTAATGAACATAAGTCTAGAACCACACTCGTGGGAGCTGTGTGAATGAAGTGCAGTTTCCTGGAGATGATCGGTGGTGTGTGCACTCTGGAGCTTTAGAGATTGCACTTTGTGAGAGTGTGTATTCCTGTATGATTGAAAAGCAACAAAGTCTCTTTCTCACGGGGTCTGTTTTGCTGTCTCCTATAGTATGAATCATCTGGGCTGGGTTTGATCAGTAGCAGACTGAGGACTACGCTTAGCCGAATCCAGGAGAGCCTAATAGATGTGGTGAGTAAAAACGAGGCACTTTTAATGCACTCTTTCTGTTTTTTTTTTTGTTTTGTTTTTTCTCTGGTCATCTCACTCCTATGGTTCATCTCCTCTCTTGGCCTCTCTTATGTAACCATTACGAATCCGAGTGGAAATGGTAGTGTGCATTTATTTAGTTCCCTATAGCCTCTCATCAGGCCTATCATCTCTTACCCCCTCTTACTTTCAGCTATAGCAGCCACAGGTGAGTTAATCACCATCAGTACACTTGGATAACCCTGCACTCTTGTAATAAATGTCCTTTGGTTTCCATGGTTACACCCATTAAGGCACTCTGGGCCAAAGGCCTGATACCCAGAATGCACCATATACCTCTTTATCCTGCACAAATAGGCAGTCATTATATAGGATCCATTCCCCCAGATGTCTGAATGTCAAAGAGCAAGAAAAGATACTAGTTTGCATAAAATAATGAAACATGATTGTTTTTATCCTGTCTTGCAAGTTATGGTGCTCAGTGGAGTCTGGGAGTATGGCTCTGTCTCCAATACTAAATCTAACCTACCTAGACAGCATTTTTAGTCATCGTAGGAGACAGCAAGTGATTAAGTTGTCTCCTAAACAGATTTCATTTTGGCTGTTTTGAGGCAGCTACAGTATATTGGTATCTTTTGTGGATAAGGAAATCCCACATCTATTTTATGATTAGCTCAGCAAGAAATTTCCATTCAATATAGCAAACAGAGCCGAGAGAAATAGCTTTTCTTCTTTAAGAGTCGGTATTAGACATGGCATGTCAAGCAGTGACAGCAGTGTCCTGCAGCTTGACATGTTATTCTTTGCATGACATGCTGTTCTTGACATTATTTTGTGCATCATTTGTTGTCAAGTTCTTGTATAATTATGTACTGTGTAATTTACTACCCTATGTAATTTTATACTATATGGTAGTTTTGTACCTTTATAGATTATATGAAGTGAAATAAATATACTATTTGCGTGCGTGTTTATGTATAATTATATAGATATTTTATACAGATAGATTTTTTAAAAGAAATTCATGTTGTTATGCAGCAAGGATTGCATTAAAATAAATATGAAAACGTATCACGTTTTCCTCAAAAATACTAAGCATAAATATTATGCATATAATAAGAAATACTACCTGAGTAATCAAATTTGGATGTTAGAATAATTTCTGAAGGATCATGTAACACTGAAGACAAAAGTTGCTGAAAATTCAGCTTTGCCTTCACAGGAATAAATTACATTTTAAAATATATATTAATAGAAAATACTTATTTTAAATTGTAATATTTTGTTTTGCAATATAACAGTTTTTACTGTATTTTTGATTAAAATGCAGCCTTGTTGAGCATGAGAGACTTATTTTAAAAATATTAAATAATGAAAATTCTGTCATTAATTACTCACCTTCATGTCGTTCCAAACCTGTAAGACCTTCGTTCATCTTCGGACCATAAATTAAGATATTTTTGATGAAATCTGAGAGCTTTCTGACCCTCCATTGAACACAAAAAGTATTCTCATAGCTTCATAAAATTACGGTTGAACCACTGATGTCACATGGACTATTTTGTTGATGTCCTTTCTACCTTTCTGGGCCTTGAATGTGTCAGTAGCATCGCTGTCTGTGGAGGGTCAGAAAGCTCTTAAACATCCTAATTTGAGTAATTAATGACAGAATTTTTATTTTTGGGTGAACTATCCCTTTGAAATATCATAACGACCTCAAGGTTAAAAAGTAATTTGTAGGTATTGTATATATTTTAAGTTTAACTTTTAAAAATAAAATAAAAAATGCTTTATATGTATATTTAATATTGCAAAATTTGGATACAAGGTCATTATGATGCATTACACATGCAATTTATGTGTGCTATTTTCTTGTGCTCATTATTAACATGTTTGTTTTGCTATCTACATGTCAGCTAGCCACAGTCGGCTGTGAGCGTGTATTGGCTCTCTTGTGCACAGCGGTAGCTTTTAACAAGGTTGCTGATCAGTTGCTAATGAGGTTTCAGGAAATAGGCAGCAGGTTCTCTTCATAGGAAATAGACAGCAAGTTAGGTCTCTAAAAACAGTTATGTTGCCATCTGTTTATGCCATGTGCATGATGGGCTTTTCTTTTCCCATCAACTGTTTCACAAAAAAATAAATAAAAACCATAGATTATTATGCCACTGACAAAGACATACACCCCCATTATTTACTGGGTCATCAGTGACGAGTGGTCCTCCTACGTATGGGCTGTCAGGAGATATCCAAGATCCGCTCCCGGACTTTTGGCACCTCTTGCATCACGTATCAAGCGACTACTACACTTATTTCTAAGGGCCTGGCAGGGCCTCAGGTGTCTGTGATAGTGTTGAGAATTGATGGCCTGAAGTGTTTTGAGAGCAATCGTTTATTGGCTGGAGGTACTGGCAGATTTTTAAGATTACACCAGCTTTGATGATAATGTATTATGGCTACACACTTTATATTCCCAAAGCACTGCTTTAAGTTTTCTGAATATGAGTCTTGTATGTTCACCAAGTCTGCATTCATTTGATAAAAAACATCTGTAAAATTGGTTTGTGATTGTGAAACATTATTACAATTTAAAAGAATGGTTTTGTATTTTAATCATTTTTAAAATGTAATTTACTCCTGTGATGGCAAAGCTGAAGTTTCTAAAAGCAATCAATTTTTTTCTCTCCAGACTGCTGCTTGACATAACACAGTCACAGCCAATCAGAACATATCTGAACATTTGTACCTAAAGGGTGCCTATTAGCAATTTAAGCTATTATTATTGAGCCTTTAGGGGTTTTCTGTTCACTTTTTTTCTGTCAGTGTGCCTTAAAGGGATAGTTCACCCAATAAACGAACATTCTGTCATCATTTACTCACGTGACGCTCATTTCGTTCCAAACCTGTATGACTTCTTTGTCGAAGATATTATTTTAAGAACTGTTTTTGTCCATACAGTGAAAGTCAGTGGAGACCAAAACAACCGTAAAACCCCTTTAACTTTCATTGTATGGAGTTCTTCACAATATCATCTTTTTTGTTCCGTACAAAGTCATACATATTTGAAACAACGTGAGGGTGAATAAATGCTGATAGAATGTTAATTCTTGGTTAAAATATCCTTTTAAGGTCCTGGGAAATGCATGGTGTTTACACTGAGTTTTTCTTCTGGAAAAATTTTCTTTGGTTAAACGATCACCATCTTCTATTTTTTTTAAAGCTTCATATTGTTCATGTCATCTTTAATTTCTCATCTCTTCTTAATAAGGTCTCAGTGCTTTGTATATAACCTCTTGTCAGTAATTCGGATTCACGGATCAGTTAGCACCACAGATGGGGAAGATACCTTGCCAACTCCTGTATTACATGAGACTTTGAGAATTGAAATAGTAAAGCACACTGTAGCAGAAAGCGATTTTTCTGCACTGGGATCGGCGGGTATTTCCCATGGGTATGTACACCTACTGTGGCCTGCTTTCCAGCGCAGATATAATGATATCACTCAGCAGCTGGAGCAGAATTAAAAGCTCTTTAAACATTATCGCCTCTTTGGCGAGACCAGACCTCCTGTGAAATCTCTTCCTTTCTTGGATTGCATGGGAAAAAAACAACCTAAAATGTTTAGAGGGAAAGCCTTTAGGCTCCACCCCCAATGTGCACAGTGCTATTTTTGTATGACTCCATAAATCTTTTATTATCTAAGATTCATCCTCTGTAAAAGTTTAGCCTTTGAGTACTTTTCACTATAATGCAGATTATTTTCTATAAAAATGAACTTTTTTTTTTTTTTTTTTTTAAATGTGTTGCCTATTTTAGTGAAATCTAGGTCATCTTCATCGACCATTTTCAAAAAAATAACACTGCTGTTTAGGCACCGGCATCTTTGCTATTTTTGTCAAAGGTATGCTGTTTTCCAAATGTATGATTCATGGCACACGCATGAACAAGGTGGGTGAGACCTCATTTATAAACCCATTATTGCTGCTCGTTTATAATCTCTTTCTGTTTATTGGATAAATCAGTGGGAATCAGTGAGCGTTGGCCGTGTCCGTTCTCAAGAGGCTTGTGTCACTCAAAGCGAATTCTGTCTTTTCTTGTCACCTATTCTCATTTCAGTCCTTCAGTTTTACACATCTTTCAGTGTTCAATTCTTTCATTACTGTGACAAGCTAGTCCTGGTGATTTTCAGCAAATCTCTATTTATCTGTCTATCTGTCTTTTGTTCCATCATTCATTCTTTCTATCTTCTGTTTGTTATTTCTGATGTTCTATAACACTCACTGTCTAGCTGTCTATCTATCCTGCGGTCATTCATACTTTCTACAGTATATTGGATTTGTTATTTCTGTTCTATAATAATCACTGTCTGTCTGTCTATCTATCATTCTGTCTATAGTACTGTGAATATCTTTTATGGACAAAACCCATGAAGCTTTGGGAATAATGTAACTGAATAAAAATGATGGTACACAGTATGAAGCTATTAATGTAGAGTCATTAATTATAAGTATAAATTACAGTAGCTCTGCTGAGCTCTTCGGGTGGGGTTGTCATTTACATGGTAACAGGGGCTTCGCTTCAGAATCTCTTCAGACTTCCAGAAACCTGCTGTTGAGCTCAATTTGATGAGAGCCGGAGACAGAGAGTGTGTGTTTACCTGTCTTTGTTTGCACACAGATGCTTCTGTGTTTGTGTGTGTGTGGTGAAGTGTCCACTGGGCAGTGCTGAAGGCTTCTGTTTCAGATCTGATAGTGGTTCTCCCTCGGGCCATCTGCAGTTCTGTGATTAGCTCTCTCCAGCGATGCCATCCAGTCCCTCGGTCCGCTGTTCTGTGAAGCACTCTGTATTTTAGCTTTTATTACCTCACATGTTTGTGTTAAGGTGTGTGAGCATCTGTTTGTAGGTGTTACTATATCAACAAACCCCTTGTATGAACAGCGTTGGTAACTGCTTTTGTGTTTATCAGGGTTGTATATACAATGGAACAAACAAAGATTTTATATGATTCCTTGCCATCATTTTTTTCATTTCAGTAAGATCAATTTCACTGCTTTCTGAAGAAAAAACTCCAGCCATAGATCCAGCAGTCTTAGCATGCATGCAGAAAAGATGATTTCTGTTGAGCTTGATTTGAAAAATCAAGTCTTCTCACACAACCAGAGCTATCCTAATAGGATTTTTGCATTGTGGCGTCGGGCCTGATCCTTTTCACTTTGAAATCAGATAAAAATGAGCACTACTTTATTTAGTTGAGGCGCAGTCCACAGGTCACAGAGGTTCTGGCAGTCAGCTGTCTGCCGTGGCTCAGTTTCATTCAACAGCTTGGCGGTTAACCTTAAGCCTGTGGTTGGATTGTGGGAGCCGGCACACTGTGACTTGGCTCATATCACAGACTGGCATGATGGCTGCTCGGGGTGAAGCATCAATTATTTCCTCCCACATTCTGTCTCCCCTGTGTTTATAGCAGTCCACAAGGACATCTGCCTCCATGATTCTCCCACAGGATTAGATCCGGCAGACTTGGGGTATCCTCGGTGTGTGCTGTTCTGTTGTTTGTTTGATATTAATATATAAAAATATTTTATTTTATTTGTTTCGTTTACTTTAGTTCAGTTAACACAGTTAATTTCTTATTTTATTTTATACTTCTTTTCTTTTTTTTTATAAAATGTATTATTATTATTATTATTATATAACATATAGAAAACATTTTTATTTTTAATTTATCATGAACTTGACAATATTTGTTTTTATCTAAAGCGAATCTTTTAAGTAATTATTTTAAAAAAGCATTTAAGATTTTGAGATTTTCTGGAGTATCAGTCCAGAGCCAGAACAGCTTGTGCACAAATTCCTAAATCGGCAGCAAATTGCCTGTGACTTTCCTTCAGTTGATATGTGACGATTTCAATTTATCTTTTTTTATGCTATTTCAAAGAACCACCTTTTATGAGCTCCATAAGCTGTTGATTTGATTTCCTCCATCCTAGTGAAGCAACAGAGCCTCTTCTTCAAGACCCCATACTGTACATTCAGGAAATGGACACTCGAAAGTTTCTAACGTAGGGATAAGGAGACCTCACACAACACATGCAAATGAAGCCTCTAATTCTGTTTGACACCCGTCTAATGAGAAACAAATTTGGGAAATTAGGAGACGAAGAAGAAATGAGCAGAGAAATGCATTTGACAGTAATTGCCAACTGACATTTCTGCCCCGTTTCTTACAGAAACCCTTGAGAGTAAAGAATCAGAGTAATATTGAAGCAGTGCATTGTAAACATACTTACAAGAGGAGGAGCTCATTATGAACGGCGCACCTTGGGAAAACCATCTGTTTAATTTGACATTACAGAGCCAAGACGTTTTATTTTATCATTACTGCATGTGTATGACTAGAAAGATTGTTTAAAGATAAGTGATGTTATTTAGATACAGCAATGCATAGATACTTGATTATTGTTAATACGTAAAACATGGATGGATGTTCTATAACCTCGTTATAAGTATTGAATCCAACGGCATTTGAGACCCGAGCAGGTCATACCGCATCTCTGATTACTCTATTTGCATTATTATCAGCTTCTACAATACAGGCGAATCCCAACAACAACAGTTATAATTTAAAAGGGTGCGCTTCCAGCTGATCCATGTGTGAAGTACACTATATTTTTCCAGATGATACCATTATGATGTTAGACCTCAAAGCCAGGAGGATTAAGAACAGTTTTGTGGGTATAAAGCCTTGAATGCCATCGTAGCCACAGAAAATATTACTTACAAAGCCGAGGCTTTGAGAATGTACCGCAGAAATATGTAGTACAGTGTTGGCGGTATCTATGTTCTTGTTTTGGAGTAGAGATTTTTCTCACTATATTTGTGATTCTCTGTTATTTCTAAAATAAGCACAGTGTATCTCTGAAAGAGCAGAGGACGGAAATGTTATCAGCTCAAGAAAATGAGAATGTCGCAGCCCAAACATTTCCAGACATTTCTTCAATTTTGAAACTAGAGTAATTACACACCAGTAGAGCCATGTTTGCTAAAGATGCCAAAGATACTAGTAGCTACTATTTCAAGAGCTTTTTTATTATTATTATTATTATTATTATTATTATTAAGCCTGTAATTTGTGAGCTGTTAGCCTGAAAATGTTCTTCTCTCAGCACTGCCTTATCCATGCTTCAGTATGTTTAGTTTGAAGATTAATGGCAAAATTACAGTGTTTGTTTGTGGCACAGATGTCTTTCTAATTGTGTAAAGTGGTGTTACTGCAAATTTTTTACAATGACAACCCTGCATCTTGAATTTTTGAACTTTATTTACCAAAACAGCTTTTCACACTACATTAACAGTTCAGAAAGGCACTCATTACTGCAAAATAAACCCCTAGACGGAAAGTGTACTTACAAAATAAGTAAATAAATGGACACTTAAGACTGATGTGAGGTGAAATTATTTTACCTTATGACAACAAAGACTGCAGAATGTATCAGGGCAGGAATTTTCAAAGGCTTTTTTCATAGCAAGGTTTCTCGAATATAAAGAGAGCCATATATTTTCATATTTTCTGTTTATAGACGCATCAATACTATGAGAAAACGTTGACAGTGTGTTGTTTGCAAATTAAGTGATTAGCTTTTATTTACTGTACCAAAGCCAAAAATAAATAATTGATGTATTAATTGAGAAATGTGATATGTTTGATATTATACTGTATGTACTCAGTATAAGAAAAATATATGAATTAATTTACAAAATCTATGTATATTTGGTTAAATTTTTTACTGATTGAAATATATTTAGAATTTTTTTTTTTTACCTCCTTGAATCTGTTTGTTTGTGTGATTAAAAGAGAGAAATCTCTCACACTACTCTAACCTATGTTTATCAAAATAAGTAACATTTCATTCATGTAACCTTTCTCAGACATTCCGAAGGCTGCATGACCATCACAATAAATATTGGTTTTCCTGGAAACTGGATTTTTTCTATGTTTATATTATTTCCTGCAACCTCTCAGGTTTGTGAAGGTTGTTTATTTTTTCCTGAACTATTGGCATACTAAAAATGCATCAGCATACCTGCAGACGCCGTGTGAAATGTCTAATACAAAGACGGGACTCTGTTTATGTCGACAAGTGCGGTTTTTCCCCAATCAAGGTGCTTGAAACTGACAAAATCAGACCACTCTTGTCTAGTTTATGGGTTCAAATACCACCTGGTTGGAGCAGGCTCTAGTTAATCAAGCAAATAACAGCCATTTTGGCCTCTTGCTAAACTAAAGTGACAGCCAGACACAGTGATGGGGACCTACTGGGCTGAGCTCTCTGTTCTCTCAGTGTTACCAGCCGAGAGTAGGGCACACACACACACACACACACACACACACACACACACACAAAGACAGAGAGCTAATTTGTGTGACAATGTTCCTGTGTACTCCCACACGGGCGTGAGGATGCTAGCTCAACACTGATGGACTGCATGAAGAGTAGAGAAGGGAGTCAGCTGGGGCCAAAGGAAACATAGCACTCTGTGTGAGAAACAGTTGGGGAGATGTTAGAGGGTGAAACGTGGGAGGGAGGTGTAAAGAAATGCTGGAAGGAAGTCAGGCAGATTTCGACCAATTTTGTCTTGGAAAAGGCTGTAATGAGCAGAGCGATTCAGGGGACTTTAACAGTGACTGGATAGAGATGAATGGGATTGTGCATGCAGTTTGAGTGCCAGATTTGGCACTGTGAACGTTCTTTATAAAAATAAATCAAATCAGCAGAACTGTTTAACTAATCAATGTTGAACTATAAAAGGTGTTAACGTGGGAGAACTTTCCTACCTCTGAATATGCAGTAGAAGGGTGTTTTTTCGACTATGAGCATTTATAAGTTATAAGTTAACTATGGCATGTTTCACACTATTTCTAATTTACTTGATTTGTGTTTTAACAATGCCAAATAGTAAATATACAGTATATGAATCACAGGAGAATTCTATTATTCGTGGAATTCTGTTTTTGAAAGTTGTACCACGTTTCAAATGATGTATTTTTAATAGCATGATGAAAGTGATGGTCTCATTCTTCCTACTAAAGCAAATTCTACAGCTAGCATTTTATACATGACAACGCGTTGGTGTATTTTTAATTGCCATGTCTTAGGGAAATTTTTTTTTTTTTTTAACTTTGCTTGTGAGTGCCTGGATGTGGATTTTTTTTTTTTTTTTGCAACATTTATCCACTTATCGTTTTTAGAATTGTATACATTAGCATTAAATGCAAATAAGTAATATTTTATTCTATATTAACTACTTTACATATGTATTTTGAATAATTTGACACAATTCCAGTTATTATTTTTTTTATATTATAAAATAGGTAAATAATTTTTACACAAAATAAAAAGTAAATTTTACGCTTGGAGTTAATCATGTTTCATAATGAATTTATTATTGAAAATTAATTTTAAGATTGAATTATTTTATGATTATTTCAAGAGTGAAACATTAGCAACAAAATAAAAATGCATTTTAATATGTAGCATAAATACTAACAAAATGATATTTCTATGACAAAAAAGGGGATTACTCTTCATTTTTGTTAATCCCATTAAAGTTACTCTTCATTAATAACGAAAATGTATTAGTAAAAAGAAGTATTGTGAATGTTTTTGCTCTGTTTGATTGAGATGTATGTACATCATTTATGATGTATTTCAAGTTTAACCAGGACAGTGACTCTGTTAGGACACACTGTTATGTAAAGGACATGCAGATATTATTGGAATATAACAGTAGTATAATGGATGTACATGTCAGGGTTGCCAGGTTTTCACAACAAAACCCACCCAACTGCTACTCAAAACTAGCCTAATTGCGTTTCAAGGGTAAAATGTGCATTTTAGCGGCTAAATATCACATTATTGGGGCCGCTTCAACCCGTGGACATGAAAAACAACCCGCGGCAACAATGTTAAAGTAGCCCAATGGCAACACTGGTGTATATGTTTTGTATTTTCATAGAAGTGTGTTTTATGCTACTTTAAAGTGGCTGAGACTGAGGTTCACAAAAAAAAACTTACTAAACAGTAAGATTGTGGCCTTACCTTTTTGCCCTGAAAAAGCATAAAGCATCTAAGGGGTAAAACTTTGTTTGCAGCTTCCTACACTGTCCCAAATGTCCAGGTTAGAAGCTTAATAGGCATAAATGCATAATGTGATCAGTTGTGCCTGCATCAAGAGATTCCATTTGCTTTGGTGCACATTAATTGCTGCCTATTCCCTCATCAAGTTTGTCAGTCAATATTTTTAATATGGCCATGTCAAAAGCCTGACGCTTTGAGCTTTTGCATAATGCTTGATTGAATATGTATTTTGTGTGTTGATTTTGTTGAAGCACTTGATGAAGTGTGTGTCAATTAAATCACTATGCTGTGAATTATTATGAGTGCACTTGGGTCAGCAGTTGGCTTTCAGCTGATCACCAATGAATGATTGCACATAACATTTTAAATGCAGCGGATTGTAATTAGACATGCATTATCTACCCTCATTTACACATGATTGTTAATAAGTCGCTTGGAATTTTATCAACAGTTTTCACGCAACACTGAAATAGCACTTTATCTTTCAGGATCATGTTTTATGTTGCTTTTAAAAAGAATGAGATATAAGCCTTTTCTTTCTTTTTCATAGTTATTTTGTGCATGGTTGAGATAAAAAGTCTGAGCGATTCATTACATTTGGGGCTACTCATATTCAGCTGTGAGGGCTTTGTAATTAAATTCAGCTATGTTCACAATGAAATTGATTATTCCTTGCCTTAGCATTCCCACTCATGGTCTTTTTCTTTCTTTCTAGAAACAGATTAGATTTAAGCATTTTGAGGCTCTGGCGAATGCTAGACCATTGCGGGTATTTCACTTGTGCGTTATCAGATTCCATTTCTCTCTCTTTCTGTCTTTTTTTTTTCTTTTCATTTTAATAAACCCCAAGCCTGAGCTCTGGTTATAGAAGTGCCTTAGCCTTCAGTTTATTCACAGTGAACCAAAATTCATGAAAAATTCACCATTTTGAGATGAGCTATTGATTTTTTTTTTTCTTTGTATATTTGTGTGATAGCCACTTTCCCCTTTACATTTTAGCTCACGGTAGCTTTAGCACCTAGCATCCAGATGGATAGGCCGATAATTCATGGTAGGATTCCTCCTGGTGCAGCTTACAGAGCTATTAAACACCAATGTTGTTAGCTCTGAGGTAAAGTGCTAAAGAAATTCTTTTTTTTTTTTTTTTTTCAGGTTTCATTTCTATTGAGGTCTTTTACCATTTAAATACCATCTTTACCATCTCGACAGATTGATTGAAGCAGTGTTCAATGATAAATACCACCTTTATCGGCAGCATCTGGTCAGTCGTGGTCAGTTATGTCAGAAAATAATTTAAATTGTCAAAGCAAACAATAATTGAGCAGAAATGTGTCGCTCATGTGCCAAGAAATTGGATTTGGCCCATATTACTCTCACTAAATGGTTTCACCATAGTTCAAAATACAGTAAGACAACTGCAAAATAACAGAAATAATATTTAATATCTCTCTAGAAATGTGTTTTTATCAAACTGCTTTTACACGGTGTGATCTGTGGTGTAGATTATGTATATATTTTGGGGTGGACTGTCCCTTTATGTGTATCTGAGTACATAAGCAGTAGTCTAAAACACTGAAGTAATTCCACATCTGAAATTGAAAGATTGGCCTAGTCACAGTCCTATCTTGAACCTTATAGAGATGATATGGCAGGACCTGAATAGAGCAGTTCATGCTTGAAGAGCTACCAATCTGTCAAAGTTAAAGCAGTTTTATAAAGAAGAATGAGCCCAGGTTCCTTCACAGTGATGAGCAGGACTCATATCGAATCGCAAGTGGTGATGCTGACTGCAAACATCACGTTCAGTTTGAAACTGTGCAATTATAAAGTTCTTCAAATAGGCAATAATGGAGAATGTTATGGATCGGGGACGTATCATTTGTTGACAGCACTGTATATTAATTCCTATGTGTGTGTTTTGACACTTGCAACATTTTCTAACAAGACTGATTTTGTAACCCTTTTCTTGGTTGTTTTGCCTGTGGTCTTTTTGGTAGGCGAAAAGTAGATTCTGTCGGGGGTTTTTTTTTTAAATCTTTGGATGGTGTGTGGGATTGCTTTTATGGCTTTTTTGAAGGTTATGATTTAAAGATGAAGCTAAAATGACTATAGGTGTGTAGGGACTGTGGGAGTCATGTCCATAAACTGCAGCTTTCTCTTTTAAGAGACGAGTTCACAGAAAAAAACAGGTGTTCTGTAGCACCCTGGTGTGCCATGCACTTCCTGTCTTACAGATTATTCATTTTACCAGCATGAGGCCGTCGTTATCAAGCCCAAAGTCTTATAACAGTTAAAGTATTATAACTTTTTTTTAGTTTTTGTGGTATCTTCTTTAGCATACTGTCATACATAAATTGTGATTAGCAGTAAATGTTCAAACAAAAAAGGGTGACGCTAAATGGGATGCTAAGCCACCAAAGTCTACAAAGTTATATTCATATGCAGATAAATGAGCATTTGTGTGCAGGCCCATCTGCCAAATTTATTTCCTGTTTTGTCATAGCTTTATTTTAAACCACGTACCTTTACAGATCCTTGTAGTTACGCATGGCTTATGCATGGCTCTTCCAAAAGTAAGAAAACTTTGTGTCCTATAATGTTAACTTCCCAAAGGCAGATATTCTGTGAAACCGCAAAAACTGTGAGCTGTGAAATTTCATATCAGCCTTATTTTAATAGGATGATCGTGAAGTGTAAATGATTACACTTTATTCATTTGCTCTAACCTTGCTTTTGCAAGGATGTGCACATTACCAAAACTTGTGACAGTTTAATTTGTCCTAAACTTTCACAAAATTACAGATGTCTGTGTAAATTTATTTCCACAAGCTTCTATATTACAGTTGGTGTCCAAATTAAATACACTTCCTGTGTATAGTTATTAATATACATAATTTAAAAGTGTGATTTAAATATTTTCTTAAATATTAAATATTTATAATATTAATATTAAATATTTTATTTTATATATATATATATATATATATATTTATAAATTATTTATAAATAAATAAATAAATAAATAAAAGAAAATATTTAAATCACACCTTTAAATTATGTATATATATGTGTGTGTGTGTGTGTGTGTATACATACATACATACATACATACATACATACATACATACATACACACACACACACACACACACACACACACACACACACACACACACACACACACACACACACACACACACACACACACACACACACACAGTAAAAAAATAAATGAATAAAAAGAGTTGAGAGTTCTTTTATAATATTGTTTTATAATATTACCGTTTTTACTATATTTGTGATCCAATCAATGCAGCCTTGTTGATTATAAGATTTTTTTTTCTTTCTAAGGCAAAGCAGCATCACCATCAGATTTTAGGGACTTGCACCTGCAAAATTCAAATTTAACCTCAGCAATGACTGTTCTGAGTCTGTGCCTTGGCATGCAGTCAGAGTAAAGTGACTGTTCATTTGCACGCAGTCGTTTAGGGAGACTTTTTTCTATTAGCTTACTCACATAGCTGATTATCCTATGGGTCATTATCAGCACAACACTTCTGATGTTCAGTGAATTTTACAGCTGATGGTGTTTTAAGCACATATGTAATTTCAGGCTGTATCGTCAGAGATGTTTTGCAGTAGAATTCAAAGAGAATTTATTCATCTTTAATCTCCGATTTATGCGTGGTATTAAGCCTAGTAATCCCATTATCCTCTTTCATGTTTATTCTAACAGGAACAGAATGTTAATGTTAACCTCATTACAGTTGATCTTAATGGATAGCGTTAACCTCAGATACCATTCAGCAATTGTTTGTTGCATACTGTTTACTTAATACATATTCAGAACGCCCTAAAAGCTTGCATAATAATATGCCTGCATTTACATTTATTCATTTATCCAATGCAACTTAAATGGGAGGAGTTGTACAACAACTGTAGATACGTTGTTTTTTTGTTTTTATCTCAAATCCAGTTGCATTGAGATTGACAAGCCTTTTATTTCAGGACCACCTATACATTTTCATTTGGAATGAGATCCAGACACTGACTTGGATGCTCTAGAATATTAATATTGTTTTATGCCATTGGCTGTGTAGCTTTGGCTGGATGCTTGGGGTCATTGTCTTATTGATAAATCTCTTTCCTTTCAGACTTCATCTGGTTTTCCTCTGGGATTTCTTCAGGCCTTCCCCGGGTTTTACATTAATTTTATCTTCTACTAGGGCTGGGTTGCATGAAGGTATATACCTTTGCAACAGTATAATGTGTCAGCCAGTATCTTTTATAGCTCAGTATGTAAATGGACCCACTTTCAGCAGGCAGGACAGCATTATTGCAATCACGTGCAAGTATTTTAAAAATAGCATGGAGGAATGTCGATATGAAGAGCGGGATGTGCTTGTTATTAAAAGGTGTGAGCATTTCCAAGCAGGCAGTTTGAATAAATCTAAAAAAAAAAATTTCACTGCTGCTTCTTACTTTTCTTGTTTTTATTCTCGGCTTTTCAATGTGAAGCAGCTGTTTTTGCACACATGCCAGACTTAACATTTGTTATGAATAATCTTATCTTTTGGTCTGCGTCCATCAGGTTTCAAATCATCATAAAAGAAAATCTTTAAATTAGACCTTTCATTTATAAAGTATGTAATTCAGTATATTAAAAAAAAAAAAAAGAAGACTACATGTTTATTTAATAAGAACAATTTCTTTGTTGAGTTTCCAGCAAAAACTAAATTTCTCAACCTTCCTCAACCACTCTCAACCTCCACAAGTCTTCCAGGTCCCGCCACAGAGAAATATCCTTTCAGCATGATGCTGCCATCACAGTAGGATGGCATGTTTCTGATGTGTTTGGCTTACACCAAACATCATTTAGTCTGATTGCCAAAAAGCAGAATCTTTGATATTCCAGCTGGCTTCAGAGTCTCTCACGTGCCTTTTAGGGGGAAAAGATCATGCAGCAAAAGAGTGCACTAGGATTATTTCAGTTCATAGAGCTCAAATTCAATAAAGTTCTGCAAGGTACTGTAGTATATGACACTTTATATCACCTAATATTGTCCTTTATTAGGTGATCTATCTCATAAACATCACACACACAGCAGAGCTCATCAGTAATCATTTTGAATCCTACAGTATAACATAAGTCCCACATTTCAAAGACATTAGACACCCTGTAGCAGACAGACAGGAGCTTGAAAAGGCTCTTTAAAGGAGAAACTGTAAAGGTCAGGGCCATAAATAGTGGGATGAAACTGACCGGTGAGTAGAACTGCTGAAGGATGGGCTTCTTGGCCTTCATCTTCATCTCATGCTGTCGAGATGAAGATGAAGGAACTCAAACTGCTCTGCCAGAAAAACACTGCGAGGGGGGGAAAAAAGACCCAAATCAGAGAAAGTTTTCTACTGGTTTGCAGTGGCACGCTTGTTCACGATTGCTACATTTTTGTTACCCGCAGGGAACTGGCTTTGCTTTGAAAATTTAGTTACGTTGGTGGAAAAAAAGGTGTGATGTGGCTAGGAAGGTTTCATCTTATTTAGAGAGACTGGAGAGTGCAGAGTGCTGGATATAAATGCTTCTATTTTAAGAATATACAGTGACAAGTGTCAGTTTTTGTTTCGTTTAATCACACATGATGTATTTTAGCTTTTGTGGCACCTTCTCTTTCATATCAAAGAGAAAAATCTCTAGTCAGTACTTAGCAGATGCAGTATTTAGTCTGTGTGGATACTGTAAGTCTCTCTCAGCCACATCTGGACACTGCAGTTTCTCATTCTTTTGTGCAGAACTGCTCAGGATCAGCAGGTTTTGTGGAGATCTAGAGTCCACCTATAAATTCTCAACTGGATTGAGACCTGGATTAGGACTTGGCCACTCCAGGACATTAACCGTGTTGTTTTTATGTAGCATTGGCTCTTACACTTTGGCTCACTTGAAGACAAATTATATCCCAAGTCACAGGTGTCTTGGAGACACTATCTGGTTTTCCTTCAGGATTTCCTTGTAGTTTGCAGCATTTATTTAGACTTTTCATAAGTTTATACTGTTGAAGAAGGGAAAATGGTGGTTAAATGGTGTAAACGAAAAAATGGTATTGTATAAAAGGGTTGAATACTTTCTCTTCTAGGCATTTGTAAGTTTTATGTGCATAATTTTTTTTAGAGGTCTCTGTTGGCATTTCGCTTTACATTTCATCAAACATTGTGTACTCCACATGCCTTTAGGTTATGGTCTTTTAAAGGTCATTTCATGGACAGATTGATTACTATGGACAGTGTTTTTATACATAGTACGATCAGATGAAAGATTTGTCTTGCATCCTTCAAAATAAATATGCTTTTGGAAGATAGTTGTTCTGACCTCATTGTAAGGATGAAGGTCTTATAGTGGCCATATAATTGTTGTTCTGAATACATTACTCTGGAGAAAAGATCAATATTGCTTTGTGCATTGCACATGGTGAAACTGATGGCCAGGAAATGACCTCAAAATGCATGTTTTGCTACTATACTGTGTCTCACCATATGTTTCATATTTAGACTTAAGTGTAGAGACAGTAAACAGACCCCTATTCAGAATTCACTGATGCTGAAGTGCTTGTTATTTGGTCTCCAAGTATTTATATTATTATCTAGGAAGAAAGGTGAAAAGTGGACAATTTAGTACTTAAGATTTTTATTAATTTTTTGAAATAGGTCTATTATGCTTAGCAAGGCTGCAGTTATTTTAAGCAAAACATAGTGCAATAGTCACAATTACTATTTTCTATTTTAAAATGTATTTTAGTCCCGTGATGGCAAAGCTAAATTTTACAGTGATATTTATTCAGGATTCTTTGAATAGAAACTTTAAAAGAACAGCATTTAATTAACATATTTTTGTAATGATATAACTCAGGTTTTGATCAATTCAATGCATCCTTTCTAAATAAAAAAAAATAATCTTACTGACTACACAGTTTGTACTTTGTAAGATCTTGCACCACTCAACTGACAGTGCTAAATTAGTGTTACTAATAGGTCAAAATGTGTCTACGCTAACGTTGTTTTTGTTGTTGTTTTTCCACCCACTCATATATTAATTAACATTAAATGCTCTTGTAAGTCTGCAAACAGTGCATGCTGGCTGGATTGGATCTCAATTTAATTCTGCAGGGAGATGTCTACACGTACCAAATCAAGTTGTATGATTAATTCATGTAGAATATAATACATGTGTCCACAAAGGCAGCACTTCAGCTGTAATCACATATGACCTTAATAGGTTTGTGTAAGGATGTTGGGAAATAAGGCTTTGAATATTAATGATGTAGAGGCAAAGTTCAAATTGCATTGCAATGTTGTGATATCCCAAACCAATTTTCATGTTTTGTGAGATGATTCCTCATGGTCATGTGAGCGGTTTTAACAACACCCAAATTTTAGAACTGATTGGGTTTTCTGTGTGTTTTTTTTTTTTGGCTTTCTCTGAATTGAAAAGAGATACAGTAGTTCACCTGAAAATGAAAATCTTGTCATCATTTACTCACCCTCTTGTTGTTTCAAATCCATTTTATTTTCTTCCTTCCATCATTCACAAAAAAGTCAGGATGTTGTTGCTGGTGGTTTCCATAGTGAACGTGAAGAATACAGGTTCATCCTTGGGATACTATTTGCAATTTAATTATATGGTGTTTGTGTTAATTTGACATCTAAATGGGATTTCAGTTCAAGTAAATGTGAATAAACACTCTGCATGATTTGTTTATTTTGTGAGTCATTCTGTTCCATCATTGGTTTTCTTTGGTCTTTTGGACTCTTGAATATGGTTTTTGAGGACAAGAAGTTTCTCCTTACCACCACATTTTGCCGGCACAGGGTGATGGTAAAGCTGAAGCGTGTGTAATCCTCATTTACATATGGACAAAGCATTACCGTTGGATGGCAGAACTCACAGTTCCTCATTAAATTCAATTTGTTGTTTTATGCTGTATTTGTTCTCATTTTACAGCATTTACTCATTACTTTTATTGTAACTCTAAACTTCTGAGGTAGTTATCCCCTTTCTACTTACAAAAAGCGGATTTGGCTTACTTAATAGCCTTGGCAAAACATTTTGTTAAAAGCAAAACTTTTTCCTTTAAACTCCTTTCAATTTTTCTGAGTAATTACATTGAGGATTTTTGAGATTATTGGTTAGAAAAACAGCAAGTAGGATAGTTTTTGAATATAAAACCAAAGTTGAGCATATTTTTAAACCTCTGTTCATTTTGTTTGTTAAATAAATTAGCTGATTCCTGAAATACTGATGGTGTTTTACTGGACATCGTATTCATTTGCAGAGTATTTTCAGTTCTGTTACTTTAAATTGGACAGGATCAGGATCTAAATGTTTGTTGTTGTTGTTGTTGTTGTTGTTGTTTCTGCAGGAGGCTGGAGGGGAGAACGCAGGTCCTCACGCATCTCCTGAGGAAAGGAAGGAGAAGGTCCCCAGTCCTCATCTCAGCCAGCTGGTAGTCCTGACAGCTAGTGATACGCTTTATGGCTTGGCTGAGAGAGTCGTCGCCACTGAATCACTGTAAGCTACTTTAAACCGCCGTACTTAAAGAAATAATTCAACCAAAAGTGAAAGTTATTTTTGTTTTATTTACCTACCCTTGTTTTTGTTACAATCATGTACATAGTACATCCGCACAACATGGATTTATTTTATTAAATAAATTAAATGTTATTTTATTCATAAAGAAGCCTCTTATGTTAACCAAGGCTGTGCTTGATTTGATCAAGAATACATTAAAAACAGAAATATTGCAAAATATAATGTCAATTTTGTCAAATGTATTTTCTATTTTCACATACATTTACTGTACAAAATGCTTAATATTTTTGTGGAAACTTTGATTCATTTTTTTCAGGGTTGTTTGAATAAAAAGCTTAAAAGAAGAGCATTTATGTGAAAAAGATAAATGTCATTTTTTTTATCAATGTAATGCATGCTTGCTAAATGAAAGTGTAATTTTATTTTTTTTATTTTAATAACTTTGAATAGTAGTGTACTTATGCATAATGCATTCCCTTTTGGATGAGCTATTTCTTTAACTAGTGCCATCAAGATATCAGTGTTTTAAGAAATTTCTGCACTTAAAAAGAGAAGGCAGCCAGATGGCATCTGGATCATATATCCAGCTGTGACGTCTTTTGTAGCAGAAGCGGAATGAGACTTGCAAATGAACACATTTACATTAAAAAGCTGGTTGACTCTTGTCTTGTGATCAAGCTTACTGTTGCTAGGTGATGAACGTCTAACCCCAGCAGCCCCTTTCAACCAAGCCTGTCTAACCCAATCAGTCATATCACTGTGGTTATCATCTAATCAGCGAACCCCATTAAGCCTTGCTTTTCTCCTGATGAGTCTACAGAGGTGGGCTGAACCAGCTTCGGCAACAGCTAGGGGAGTTCATTTCATTAAGTGATATGATGCCGCAGGGGCTGATGAGAGCTACCTGAATTTCCACCGTAATCCTGAAGAGGAATTCGTCAGGCCTCCAAACCAAGTTTTAACTTCCAGTCCTCCTGTTCTGACCTTTATCCCTTTCGACTGATTGTTCAGCAAGACGTTAAGCCTTCGTGCAACAGCAGGGGATCCTCCCTTGCACATTCGCAGAGAGTTTGATCCTCCCTATAGTTGCTTTGGATGCATCCAGATGGCGTTCGATTCATGCCAAGCTTTGTGCTGGAGATCGTTTTCAAAGTCTTAGATTGAAGACGGATCAGGAGATCCAGAGTTAAAGCCTGGAAAAGGTTCTTCTCAGGAAAGAATGACTCTTTGCTTTAACGTGATGCACAGAAACTCCACCACATTGAGTCATCAAAGCCATGAAGGTCTCCTCTCTCTGCACTCCTTGTGGAGCGTGTACATGCTCTGAATGCACTACACTTGAAACGACCATTGTTTTTTTTTTTTGTTTTTTTTTTCAGCGAAGGTTAGTGGCAGTACAACCTCCTATTTGCCCCCCCAATCCTCCCCCTGCACGTCCTTTCTTAATGGAATAATCAATGAAGGCTGCAAAGTCTCAGCAGAGAACAGGCATGAGGGTGTGAACGATAAGCGACAAAACAGGGTCTCTTGTTACTTTCCGAGTGCTGTGTTTATACAAGCATAACCGTGCAAACCTTAGATTATACCCTGTTCCATCGGCACCACAACAGACCTATTTCAAGATCAAGTATTTTAACTATCAAAAAATCAAAGTGACCTCTTACTTGCTTTTCCCTCCCACATAAATGCTACATATTTAAATGTAATTTGCTTCTGCCCTGATCATGATGCACTTGATTCAATGATTACCTTCACATTTATTTTGGCTGTTGTAATTAAATCTTCTTGAGAACACATTGTTGCTTGCTTGTCAGGGCTCTGTAATAGGAACATTATTTATATTTCACAACATTCCTGTTTTTACTGTTTTTCATTGTGAACTTTTTACAGTACTTTTTCAGTACATCACAGAAAACCAAACGTCAAATTTAGAAAGTTAACCACATTAGCTATGTTTCCATCAAGTGGCTTCTCCCACTTTTCTTTGTGATATTTAGTGCCAGTATATCAGGAAGTGATGATTTTGTTCTCTTTGACTCATCGGATGGAAACAGTTTTTATTCGCAAATGTTTTATGCGACATTTCTTATTCTATGAAGTTAAATTTGCAACTTTGGATGGAAACCCCGCTACTGAGTAATTGTTGTTTAGTGCTGCTTTCATGCATGTCTCAGCAGTCTTCCAACATGCAATACAGTTTTACGTATTCTGCTTTTAATCAATTCTAGTGCTCATTAGGTGTTATATGCAAATATTTGGGCTCTTATTGCTCAATGAACACTTATCTCTGTATGTGGGCTGTCATTAGCATAAATTATCTGGTACCTTATGCATTGTGTTGGTGGGTGGGTACTGACTTTATGAAGTTTCCGGGTTGTGCACAGCCATTGGCGGCAGAAGGAATCAATGATTTGTAATTACCTCTTCCCTCAGTTAAAGAGGCTGTTTTTTCTTGCATGCAGAATTTTGTTTCGTTTCCTGGATGCAGTTGATTTGTTCAGACAATATAAATGCATTTTATGACTGTGAGCTAACTTTGTTTTCAAATTGTAGAACTTTGGGTTGTAAGACAAAACAGGAGGGGAAAAAAATCAATTCAGCAGTTAGAAAATTATGCTAATGAATGGTAATTTCCCAACTCATTATTGCAGGGCCTATAAAAAGTATTCACCCCATGGACTTTTTCATGTTTTGTTGTTTTAAAGCACTGAATCACAGTGAACTTAATTTGTAAAATTATACATGTAAAATAATTCTTGTTAGTTTTTTAGTTTTTTTTTTTTTGCTGTTGAAATATTTTTTGCATTATTATTATGCATCTTTGTGTTTGTTGCAGATTTCAAAAGGAGTTTTTGAAATTTCAAAGGAGTTTAAATTCAGCGTAAAAATAAATTCTGACTTAAAGGGGGGAAACAATTACTTTGTGTTTAATAACTGTAGTAAATTTTGACCAATTTGAAGACACTTTTCATTTTGACATGAAAAAGTATTTTTCTGTATATCAGTCAAAAAAAAAAAAGGGTGAATACTTTTTATAGTTACTGCAGCTCTTAATATAGAAGCTCTTATATCCAGCACTCAGTCTCTGTCTGTAGCTCGTGTCTGAAAATAAAATGAAAGCAGACAAATGTTAGGCTGACAAATGTAAGCCTCAAACTTCCTAGTCAGATCATACTTTTTTTCACCAACATAACTAGTTTTCAGCACAGCCAGTTCCCTGTGGGTAACCGATATGTAGCGATTGTGTGCCGCTGCAAACATGCAGAAAACACTCTCTTACTTGTGCCTTTTTTTTTCCCTCGCAGAGTTTTTCTGGCAGAGCAGTTTGAGTTCCTTCAGCCTCATCTTGACACCATGATGCCTTCAGCCAAGAAGCCCTTTCTTCAGCAGTTCTACTCACAGGTCAGTTTCATCCCAATATTTATGGCCCTGACCTTTACAGTTTCTTTTTTTGAGAATCTCCTTTCTCTCTGACAGGGTGTGTAGTGTAATGTGTAACTTTTGCTATATGTTATACATTGGATCTTGGATATTTAAGAGACACTAAAGTTTGTTTTTCACTGTTTAGCTGGGTGTTATGTGTAGGTACTCTTAATTGTGAGCTTTTCTATGCTGTTTTCTCTGTAGACTGTATCTACAGCCAGCGAGCTCCGCAAACCCATTTACTGGATAGTGGCGGCCAAAGCCATAGATTACGAACAGATGCTGTTACTGATGGCGGGAGTGAAATGGGACATTAAAGAGATAATGTCACAGCACAATGTCTATGTGGATGTCCTTTTAAAGGTAATGTGTTTGTGAGGCCGTGCAGTGGATTTTATGTCCGAGAATAATGTGTTGCCTCCTTTCTGTTCATTTTCACACTAGAGGAAATCGGTTGGGAGTTCACTTAGATGTGCATCAGTAAAGACCAGCCAACCTTTTCTTCATCTATAGTTTATTCTTGGCAATTTCTTTCCTTCTCTATAGTCAATTACAACATGGTTTGTTGAGTTTTAAGAAAACTGTCATGCCACTGTAGGAGGGCATTGCTGACATGTCCTATCCACTCATCTGCTGTACTCACCTGACAGGAAGCAGGATGATCAAAATGTGTGGTGTCAGAATGTGTGTGTCAGAAGGTTATCCAGAGGTCTAAAGTTAAGGTTGACATGCTGGGTTTAACTGAGAGAGACAGGCAACTCCTCAAACACTGTGCAAACGCTCACTCAAGTGACGGGTTTGATTATGGGTTGACTTTACTGATGAGGTGAAGAATATCGGCTCCTGGGTGTTAGAGTCTGAATTATTTCTTATTTATCTATAGTTTACATGACAAACAACTGTGTAGAGGAGCATTACTTCTTAAAAAAAAAAGTAACATTACGTTATTGTTTTACTCCTATACACACACAGTTAAAAAATTATATTTTACATTTATTTTAAATAAATGCAAATGCATATATTTCAGCACATTTAATTAGAAATAATTAAAGTGTGTGTGTATTTATTTTAATTAAATTAATTGTGCAGCAGATCAGCACATTACCATGATTTCAGAAGGATCATGTGACACTAGAGACTGGATTAATACCTTCTGAAAATTCAGCTTTTCATCATAGAAATACATTTCTTCTTAAAATATATTAAATAGACTACAGTTATTTTAAATTGTAATAATATTGCACAATATCACTGTTTTTACTGTATTTTTAATCGAATAAATGCAGCTTTGTTGAGTATAAGATACTACTTTTAAAATATTCTTACCAACCTCAAACTATTGAATAGTACTGTATATAGGTACTGCATAATAATATTGTATATATATATATATATATATATATATATATATATATATATATATATATATATATATATATATATATATATATATATATATATATATATATATATATATAGCCAACTTTGAGTTATAATCAGTATTTGATTTCTGAATGAATTGCAGCGCTGGCACAGCCGATAAATTCTCATTAACTGAAATGAAGTCTAAGTGCGTAGTCATGTGCAGTGGACCTTGTGTTGTTGAACCCATGCCCACTCATACAGCTGCACGTTTAAAGTGAGATAATTCAGGTTAAGTGCTGCTCCTCTGGGTGCTGCTGTGGAGAGACTTGTGGGATTTGAACTCTTGAATGAAAGCCCAGTACAGCTGTCACTGTCCCCTGTCACTGTTGCTATTTCACATGCAGCACATTACGAATGCATGGAAATGCCACGTCTATGTTATAATTTACTGGCCCAATTGTGACTTCCACTGGAGCAAACAAACAAGTTGATGCTCACAACGAGTAGGCATGATTGATATGTTTACCCTAAGGTTGCTAGTTAGCTTTCTTCATGCAGATTTGTATTATTCCTTCCAATTTTTTTCCTCTTGCCTAATGACTGTGCCTCATGAATTCTTCTAGATTGAAAGATCACGTTATCAATTATTTGTCAGGATCTGAATTATTAAAACGGTCAGGCTTTGGGAGTCACATGAATTTGAGGGGCAAGTTTAAAAGGGAAAAGTTATCCCATGTCTCAGTTCAGTATGACTGGACTGAGGGTGTCTCATTCCTTTGCATGTCCACATCTCTTCTATAACCTCTGCTCATTAGCCTATATGAATTTTGCATGGAGTTAGGGAGTGATTTGAATGGCTGGCGCATATATTGAGACAAAAAAGGCTCCGAGAGCAGATGGGGTTTCACAATTGAATTATCTTTTTGGCTTATTTGCTGAGGAAGCTCGATGAATCCGAAATATGCATAATCATGTGGATTTACATAAGTTCCTGATCCGAGCTGCAAAGTTTTAGTGGGAAATGTAATGGAGCTTGGCTGCTAATGAAGAAATGAGGCTCACCTTTGTGCGCCCACTAAGCTGAGTGAAGCCGCTGTGGCCGTTTCTCCTGGTGCCATCATTGTAACCCTGTGCCAAGTCTGTTTGTTGAAGCCAATTTGTCTGGGTTTGCCAAGTTGACTGAATTAATTATGTAACACTGGAAATACTGCAGTGACTCACACTGACTCTTGCTCTTTTTAAAATTACCAAGAAAATGGTGTCCCATAAAGGACATTTGCCTATATGTATTAGTAAATGTCACAATTAGTTGCCTGCATTATAGAGCAGGAATGCACTGTTATTTGTCTCTAACTGCCATGTACTGGGTGAACCAGTTCTTATTTCTATAGGTTAAAATAAGCTGTTAATTTTTTTTTTTTTACAGAAATGAAAATTCTGTCATCATTTAAATGCCGTTCTCAAACTTTGATTTCTGTGGAACACAAAAGGAAATTTTAAATAATTTTTCAGCTGTTTTTGTCCAAACAATGCAATTCAGTCTGGACCAAACAACAATGGACCCCTTTGACTTTTGTTGGATGGGGGATGGGGGATGGGGGGGATAAATGTTAAAGTATCTTCTTTTTCTTATAGGGATAGTTCACCCAAAAATGAAAATTACCCCATGATTTACTCACCCTCAAGCCATCTTATTTTATAGGCCAGTAGTTCAAATTTTTACTTGCCCTGCTAAAATTTTCACTGAGCCCGCATTAAAGAATAAAATAAAAGTAAAGAAAAGAAAACGGGCCTATAAAATAAGCCTAGTTATTGTTTTCGTTGTTTTTGATACATGTAACCTTAATAAATAATGTTATGACACCAAAAGCTATACTAGATTAATTCACTTAATTTTTAAATATCGTTAGACAAGTAAACAGTAAGTAATAAAATAGGAACAAATAATCAAATTACAAGTAAGAGCACAAATAAATACAACAGAATAAACATAAATGAAATAAACAGTGTTTTTCAGGTTTTTGTGTAGGCTTAAACCTGTTTCTGGTACAGAAATTGTAATCTAATGTAGTATAACTATTAAACTTTATTTACGTTAATCAGTCAAGAGCAGTTATAGATGCATAAATAATGTTTTGAAATGTAGAAAATATAAAACGATAAATACTGTTATTTAAAATTATGTATAAAATAAAAAGATACTTTAAATTAAAACCGCCAGCAGGTGGCAGCAAGTCCCTGTTAATGAGCGAGTCATTGAGATTCAACCAATTTATTCAAACGGCAGGTTCATTCAGGAAGTGTTGCTCAGAGATGCAAATACTTGGCGAAACAAGCGATTTGGTGTCTAAAATATAAGTCACTTAATATAAACTGCTAGTTTATTAAACTGTACGTTGTATAAAATCAATATCACATTTGTAATCATGCTTATATTTGGATAAAAATGGAGCTCTTTGTATAATATTGGCTAACTATATTACATTATATAAATATAAAAGACATACACGGGCTTTTTTGTCCCTTATCTTGAATTCTGGGGGCATTCTAAATGCATTTTAATAGACTAAATCACGTAGTGAAATCCTGCACTAAATATGCACGTGCACTAGACTAACATAACGTCACGTAGTGTATGTGTGAACTCAATGGGATTGTTTTTGTAAAGTGAGGGATATACTCGGTAATGTCAGATCGTTAAATCAACAATTACGATATCATAGGCGATATACGCATACCCTAGCTTACAGCACTGACCCGATCGGGCAAGTGACAGTTCCGTCTACTGTCCCAGGCCCCCAGGCAATCGGGCAGTCCTTACTGTCAGCCCTGATATGTCTTTTTTTGTTTGTTTTTTTTTGTTTTTTTAGACGAATACAATCACAGTTATACTATAAAAATGTCCTGGCTCTTCCAAGCTTTATAATGGCAGTGATTTTTGAAGACCAAAAAAGTGCATCCATCAATCATAAAAAAAGTGCTCCACGCAGCTCCATGGGGTTAATAAAGGCCTTCTGAAGTGAAGGGCTGCATTTGTGTAAGAATACGTGCATGCTAAGCTTGCACAAACTCTGAAGATTAAATATGATTTGTTTTCTTAGATTTTTCTGCTAATTGATTTAAGAGACTGATATTGTGACCAATTCGAACCAATACTGTTGACAGCTCAGAAGTGACATTTCCGTTCTTTAGGATGTAAGTGGGTTAAACCTTCATGTGGTTTTTCATCATACAGCATTTTTTTTGCACTGCAAGACTTGTTAGAAATCAAAAACATTTCCGTTTGCATTGCTTTAATGCTTATCAACATGACTGAAAGCAGATAATCTGATCTATGTTTAGTGTGATTAGTTTCTTGGTATGAATTCTTACACTGTCTTTTGCAGGAACTATAAATTATAATTAGATACTGAGAAACAGTAATCTTGACACCAGCACTTCTGTGTTCTTCTTAAAACCATATTTCTAAGCTGTAAAATAAACTCGATATTTTAAAAATTAATTCAGAAGATTAAAGGTAGCAAAATAACCCAGACAACTTGCACAGCAGTTTTAGTGCTCTTGGCTTTGTATCAACATTCAAGGTGCGAGCCCACAGTACATGTAGTCCTTGGCTCTCAAATGAGCCATATGTCATTGCGTTAAGAAAGTTATGGGCGGGTTTTCCTGTCACAAGTGAAAGAGAAATGGGCTCGAGCACAGCTGAAACAACACCTCCTTGAGCAGCCGGCTTATACAGTACAGGTTTTTGTACGTGGCACGGCTTTATCGAGACATCTGCACTGCAGAGACAGTTTCTTTGTATAGCCTGGATCCTGTAGGTTTGACAACCTGGTCTGCCAATATGGCTCCAGTGAACATTTATAGACTGATTTTTCCACTTCTCTGATTCTGTGATTAATTTACACCTTTGTTGGGATTTCTGGACTTGTACGGCATGCTTAAGCAAAACCGCTTCTAGCCCGTTCGTGACCTCTCATCCAGATGGTTCCAACACCACCCAATAAGAACGTTGTGATTAAGGTGAACGGTTAACGGCAAGCACTAGACACAAGGGAGGATGCAACACAAAATGGTTAAGGGTCAATGACAACTAAGAGTGTGTCCCCTATAACGCAATCTTTTAGCAATCTAGGTTAAAATGCACATGAAAAATTCTTAGAAATGTACTGTTTGTAATCATGTGGGTTTCATGCAATTTTGAAAAACTTACACGACGTTTTCAAGAAATGTTTCAGTTCAGTATCCTGTTATGTGGCCAAGTAAAAAGTGACCTATTTTCCTTGAGTATATACTAATCATCATCGTTTAAAAAATATATATATATATATTTTTCAGAAATATTGTTAAATTATTTATTCATAAATATAGTTTTTGAGGCTTTATATTCAATGTGTTGTGAGTTTTATAACCCTGACATTTTTTACTCAAAAATATCCAAATATATTTTAGAAGAGGTCCATTCAAGTCATTCCATGTATGGATTCCATTTATAATGGTTTTCATTTATTATGAATCTTTTTTTAAATTAATGAATTGATCCAAACAAAACATGAGCGGCATGACATTGATCCATATATCATCATCTGTTTTCTGCAGGAGTTTGAGAAGTTTAACCAGAGACTGGGAGATGTGTCGAAAATAGTTCGGATTCCTCTGCCTGTGTCCAATGTCTTATGGGAGCACTGCATCCGTCTGGCCAACAGGACATTAGTGGAGGGGTAAGTGGGCTACCAAGCTGAACCAAAGGGGTGTGGATGTCTGTGAGACCACCTGCTCTCAGATAAATCTCCTACCACAGAGTGTTTTTATTGGAGTACTGGCCATCACAAACCACTCCCAAACAAAGAAAATAGCTTGCAGGAGCAGTTGGATCACATACAGGTCCACTGAGTTCAGCAATGGCCAGAGAACCTCATATTACTGTGGCAATACCACTTCACATTGGTAGTATTGATGGAACTAGGATGGATAGTGCTTTCTATTTTATTTTATAAATCCTCTAAATCCAGTAAATGTATCTTTTAGTCATTTACTTACAAAAAGTATTTACCTCTCAGCTTCTCTTTAAGCCTATATTGTTAAATATTATATACTTTATTAAGTATTATTACTTTGCCAAATTGTTGTCACAAAGTTTCAGTTCCTCCTATTGAAAAGCAACCACAGAATATGGGATTGTCACCATCTTGCTTGGTATTTTTGGTATTGCCCTGTATTTGGTGTGCCAAACACAGCACTTCACTTTCAGGCCAAAGAGCTCAAGTTTAGTCTCATCAGACCACAAAATATTCTTCCAATAGATTTCATGTTTTGTCACAAGGCTTCTAGCAAATTCCAGGCTGACTTCATGTTGGCTTGTCTCAAAAGTGACTTTCTTCTGGCTGATCTTCCAAAGAGGCATAAGATGTCAAATACTCAACACTTGCTGATGTCTAGACAGTTTTTCCCCTTTCGTTCAAACTGCTCTGGAATTCCATGTAGTCCATCTGGCAACTTGGTCATTTTTCTTACAAATGGCCTTTTTATCCAGTTGCTTGGTTTTGTAAGATGGGCTGACCTTAGAAGTGTTTGGGTTGTGCCACGCTCTTTCCGTTTTGCTTTAATGGACGTAGAAGGTTAAAAGCTTTGCCAGTCTTTTTATAACCATCTACTTTCCTCCTAACAACTTCTTCTTGAAGTTCCTCAGGCAGATCTCAATTGATTAAATCTTCTCACAAAGTCAGTGATATTTACGCTACAAGAAAGCACAAGTGAACACCAGTGGATTTGACATGAGTTTGAATCTGCTACACTGATCTCTGGATAATTGAATGTCTTATCCAGTATAATTCAATTGTATTTAACAGAAAGGACGAGTACAGTAAAAATTGTGAAATATTATAACAACTTTTATTAGCTGTTTTCAATTTTAATGTTTTAAAATGTCATTTACTCCTGTGATGGCAAAGCTGAATTTTCAGCAGCCATTACTCCAATCGTCAGTATCACTCGATCCTTCAGAAATCATTTTAATATGCTGATTTGGTGCTCAAGTAATGTTTCTTTTTATTTTCAGTGTTGAAAACCATTATGTGTATTGCTTGATTATTTTTGTGTAAACAGTGGTACTTTTTTCCCTGAATTCCTTGATAAATTATAGAACTTCCTTCAATAGTATATTCACTCTTAAAGCAAATGTGCTCATAGCCAGATGCTTTTAAACCACAGCTATATGCATTAAAACAGCAAATCTGATCGAAAGGTTTAGTTTCTCCTGTTCTTTTAGTGGAGTGTTTAACTAGCAAGACAAGCTTTTGGCTTTTTCAATTATGGCTTGGCTGGCAGTGATTGTTTTGAGAGATGCAAACCCTTTATCACTGGGGACTTGTGGGTGTGGGAAATCTTGTGCCATGTGTTGATGATATTTGATTTAAGATGAGAAACACTGAGGTTTTCAGCTGCCTCATCCATCTTGTGTTTGGAACAGCTCTTGTCATTGTATTTACGTGTAGCGCTTTTCCCCAGTTTTACCTTTTTCCTGAGGCATGCTCCTACTGTAGATATTGTAAAAATGCATTAGTTCTGTGAGGATTCATCAAATGTCAGTAATGACTTTGTGCCATGAGCAGAATGCCTTTGTTGCTCTCAAATAGCCGAATATATAAATCCATCAATATTGTTTGATTTCTTCATATTTATTTTTCCTTCTTGTTTCCTCTTCTTGCACCATCCTTCTTGCACCCGTCTCCTTGTCATTAGTCGTGAGCCAGATTATTGTAAATGAATGTCAGAGAAGTTTGCATGGCATGGTGCGACAAGCAACTTAGAAGCCATGTCTTCTCCAAAGAGCTGGTTGTCAACCTGTCTTCCATCACTCTCTCCCTCCTTACCCCAGAATATTATCTTCAGTGTGCTGGCAATCTTGAAGCTCACAAACCTGCAGAGAAGCTCTTATACTCGTCACCCCCTCAACATAATGGAGATTTGCTGGGAGCACATTTGACATGAGTTGACAGGCACCTCTTGACTACAGAGAGGTTCTTCATAGTAAAGCTTCACTGTAGATATCTGGATTTAGTCACATATGAGAATAATGCATTTCTCTTGCCGTGTAATTCATTGATTATTCATTTCTATAGCTCGGGAGTGCATAAAGAAGTAATAACACACTGTCCAGAGATGAAAAGGCTTTTTTTAAACAACTGAAAAGCCCAGATAGAGTGTGAAACAAAAGCACAGATGGACTGATGTGGAATGACCATATGTTCCCAGAATATCTAAGAATCTTCTACAAACTCATCATTCCTGTGTTGTTCAGCCCATCTGGGCTGCCGCTGGCCAAATGTGTGCTTTGGTTAAAATCACCTTTTGGCGCATTCCATAATAGTTTGCCCTCTATAAAGTCTGCATACTCCATTTATACAGAGTGCCACACATTAAGACTCAAACACCTGGAGGACAATTTAAAATCATAGGTAGATAATCAGTATGGTAATGATTTATTTTGTCAATTAATTAGTCAGAAATTTGGGTAAGGTTTAGGCTTCCAGTAACATCAGCTTGTCACAATCCTCTGATTTCAGAGGTAGCTTAGGTGCAGGACTGTGATTGTATAAAAGGATGTTTTTTGGTAAGACAAAATATATATAGTTGATAAGAGCATGGCCCAGCATAGATTGGCAAGCACCTCCTGGCAGGATTCAGCTGTACACCTGCATCATAAGGTCAAGGGCCACTTGTTTGAAAATGGCAGAGCACAATCTTTGAGGGCAGGTTGTTTGAAAGAGGTGTTAAAGAGGCTGTCTTTGTGTAGCTGGAGCGGTCTGTATCCGCTGCTTTCTCTGCCTGTGCAGTTTTGCTCAAAACTGAACAGTGATTGCTATTGCAGGGAGTTAATGCTCTCTGTAATCATCACATGTTCAGGTAGACAGCATCCACTGCGTTTTGTAAACTGAGAAAATTACTGTCGTCCTACAGCTGATTAAATGCTGGGATAGTTCCCGAAACATTAAAGGGTTACTCCACCCAAAAATGGAAATTTTGTCATTGATCACTTACCCCCATGTCGTTCCAAACCCGTAAAAGCTTTGTTCGTCTTCGGAACACAATTTGACTTGTGACCGCCCCATTGATGGGGTGGAGTAACCCTTTAATAATAATTTAATAATAATTATGAAATGCCAAAAAAAAAGTCAGTTGTGAACAAATGTTATACTTGTTTGATGTTTTGCAACTCCTTTATAAAATAAATAAATCAGTAAATTAATTTTAAAATTACAGTCTATGATTGAATTCGCTGTGGTATTGTGTATTAAAATGGTTTGAATTTGAGACCTTTTTTACTCACCAGTAAGCAATGATGCCATTTTAAAATGTTAAAAGATTTTTATTTATAGTGTAGTGTCATTTATTGCATCTTTTTATCTTTGATTTTAGAAAGAAAGAATAAGAAGCTTGAGCACTAAATAACCAAATTTCTGAAGGATCATGACACTGATATATGATAAAACTAATGGCTGCTGAAAATTCAGCTTTGACATTACAGGAATAAATTATTTTCAAAATTATTTCAAAATAATTACTGTTTTTAAACAAATAAATTCTCAAGAAACTCCAAATTCTTGAACAGTAGCATTTATATTCATAACTAAAAAGCATTTAATCTTTAAAGTACCATTACGTGTAATTAGGTGAAGAGACAATTTTCGAAAAAATCTTCCAAAATCTAAATGGCCCCTTAGCTAATTCATCCTAGCACCAACTCTAATGATACCCATTTCAGCCGCTCTTTTTACAAGTAGACTCTGCCAGTGCAGCGCCGAGTTGCATTCCAAATCATTGCCGGCCATCAAGCAGAACGTGACAAGAAGAAGGAAGGAGGCAGGGAAACAGAGGGATATATTGGCAGACTGGATATACTCAATAGGCCCAGCAATATCTTTCCCCTCACAGAAAGTAATTACACCGCTGTCAGCCGAAAAGTAAACAGGGGTGTCAACGGCACTGAACTCTGCATGGATGCTTGTTTGCCTTGGATGCAACTACACTATAAATCGATGCTTTGGTTGTGTTGGATGCTTAGGGCTCAGGACTGCAAACCGAGACCGTCAAGCTGTACAAATCAAAAGGTGTCAAACTAAACAAATGGCAAATTTGACCAAAAATGGCCCTCAGCATTTGGTGTCTCTTACCAGTCAAAGGCGGAGTTGTCTTTTGGCTTAAATGCCATATCCCGCAGCCTCTATTAATATTATTTAAGCTGTCAAACCAGATATGTGGAGCATATATGCCGATTTATTATTTTATGAGTATGCACCCCAATATTTTAACATTTTTATCATGTCTTTACATTCAGAAAGGGACTTAGAAATAATGATCTCAGCTAGTGTAAATCTTGTTATATGGCCCTGGAAGATTAGAAGACTTGATTCTGATTGGTTAAACACTGCATTGTTGCTCTATTTATCTATTTATTGATGTATTCTTATTGACATTCCATTGACAATTATGGTGGCCTAGCGGTTAGCGAGGTTCCAGGTTCAGTCACTGATAGGACATAAGGTTAAACGTTAGCCGTAGAGTTACAAGCACCATCGTGCTCATGAGCAAGACGCTTAACCTGAGGTTACTGTAGGGAACTCTCTATGATTAATGTAGCGTAAACTGTCAACAGTTAATGAATGCCCTTTATCTGTTGACGTACACTCACCTCTGCTCTCCTTCTCTCCTGCTGTCTGCCAGCTATGCAAATGTGAAGAAATGCAGTAATGAAGGACGTGCGCTGATGCAGCTGGACTTCCAGCAGTTCCTGATGAAGCTGGAGAAGCTCACCGACCTCAGACCGATTCCAGACAAGGAGTTCGTGGAGACCTACATCAAGGCATACTACCTTACTGAGAATGACATGGAGCAGTTCATCAAGAACCACAGGGTAAGACGGATGACACCTGACAACACAATTTAGGCAGGTTGTTAAAAGTATATATGTGTATATGTGTGTGTATATATATATATATATATATATGTATATGTATATATATATATATATATATATATATATATATATATATATATATATATATATATATATATATATATATATATATATATATATATATATATATATATATATATATATATATATATATATGGGTGTGGGTGTGTGTATGTATGTATGCATGTATGTGTGTGTGTGTATATATATATATATATATATATATATATATATATATATATATATATATATATATATATATATATATATATATATATATATATATATATATATATATATGTAGTGCAGCACTAATTGATTCCTATTTAAAAGCCCTGTGATGCTGCTTAGTAAAGCATGTCATGCAAGGCTGTAAGGCGTCTCTAGTAGAGATTTATCACAAATTTGTTTTGTGTTTGACCAGGAGTACTCTATGAAGCAGCTGACTAACCTGGTCAACGTCTGCCTTGGGTCCCACATCAACAAGAAAGCACGACAGAAACTCCTCGCAGCTATTGATGACATTGACCGGCCGAAAAGATAAATAAATGTCACCGAACCACCAGAAAACACAAACACACACACCTTCAATGTTACAGTTACTTGTCCAATGTCTATTATCGTGCACGGCCTGCATTTTTTTAACCATGTAAACGTTTGCAGTTTCTGTTTACGTTTTATAACCAATGTAAGCAGGATGTGCTCTGACTTTGTATGAAGCGGTCATTTGAAGGGCTGTAAAGGATAATGGATAATTGTGTTATCAGTATCACTTGAATCACAACACGAATGAATGACTCATGTGCTATCAAACAGTAATTTAAACATAGCTGTGGCTAAGCAACCATGTTCTTCTGCCATATTTCCCTTTTTGAGGAATTTGTGCTGCATCTGCTTTTTTAAAATGATACCAAGATTCCCTCTAACACACAGAGACTCCGTCTCTGATACTTTACACAAAAAGCATGTGTGTTCCTTGTCTGTTTTTGACAGGTCACTGTCATTTCGCTAGCTGTGCGTCGCTGGTCTCGCCCTGTTACAGATTCTAGAGACGTATTGTAGTGTTGTTGTCATTTGTCATGAAACACATTTGTGCAGGAACGTGATTACTTAAATGTTAATAGTAATAACAGAGCAAGACTCTAAAAAAGACCTGAAACCTTCCTGTTAGAAAGTGATAAAACTATTTATTTCAGATACCGTACATCTGAAATGCAGAGAAAAACTGTATTTCTCCTGCTGAAATGTGTTGCTTTGTTTGTGGTTACTAAATTGTGTAATACTATTCAGCTGTACCAAGTTGAAGGCAAGGTCGTTCAATAAATACGCTAACATTTTTATCATTTGTTTCATCCTTTTTTGTGGTATGAAATCACAATATGCCAATGTATTCATTTTGATGTTCAAGTGTTCTGAAATCCTCACATTAAAAAAACATATTGGCTGAATGTAAGCTGTGTGCTCAGTGAAATTGAAAAATGAAGTCGCTGATCTGAATCCCTGAGCATGCCTCTGTTTCCCGCTCTAGTCTAGCTGTTAGAAGTTAGCGTAGGACTGGACTCTCCTTCCGGACAGTCAGCAGAAGAAAAACTCGCCGCCATTTATAGAACCTGCTCAGATATTTTTAGAGCAGGTTTGCTGTTTTTTTTTTAAATCCGAGTACACCACATGCTTTAGTAGAAGCTCATTGATCAACAGTTAGCTTATCAGCACACATTACAAATCCTGAATTTTTATTTATTTTTTTAAGTTCTTTAACAACTTTCCACAATGACATATTACCCTTCAGGTATGTTTTTTTTTCTTCACCATGCGCTGTGCAGTTCCCTTTAATCCTCTATAGGAAGTACAGCTTTAGCACTAATTAATTGGCTTCTCTTTCTCCTGTTGTGCTGCACTTTAAATAGCCTGTTTGGGATGGAGAGTATGTATTGATTTGGCCGTGACTCATTGTGAGTGGGAGGCATTTTTATGGTTTTTTAATGGCCAGCAGGGGGGCCGTCTGGAAACCATTGTGTTCTAAAACATGAGGACCACCTGAGAGAACATCCTCTCTCACACTTTCATAACCATGCATAGCAGTTTATCATTCACTGAAATATGGAAATACAGTGCCAGAGAATTTCTCCTATGAACTGGTAACACTCATTCATGGTGCATGTAATTTCATTTACTAGTAAAATCTGATCTACTAGAAAGATCAAAAACAAACAAATGTAGAGGGTTCTCTTTCCTCAAAACCTCAAAAATCGCTTTCGGTTATCAAATAATTCAGCTATTTCATAATGCAAATATTTAAAAAATAGATATTCTATTAAAAAATGCTTAATGTTAACCCATCCATATCAGCATGACTTCAGTTCTGCAATATTTTGACATATTCAGTGTTCTGCACTGAAAATATAACTTATCACAAGAACAATATTTGCATATACTGTATAATAATTGCAATTTATCTTCTTTCTAACATCTGTTTGTATACTTAATTACGGTTGGTCTTCTTCCTTGCATACGTATAAGCAACTATAGCTGCCAGAATCAGCTTCTAAAAACCTAATTTTACCTAAAAAGCCAGAACTAATTTTTCTGCCTTGCAAGCCCAGGAATTGCAAGTGTAGTTGTATCTGTCGCAAGTATTCACATTAATGGAATAGATTCGGACACATTTTGCAAAGCTGTCTCTGTTAATTGATTTCATAATGTAAGTGCTGTCTGCTTTGCTTAACACAGAGTTTGGACTTCATGCTGTTTTATCAAAGGAGATTTATCATGGTGTTCTGGCTATATTCTGGAGCGCTTCATTACTGTCATGGCTGGTGTGCTGCAATTCCTCCACGGTGAACCTGCTTGAATCACACCACACTCAGGCATGTGCTCCTGATCAAGGTTGACTTTTTCACACTTGTTTATTTTAGATATCTGTGATCTGTGCTTCACTGGTTGTTGGTATACTTCATCAGCACAAATATTGGTGTTGCAGATGAACATGAATGATTTCATCAAGTTAGATACTGATTATAGTTCACTCAAACCCCTTTATATATACCCCTAATATCTTTTTCTTTCTGTTTTGGCCTTCTGTCAACACTAAGTTGATGCTTTGATTTACAAAAACTATAAGCTTTTTGAAAACGCTCTCCAAAGTGGATAAATTTGGTGGTGGTGGTGTTTGAACGGTATTTGAAAATGATGATGCATCGTGATATGATGCATATTGTACCCATATATATATATCTAGGTTTATACCAGTATTGTGCCTGTTTTGTGTTATTCACTTTCACACCTTTCCTAAAATGTTACGTTGTACACTCTTCATATTACAGTCCTGCAAAGATGACAGAAAATTGACTTGCAATTGCTGACCTGCAGAAAAACATGAGAGCAGTTACATTTTAGATCAAACATATAATTATGAGTTGAGTGTGACCTGGATGCATCATAAATAAATAAAATGATCCTGCCAGAAGAACTGCATGAAAACTTATGTCAGTATTGTCTCTGTGACCTTTTTATGAGGTTTTACGCATGCACAGCAAGGTGAATTTAGCATTTCCATACATTCCCCTATTTCAGCGTGAATGAATTTTTTGTTTTGTTTTGTTTTTTTTTAATCTTAAAAAGGCTAGTGTAGACGAAGAGTGTTTTGAAATGAAAACGCTGTTTTCAAATCTATCCGGATGAATGTAGACGTAGCCTAAGAGTGTATATGGATCTGAGTTTTTACTGGAAATAGTACACTTTCAGAGAATACTATTTAGGATGGATAGTATGCAAATTGGGATGTAGCAAATATTTTCAGACACCAGAAAGTGCAGTGTAATAGTTTAACATATTTGGCCATGTTTAAGTCCATTCAACAGAATTTTCCAACAGTTTTCCCTCAAAATAAGTACAGAAAATACACACATTACAAAGTAATCTTCAGTTTTCTTGAACTGTGCGGGCTCTGAGAATCTTCTCAAATCTGTCTATACTTTGTCCAATGCCATGAAAGGTTAATTAGGGAAAAACAGGACCATCAGTAATGATCAACAAGCTTAGTATTAATTAGCACACCAGTCCCTTTTAAAGTCACATGGACTAATTACCCTGAAGCCTTGTCATTTTTCTGATTGTCATGTTTTTCCTAATTGACCTTTACAGATCAACAGCTTCATAGACATTGTAAATGATTTCATTGCACAGAGTTACTCAATTATTAGTGGTGACATTTTTGTGATGGTCACATCAGCCGTTCTTCAGCTCCAGTGGTGCGGCACTGTCACTCAGCAAAGCTTTTCTTTGTCGTATTGAGACATCTGAGGTGACAGATTCAGTTATATACGGTATGATCGCTTGCGTTTACATGAGCGGCCTGGGAATTCATGCCAGGACTTATTGAATCTTATTGGTCCCATGGTGAAAGCCACATTCTTACATAGCTGGATTTATATCCCATGCACAGGTGTAGTGTAGCTTTGTCTTCCTTCTCAATCCATCTCTCTGTAAACAAAGAACACGGGGAAATGCGAGCACTGAGCACCCTGAAGGATCTGCGCTGGTTGCCCTGACAACACCCCCATCATTCAGTTTCAGGAGCATCTCACCATGGTAGCAGGATTACCGGCTAGACAGACTCGTGGCCACTTGTTTTTTTTTTTACTTTTGTGGGTCAGTGAGTTAGTTTGCTTTTGTTTAACACGCTCATTGCTACTTCCTCAATGCACTTGCATCTTGGGAAAAGCATCTGCACTTTTAAAAACAAAGGTTGTTAAGGTTTTTTTCAGCAATGCTATGCTATCGAAGAACAATCTGGGTTTCTCAAAGAACATTTGAATAATCTAAAGCTGCATTATAGTGTAATCCAGTTACAATTGCAAATTCACCTTTTTATCTACATTTTGGCCACAATGAGACAATGTTTTTATCCAGTGAAACCTGAGCATTCTGAAGACTCAAGACTCGGAAGACAAGTGGAAAACTTTTAAAAATGCAATTTTTGCACTGTTGAATGGACTTTAAAAATGGTGGTATTTGAAAACAATGCCGCATGTTTAGTCATGTGATGTGTATTGTACCAATATATATCTCTGTTTATACCATTATGTTCCTGCTGTGTTGTATACACTCTTAAAAAAGTTCTTTATTGGCATCTGTGTCAAGTCACTCAAGACAGAAAAACATACACAGGTTTGGAACAAACTACAGGGAGAGTAAATAACAATAGAATTTTCTTATTTGGTGAACTATCAATTTAAGGCCTTGTCCACACTAATACGTTTGAAAACGCATCTTTTTCTTTCTGTTGTGGCCTTCTGTCGACACTAAGTTGGTGCTTTGGTTTACAAAAACTATAAGCTTTTTGAAAACGCTCTCCAAAATGGATCAATTTGAAAACACTGTTTTCTGCGTGGTGGTGTTTGAAAACGATGATTCATCGTGATATGATTCATATTGTACCCATAGATATCTAGGTTTATACCAGTATTGTGCCTGTTTTGTGTTATTCACTTTCACACCTTTCCTAAAATGTTACGTTGTACACTCTTCAGTCCTGCAAAGATGACAGAAAATTGACTTGCTATTGCTGACCTGCAGAAAAACATGAGAGCAGTTACATTCATTGCTACTTCCTCAGTGCACTTGCATCTTGGGAAAAGCATCTGCACTTTTAAAAATAAAGGTTGTTAAGGTAATGCTATGCTATTGAAGAACAATTTGGGTTTCTCAAAGAACATTTGAATAATCCAAGGCTGCATTATAGTGTAATCCAGTTGCAATTGCAAATTCACCTTTTTATCTACATTTTGGTCACAATGAGACCGTTTTTATCCAGTGAAACCTGAGCATTCTGAAGACTCTCTCCCGAGTGGAAAACATTTAAAAATGCAAGTCACCTTTATTTATATAGCGCTTTTAACAATACAGAAAGTTTCATTTTCGCCATTATCAAACCATTAACTACGACTTCTGCATCAATAAACTCCTAATTTGCTACTTATTAATAGTTAGAAAAGTAGTTGTTAAGTTTAGGTTTTGGGTAGGATTAGGGTTGTAGAAAAGAAATGTACTTTATAAGTACAAATAAATAGCCAGTATGCTAATAAGCAACAGCTTTATAGTAAGAATTGGTCCCTGTTCTTAAGTGTCACCAAAGATTCTTTTAAAAACCGAAAGGTTCTTTGTTATTTTATTGCATCGATATGAAAACGCCATTTTGGAACCTTTATTTCATTGTGTAAATGTTACTTGTACATTCCTGCAAAGATTAGAGAATATTTACTTGCAATTGCATTTTAGATCAGAGATGAAATGCCTATTGGGGCTAATAAAATGAATAGCAAACTTTGTTAAAATTATAACTGAGAACTTTATTCTAACTGGTCTCAGTGAGCTTGTTTTACAATTTCCAAATGACTAAGTAAGATGACTAAGGCTTTCCAATATTTTGTGGACGAGAAGCCTTTGGAAATGAAACTGTATCCGGATTGTTGTAGACATGGCCTAAAGATTTTTTTTCCACTGTAAAGAACATTTTCTACAATAGAAAGGTTCTGTGGATGTGTAATGTTCTTCATAGATCAATCAGAGCCGTTGAAGATCTTTATTTTGTGGAGAAACAGTTTAACTTTTTGGGAAGTGTATTTGCTGATGCATGCCATTTTGACAGGCAGATGTATTTGATATCATTTTATCATTAATCATGAGTCTTATGCATTATGTTGACTATGCAGGAGGCTGTAATAAATCTGTCTCTAGACATTAAACGGTACATTGGCAGCATATGAGGACAGCTCAATATTTTGAGCAACGTCAGATCTGCAAGTTCTGCAGGTAACCAGCAATATCTAGAATTCAGACCTTGAGCATAATATGAGATGGCAGGTTGAAAGTATATTTATTGTGCAGTCAGTTTGTCTTATTGATTCAGCTCTGCCTTTAATTGGACTATCTGTGGGAAAAGAAGCGGTTGGTCGATAGAAGTGAAAGAGCAGCAAAACATTTGTTTACCTGGATATTCATATGAAATACCATCCGAATGCTACAGTATCACAAGTTTGTGAATGGTCAGATGGTTTTTCAAAAGTAGGCAGGCAAGCTTCATTTAAACACAAGATCTGTGGCGTCCAAGCCAGCAGTTTAGCTGCGGCTCTCGCTTTCTTTTAAAAGAGTGTTTAATTGAAATACGTCCTGTTTTATGGACATTTTTGTGCACAGTAAACCCCATTTAGGATTTAATTATGTGCTTTGATTTTTATGAAGACATTTCCAGTATTATTCTGATCATACTGTGAGTCTTAAGCTTTGTGAGTCTTAAGCTTTATGAGGCTGAAGGAATGGATATGATTGTTCTGCTCCATAAAGTCTGAGCTCTGTAATGTAAGAGAGTAACAAATCTCACAGCCAGCAGTCTTCCTGCCAGATTAATGCCATTTGGATGCAACACATTTTTGGATTTGTCTTCAGTGTGAGTTGTAGCCATACTTGAAAAGAAATTACATGAGTCATTCCATGAAAGGAGAGCCATTTGTATCCACAACATAAACAAAACAGAAATCTGCCATTATTGTGGAAGCTAAAACAGATGAATTAAAAATTTAATATATACATGTGTATGCATGTGTCCGTGTATATATAAAAAACGTGTAACTCTCTCTCTCTCTCTCTCTCTCTCTCTCTCTCTCTCTCTCTCGCTCTCATTCCTATATATATATATATATATATATATATATATATAACAACTGCAATCAAGCGTTTGTGATAACTTGCAATGAGTCTGTTACAGCGCTGTGGAGGAATTTTGGCCCACTCTTCTTTGCAGAATTGTTTTAATTCAGCCACACTGGAGGGTTTTCGAGCATGAACCGCCTTTTTAAGGTCATCCCACAGCATCTCAATAGGATTCAGGTCAGGACTTTGACTAGGCCACTGCAAAGTCTTCATTTTGTTTTTCTTCAGCCATTCAGAGGTGGAATTGCTGGTGTGTTTTGGATTATTGCCCTGCTGCGTAACCCAAATTCGCTTCAGCTTGAGGTCACGAACTGATGGCCGGACATTCTCCTTCAGGATTTTCTGATAGAGTGCAGAATTCATGGTTCCATCAATTATGGCAAGTCATCCAGGTCCTGAAGATGTAAAGCAGCCTCAGACCAACACACTACCACCACCATGTTTGACTGTTGGTATGATGTTCTTTTTATGAAATGCTGTGTTGGTTTTACGCCAGATGTAACGGGACACACACCTTCCAAAAACTTTTGTCGCATCAGTCCACAGAATACTGTATATGCCCAAAAGTCTTTGGGGATAATCAAGATATTTTGTAGCAAATGTGAGACGAGCCTTTGTGTTCTTTTTGGTCAGCAATGGCTTTTGCCTTGGAACTCTCCCATGGATGCTGTTTTTGCCCAGTCTCTTTCTTATTGTTGAATCATGAACACTGACCTTAATTGAGGCAAGTGAGGCCTGCAGTTCTTTAGATGTTGTTCTGGGTTCTTTTATTTAGTCTTTGTGCTCTTGGAGTAATTTTGGTAGGCCAGCCACTCCTGGGAAGGTTCACCACTATTCCAAGTTTGCTCCATTTGTGGATAATGGCTCTGACCATGGTTTGCTGGAGTCCCAAAGCCTTAGAAATGGCTTTATAACCCTTTCCAGACTGATACATGTAAACTATTTTGTTTCTCATTGGTTTATGAATTTCTTAAGATCGTGGAATGATGTGTTGCTCTTTAAACATGCTTCACTTTGTCAGACAGGTTCTATTTAAGTGATTTCTTGATTCAACAGGTCTGGCAGTAATCAGGCCTGGGTTTGGTTAGTGAAATTTAACTCCTTTCTAAAATAATGAGGTTAATCACAGTTCTTTCATGATTTAATAGGAAGGGGCAATTAATTTTTAAAATTAAATAATTAAAATTCCAAAGTAGATAAATTCACCAACATATTGTGCCATTTTAAGGTAAATTAATAAATTATATATATATATGAAGAGTTCAGATGCAAAAGCCTCTAAGTGCCATTTGAAATTTTCTTCTAAACAGCATTTTTTATCAGGCTCCTATGTGTAGGTTCAGTAATTTCACTTTAATGGCAATGAACAGGTTTGTTTCATTGCTATTGAAGTGAAATAACTGAACATAAAATTTCAAACGGCTTTTGCATCTGAACTTTTCATATATATATAATTTATTAATTTACCTTAAAATGGCACAATACAGTTAATAGCATTTAAATACATTATTTTTATGATATAATGTTTCAAATATTAAAGAAATTCCAAAGTGAAAAATGCTCCCATTTCATAGAATTACTTGTTGAAACATTGTATATTAATTCAACTAAAAAAGGAATAACCGGACTATGTATTTCATGAGTTTCAAAAGTCCAAAGTTTGCAAGCAGTGAAGGAGTGTCCGTGACAGAGGGAGCAGCTCAGTTTGTGAGACATACGCTGATTGATTCGTGGCAGTGGTGATGAACCTTAGGTGCACCTCATCCTGAGCTGAACTCTGTTCTCACGTCCCTCCTTTTGGCCACGCGCTCTGTTTCTGTGCCTGGATGTGGGCCGAGGTGACGGTGATTGAAGGATTGGCAGATCCCCATTCACTATGAATCAACTGCAACTTCATAATGATGCATATGATTTGGAAACTAGATGTTATATTTCCTGAAGGAAACACTAGTGATTGTTTTACTGCAAAGGTTTAAGGTTTTAGGTAAATATGCATTGACTGCTGTATTGAATGCAATCGGCTGACACTGAACGTGCGTCTTGTTTTCAATTGGCTGCACACTCATCAATATATCTACTGCATCTGAAAGCTAAAGCAGTCCGTGTATATCAGACATGCTTTCAAATCATCATAATGGCATGTTCAATAATATAGAACAAATTCAAGAGCACTTGAGACTGCAAAAAAAAAAATGTTCTTATGTACTGACTTCTTACATCACTTTGCATCTGTCCAAGTAGTGTAGACATAACCAAGCAAATACTTAGTGAGTGCAATGCTTAGAAGAAATGCATTTGTGCATTTGAAATTCATTTGTGTGCTTCCTTCTTGTTTACTTTCCTCCACCACAAGTAAACACACAGGATGATATATAGAGACGTCATACAAGTTGCCTTCAAAAACTGGCCACTGACTCAATACAATATACAATACAATGATGATTTTATTCATTTATTTTTCTGACTGTGTTCATGTTTTTGTTTGTAAACAGAGTTTGAGAGAAATGCCGTGTTGTTTAGTTCATTAAGACAGCATGTTTTGGTAATTGTGAATTTTAGAGCTCTATTATAAATGTTCAATTGAGTAACATTGTGATTTTATTATTCATATTATTCATGTTTTCATGTAACCACTTAGCTCAGTGTTAAATCAAGGACCCATTCATAAAATGACATTAAACATTGTTTTGGGGGGTAAAATGAACATCTCAGGAATTCATTCTGAAAGAAAAAAAAAAAAAAACCTAAACAACGGACAGCTGTTTTATATCTGACATAGCTTAAAAAAAAGTTCTTTGATAATTCGTAATGCACTTTGTTTCCATAAAATGTATGACATGTCCAGAGTTCAAAGATTATTTGTCAAAACTGAGTAGTTATTTATTTTTATTTTTTATTTTTTGGCTATAGTCCGTTGATGTCCAGCCTGTGTGCTTGTTCCTCAAACATAGACAAATGAAGATCCTCTGATGAAAACATGTTCTGCCAAACAGCTGACTTCTGAAATTCACTTCTTGAAAACAGGATCTCTACATACGATACTAGCATTTATTTAAATCACATTAGTACAGCAACCTAACTTTTGGTTGTCAAATGTGCTGGCGTGATCAGAGGTCACATGTTATTGAACGAGGCTCTTGGGAATGACGTGCTGATTCCTGCATAAATGCTCTGAGTGAGAGGTCACTTGGATTTTCTCCAGGGCCACAGCCAAGACATTTGGCATTGGTGTGTATCCTTCTCCACCCATCAGCTATTCATCCTGCTCCGTTCTTCTTTCCCACTGTCCTGCGTGTGATTTCTTACACAGTGACCTCTGCTGAAAGAAAGAGGAGGTAGACATGGGGAGAAAATAAAGGTCAGGTTTTGTGGGATTTTCTGTGAAGTGCCAATAGAGAGTTTCCTTCTATTTGTATAATCACGATTATGCTTTTTTCTGCCTAATGGGTTTTCATCAAAGCCAATGCAGGCGATGCTTTGTGCTCCCAGCAGACGTGATCAAAGCGCAGGGGCTTAGGCCAATTTACTATTCAACTCATCAGAGCTCAGACAGACATTAATCAGTTTAAACGCTCAATCTCAGCTTCATCATCCTTGAAACTCGTTATCAGAAAAAATAAAATATAAAAAATGGTTTAAATGTTCAGTAAATGTCAAAAAAACGAATTGGTAACACTTTAGTTTAACGAGTTGCTTATTAACTTTAATATACTTCTAGCATATTTGCTGTTTATTACTACTTATAAAGCACATATTAGTTCCTTATTCTGCATGACCATAATTTAGATCCCTTAACCCTACCCCATACCTAAACTTAACATCTACCTATTAATAAGAGTTTACTGAGGCAGAATTCATAGTTTATAATTTGTTAAAAGTTAGAATATATCCCCAAACTAAAGTGTGACCAACAAATTATATTTGAATTGAATTCATAATATTATAAATAACTATTTACTAATTCTGTATATAACTATTTTTACTTGTGTTTCCTTATTTTCAGCAGCCATAAAGTAAAAGGGAAAAAATAAAAAATAAATACTGTGCATTCTATTGATGAGCAGAGTTTGAATAATGGAGCATTTATTTGAAATAGAAATTTCTTATATTAGTTTTTTTTTTTAATTTTATTAATTTAATGCATCTTATGTGAATAAAAAGGATCAATTTCTTTTAAAAGGCTGAACATTTCTCAGTGAATCCATACTTTTGAATGGTGATGTACACTGATTATCCCTTAAAATTCCAAATTAAAAGCGTTTCCTTGCTGTTCTGACATGTATTCATCTATTTATCTATAATTTATAATTCTATCTATCTATCTATCTACACACACACACATATTAAAAAAATACTTTCTGCAGTACTTATACAGAACAGTTTGTTCAGTAAGTCCCACAGTCATTGTTAATGGAGTCTGCCTTTAGAAAATCGCTGTACTTAATAATGGCACAGAGGAATGTTTGGGGAAAAAGCTATTTGTTTCTTCTCAAACTTGTCTTAGCCATTGTTTCCATTTTGCTTGCATATTAATAGAAGTAGACGTGGGTGATAATTGATACTTCACGAAAAGCTCTGCCATGCGGTATAAATGCAGAGACCTGACAGCTGCATTCAGATGAAGTCTTAGGGCTCTGAGGAACTCATCATGGAGATAAATGGAAATTCACCTCACATGCTATTCAAATATATTCATATTCACCATTTGTATTTCTCAAAGAACATTCTTGGAAACATTTACAGCAGTTCTGGACTGCGTGTGTGTATATGTGCCAAACTGATTGTTTTTAATGAATCTGTCACTCTGGCTTTATAGAGCTAAAGATCTTCCCATCATGCCTTCAGGCTGTAATGGCCTCAGGCTGACACTTAAAACGAAGTTAAAAGTCTCCCAGAAACACTCAGCAAGAGACCAGAGGTAACCAGCAAATACTAACTTTCTCAAATGTTTACAAATCCTATTTGCAAAACAGACTACGAATTAGCCTGGTTTAGCCACTTGAAGACTCAGTAAACACAAATTACCAGCGACGTCTTCGAGCCAGACTCCAGTTTAATCCTTCTTGACACAAACATCATTAAACTTTCACATTTATGGCAAGTTTTGGGAAAAAGAAAATTGTCATTCATAAATGTTCTCAGCCCATTTTTCCACTAATATACATAATTTTTAAACTCTTTTTGAACTTTACAAAAATAATTAGTTTGGCTAAACACCTTTGGTCATACGAGTCTCAGAGATTTTGCTGTTTTCATAAAACAGACTTCTGAACTTTAATAGAGCAGATCATAATTATATTATCGTAATAGCATAAAATTTTGTCCAGATTTCACAGTGATAAAAATTTATTATAATCAGTGTTGGGGAAAGTTACTTTTAAATGTAATGCATTACAATATTGCGTTACTCCCTAAAAAAGTAACTAATTACTTTTTATGGAAAGTAATGTGTTACGTTACTTTTACGTTACTTTCGCGTTACTATTTAAATATGAGCAGGGCTTGATTGTTTTTAATATAAGAAGTTATATTTATAGCAAATGTAAAGGCCCTTTCACACCAAAAAGTGTAATGAATAAACCTCAGGCTGAAGCAAAATTAAATTCACGTCTGTACAGTAGAACGCAGGAGAAGAAGGTTCAACACTCTTCAGCAATAAAAAAAACAATGAAGCACAATTGTTAGTTTATCTAAAGTAGGGGTGGCGTGGCACGGTACATGTATTCGTCCCGAACCGTCACGGTACGGGTGTCTCGGTTCGGTGCATGAGGCCTTACAACGAATACAGCAAATTCACCCCCAATCCAGAAGGGGGCGCCCGCAGTACTGCAGCGCTGTTTGATAACCGCCAGCAGAAGAACAGCAAATGCAATGAGTTGCGCACTTGAAAACAAAGCCCAATAGACAGTGACCATGTGTTGATTCTGAACGCGTCTCTCACATAGACTAACTAGGGCGTATACTTTAAAGGCTTGCGCACTCAACTGTTTGCGGAAAGGAGCTTTGTGCTCGAGTATCCTACCTCTCTCATTCGGCACAAATCCAAATATTCCATAATATTTCCATATTTGCGATGTAAGGTATCTGAATGCTAAACTATTATTTATTATGTAAATGACAGGCTTTGTACTTCAGTCGCGTTCCAAAGGTGACACAGAGGCGTGCGCGCTGATGTTTGGCTCACTGTATTTTATTTTGATAAAGTACCAACTGTGCTGTCAAGTTAGCAATGCTGGAACTGATGTGTGTGTGTGTGTGTGTGTGTGTGTGTGTGTGTGTGTGCTCCGGCGCGATCACTTCAACTGTTATACTAATGCAACTTACACCAGCAGAATCAATTTTAAACTTATTGTCTTATTAATAATCACTGTATAAAGGTCTGCTTTTATTTGTGTAAAAAAAAAAGAAAACAAAGAAAACAAAACAGATTTTATATATATATATATATGTAATACATGTAATAATATTTAGTATTTTCACATCTAGATGGAAAAAAAATGTAATTTGCACTACTATCTGTGCAAAATAAAAGAAAAGAAACTGAGCATAGTAGATTTTTTTCCCCCTGTTGTACCGAAATCGTATCGAACCGTGACCCCCGAACCGAGGTACGTACCGAACCGTGACATCTGTGTACCGTGCATGTGTACAAGTCATTTTTTTTCTTATTAGTATGGTTGAATTGGATCATCAAAGGTCAGCAGCAAAGACATTGGTTAATAAAATGGGATTAGATGCATTTGTGTTATTTAACATATTTAATTATTGCAGGTTTGCGTCATATTCTGAGTTTGCATTTCACTCTTTTAATTCATTTTGATAAATACTAAATCTGTTATTGTTTTTTTGCAAGTGGGATGAATTAATGCACATTCACATTTAGTCTAGAACTACAGTAACATCATGTTCACACACAACACCTCTGTACTTCCGATTTCTCCCAATATGGGGACAGGAGACTTGTCAGTCAATAAATGGGAAAACAAAGTAACTGGCGTTACTTTTTTGAAAAAGTTACTCAGATATTTTCTTGTAAATTAAAAAGTAATGCGTTACTTTACTAGTTACTTGAAAAAAGTAATCTGATTACATAACTCCCGTTACTTGTAATGTGTTACCCCCAACACTGACCATAATAAGAAAGAAGCTGTTATTTTAATGCAAAAATGCATGATACTTGTATCTTCTTGATGCAGCGGGACCTCTGGGGGTCTCCTCTCTTAGCTATTATGCACAAATGGCTTATGGAACTCATTTACTGAGAATCATAATTGTATATCTGTGTTCATACAGCTGTACTGAGTGATTCTCCTTCATATATTCCATTGGGCTCGCATATTGCACAGTTATTATGTCATGATGTAATCAGTAGTGTTTATGATGAATTCGAATCCACTGTCATTGTCTTCAGCACAAAGAGATGAAAGAGATTCAAATGCCTGGAGAAAAGCAGAATCAAAGGCTCACGATTGTCAAATTATGTAGCGTTTTGTGTGTGTGCTTGTGATTATGTACCATTTCCCCCGACAAGACTAAATATTAATCTCACGTTGCGTGACGTGACATCAGCAGAGACTGGTGTTTGTTCAGTCTGAAGTTTTCAGAACTGAATGGTTGGGATGTGTGATTCATTGTAAGGCCTAAAGAGAAGTCAGCGGGAATGCCTAAAGGAATATTCCAGGTTCAGTATAAGTTGAACTCAGCATAATGTTGCTTACTATAACAAATCATTTTGACTTGTCTCTGCTTTCCTTTTTAAAAATACAGCAAAAATCTCATTTAAAGTGAGGCACTTATAATAGAAGTGAATGGTGTCAATCTAAGTACTCACTGTTTCAATAGTAAGACGTTAAACAATGTGTGTGAACATGATTTTAGAGTGAAAAAACACATGTTAACCATTTCTGTGTAAAATTACAGTGTTACTAATTTTACTACTTTGTTGCCATCAAATCAGAATGTCTAAAACTGATCATTTAAACACTCTTACTGCTTCAATTTTTAACAGAACACAATTATAAGCTTCACATTTCTGCTTTCAAATCATCCAAAATTGGGCCCCTATTCACTTCCGTTGTAAGTGCATCACTGTAGCCTGGATGATAGCCTTTTATTTTTAGGAAAACAATAGATGAGTTTGGGTTATTTTTGCAGTAATGAACATTATGCCACAAATTATGTCAATTGAAAATATACTGTTTGTAATTTCTCAATTTCCAAAAACAATAATATGCAAATTTGTTCCCAGAACCCAACCAAAAAGAAAGCAAATATCAAAGCGCCAGTATCGTGAGCTTTTCATAACCATAAGTCAGTAAAGAGAGACCACAGAAAACATTGTCATAAATATATATCTGATTGAAATTTCTGAACAAAACAACATCACTACAGTCATCTCTGGATCAATAGCGAATGAAACTCTGATAGAAAAGAAATGATTACAAAGAAAAATGATTTTCAGAATGAAATTTGAGATATATTCAGTGTGTGTTTATGGACGACATAATCGACTCAGTACAAAACCTTTATACTCACAAATCAAATGAACTAACTGCATTTTGTGATTGAAGATAAAAAATGCAATCAGGTATATTCATACAGTAGTTTCTTTGTACCTTATTATCATTCAGATCATCAAATGTATCAAATCAATTTGATCAGAAGATTCATATAACAGTTTGAAACCTCTAAAGATTAAAATAATATTTTAAGACATTACCTTGTATGGTTAATCCAATTACTGTATATACATTAAATTCATTATAAATGATGATACTACTGACAACAGAAAGGCCAAATATTTGATATTTATGGCATATTTAGGGCAAGCTCTTCATAAAACACACAAATGTTTATTAAAAAAAAGGAAAAAAGGCTACAATGCCTTAATAATCATATTAAAAATACATATGTTTTGTTGTTGTACTTGTCATTTTATCCTTTATACAGTTATTTTAAGTCCCATTAGGAAGATTTCTCACCATCCTAAATATTTGAACAATGGAACATTAAAACCAAGTATGTTTATCCAAATCAGTTTATGTGTTTTTATGTCTGAATGGACAGAGGGAGGAGAGCACATGCTAGGAGCAAACAAAGGACATTTGTCAGTCCTGCACCTGAAGAGGCTGATGGTTAGTGGATGTGACACCGGCTATGCCAGAAATATCCTCAACTGCTGTCTGAGCTTCCACACCCTCAGGCCAGATCAAACCACATCTTAGTCACAAAAGTCAATTACACTGAATGTGATTAGCCATGAAGTTAAACCTTTAAACTGAAATGCCAAACGAAGATGCCTGCTCTTGCTGGGAATCAGACATATGCCTTAGTTTCAGAGATAGGAGCAAGATGCATTTATGCTTTAAATAGCAAAGAATATTTGGGATGTGTTCTTGAGATTATGTATTTGTATGTAAAAATATAAGCAAATTATAAACAGGGTCACATTAAAAAAAATATATATATATTCTCTACAAGTCATATTTTATGTACAATGTAGAGGCAGAGTTTGTACACATGGACACAATTACAAAGAAGTGAAAGACTGCCAAAATAAAATAAAAATTTTATATATATATATATATATATATATATATATAATTTTTTTTTTTTTTTTGAAAGAACAATAGATTTCAGTGACATCTCCAATATAAGCAATAGACACTTTAAAAACATGAGCAAGAAATGTAGCTTTTTGACTTCAAACTTAGAACTGTAGCTCAAACAAGCTTAATGACTGGCTGTATTTACACCATGGTAAATCAATTTCACGTTAGACTAAAACAATTACATGGTAAATACCAAGTCCAAAATACTGACACAACTCACAATGAATGACCCAACTGTCACAATTTCACCTCAAACCTTGAAACACAACACACTATGTACAGCTAAATATCTCTTTTAAATAAAAGTACAGTGTTGTAGTCCAAAGTAACAAAAAATGAACATTTCGTACAGGCTTGTGTCCAGAGTGTTGTTGTATTGAATATATAAATTCACATTGTTAGGAAATGTGAGCATTCCTATACTGCAAATCCTTCAATTGATTTTTGCATGTGATCTTTAAACAATAAGGTGTTTAATTCTCATTTAGCAGAAACTGATGCATTTATAAAGAATCCTTTCAGTTGCACATGTGCATTTGATATCTAAGTTGTTACTGCATTCTTGTGACAGGCAATGCAAACTCTGTGACAGCTGCCTGTCATCACATGCATCCCAGACGTGTCTGATTTGAGCCAAGAGGGTCTTGTTATCCTCACAGTTGTCCAGTCTACACACGCTTAAATATACTGTATGTGGGCGTGCTGTTCTAAGTTTAGTTTCAGAAAACACCAAAGTATTTCTGAGGAAATTATTTCTTCAGGCATAGCAAGATGGGTTGCTTTGATTTTTAATAACGTTTGCAAACCTACAGTATATGCATGTGTCTGTATGTATGCATGTATCACTAGCAGTTAATCTTTTTGTGGTCAATAAGATTTTAAAAATATTTTTGAAAGAAGTCTCTTAGGCTCACCAAGGCTGCATTTATTTGATCAAAAATACAGTACAATTTACAATTGAAAATAATTCAAATTTAATATTTTTAAAAATGTAATTTATTACTCTGATGGCAAAGCTGATATTTCAGCAGACATTACTCCAGTCTTCAGTATCACGTTTCATATTCTTAGGAAACGTGAGGAGGTCTTTTCTTTGAAAAATGGAAGGTTCAAAAGAAAAAACATATATATAAATCTAACAATGAAAAATCTTACTGACCCCACATAGTTTGTATGTATAAACCTTAAGCTATAAATGTTTTATTTAGAGCACCATTTATTTTGATCTAATTTCTTAATTCGTATTTTCAGCCAAAATCAGTGAGTCCCAGAAGTAATTTGTGCCCAAACAATGGCAAGTGAAGAAAAGTGGATTATTGATCACTAGATGAAAACATGAAGTGAATTTGGTGCATTCATGAGAGGTGGATTTTGGTTTCCAAGAGGAAATGCACTTACGGGCAAAGTGGCACTCCAGAACACTGAAAAGATGCCTCGAAATCAGACTTGATAAATACAATCTGCACTCTAAAACACGGGAGCTTATTAAATATATATATATTTTTATGTTTTGTTTTTGTTTACAGAATACATTTTTGTGCACATATCTATGCACATGTGTATGAATTAGCTTTTAAGCAGTCCTAAAATTGTCCATGTTGTTCATCTTTTCCTCCGCACCCCCTTTCGCAACAAAGACGAGGCAGAAAAGTACAGCTGCAAAAACAATAAAGCAGTCAGGAGTCTCGCAAGACCGATAAAAAGCTATTTTCAAATGCGAAATGACCATCAGACAGATCTTTGTAACCTCCTTTGCCATTTCACCACCATCAGGAACAGGATTCAGGCACAGAAGAACTTTCCTTTGTTCAGAGACAGATGAGTGTAGCCTGTCCTCTGGAGGATCGTTTCCCAGTGGCTTTAGAGAAACACTCAGCATCCCACAAATCAACACATCCTTTGGTTTTTTGCAAAGTAACATTTTTTATTTGTGGCCACCAGCCCAAAAAGGATGTGAGAGGAGCCTGACACTAGCAGCTTTAGTATGACATTTTAAAAAACGCAACCCATGTCTGTTTTTTTTTTTTTTTAGTTTCCTTTGCGTTTCAACTCGCAGAAGCAGAGCTGAAGAGAATATAAACAAAGCCTTGAGTAATATTTCAACAGAAACGGCTTTGCCAACACAAGGCTTTGAATGTTCTGGTGTCAACGCTTAAGTGCTGTCTGAGATGGGGGAGTTTGCGAACGTTCAGTCAATCTGAGTCTCCAGTCTTCAGTTTGATTGAATCGCTTTCTTTCCCAGTATTCTTTCTCTCCAAATGTTTATGCGTATGTCTCACCCGTCTTGAGGGCCACTAGCTCTGAGTCTTCTGTTTGTTTACCATTCAAGTGTTCACTGTTGCAGTCGTGATGGTACATGAAGGTGGGCACCTCGGTGATGGAGGTGGCGGTGTAGGAGGTGGATCTCATGGAGCAGTGCTCGCGTCGTCGCTGACCCCACTGGGCTTTGTATTGCATCCACTGCCTTTTCAGAGCTCCCTGGACCTGCAACATGTGACAATCGGTTCAAATCTAACTTTTACTTATTTCAAATCTTCACTGCTCATAATAACATACAGTATATCTATGCTAAAATGCATCATATAGAGAATGAGGCTATGTAATGATTGAAGAAACAAAAAAAATGTTTAAGTCTCTAATGCTCACCAAGGCAAGGCTGCATTTATTTAATAAAAAATACAGTAAAACAGGAATATTGTTAAATATTATTACTATTTAAAATAATTATTTTCTATTTTAATATACTGTCAATTTTTCCTGTGATGGCAAAGATTTTTCAGCTTCATTACTCCAGTCTTCAGTGTCACACGATCCTTCAGAAATCATTCTAAAATGCTGATTTGAATCTCAAGAACTATTTATTGTTATTATAAATGCACAATAATGTAATATAAAAACTGTACATTTTTACAGGATTCTTTGATGAATAGAACGTTTAAAAGAACAGTATTTGTTTGAAATAGAAATCTTTTACAATCTTTTGTTTTCTTTCTTTCTGAATTTAAATTATTCATTTTAAAAAATGACAGATTTTTTAAAATAATTCCGCTGTCCTAGTGAATCCTCCAGTGAAATGAGTTTGAATGTGTCATGTAATTGGACACAGATATTGTAATTTTTTCCTTGTGCTGAGACATCTCATCACCCACAAGATTCTTTGAGTCTTTGTAGTTTTATTATAACATCCTCAAAGACTAACTTGATTTAAACACAGTCTGTGAACATTCAATATACAACTATATTATATTTTTTAAATCATTATAAAATCAGCTGCTATTGAATTTAATGTTTAACAATTTCAGATGGCAGGTTTTAATTTAACATCTGTTTTTATCTGGTAACATCTGGTGTCCTAGAACCTTACGTTGTCAGAACGTTGTGATTTGACAAACTGCACTGCACTGTTTGTGCATCACACAGTTACTTTAAATAGACAAGTTACTTACACTTATGTGTTTTGATTAATTAATTAACATTTAAATATAAAATGTTTTTTTTTCTTTCTTTCTTTTTTTAACCTCTTGTGTATTTAGTGGATTTGGAGAATGTGGGAATTATATGACTCTATTATTATCATAACCGAATTTGATGTGCCAATTACCGCTCTGTGTATTTTTAACACATAACAAAGAAGGATATTGGATCAGGCACAAATTTAGAGGAGACGGGGGCACAGGGGAAGGACATTAGACTAGAACGAATCATTCCGCTGAGGTAAACAAACACCACCACAAAGAAAATATTATTCTGTGTCAGTGGCCCTTTTATTGTCCTGAAACTGGATCTGTGCTTAGGACACATCCAAATAGTTTGTAGACGCGCTGATGCTGATGCAAGCTGGCTGCTCATGCATAGGCTAATAATTGACCCATTTTCCAGGCCCAGAAATAATTCAGCATGTTTAAAACATGACTTACACATAGGCGGATGAAAGGCGCTAATTCATTCCATTCAAGTTCTTGCCAGGAACCTCATGCTGAGTATTCTAATGAAACTGTCTCTTCATTGTTTTGGTTTTGTCATGCATAAGTGCTCTAAGTCTGTTTTCCTCAAGTCTGGTAAATGTACTTTGACGTGCTTGTTGGTATTTACTGCCACTTAATACTCTTTTCATGCACCCCCTCGCTTCAAGAGAAATGTTGAAAGTGTCTGGCTTTCAAATAGATGTTTGGTGAATGTGGAAATACACGACGTGAGAAACGTCTTTTGCGATTACGACCAAGCCTTGAGAAAAGTATATTGGAGTCGGTATAATGCCACAGACGAAGTCTTAATCAGGTCACTCGGAAAATGTTTAGGCCTACATTTAAGATTTATGAATTTGAATTGCAAATAAAAATTACACCCATTTAGATTACACAGTTTTAACATATATTAACTTGTATAACTAATACATTAAATGTGATGCATATTTGTAAGTCATACATAAATGAAACAGGTAAGATTTCTGATCATGCATAATTCATTATTAACTATTTGCATCTGTTTGATTTTATTTAATAACTCATCTTTTCAAAATGCATTTAAGTACCTTAGAATCAGCATACATTTATTTGAAATCAATTTAATTTATTCAGTTAAAAAGGTGTGGAACACTGAATTAGTTCAAATGTGTGAGATTTATTGATTATGATCAGATAAACCTGGTTATTGTTTATTTAAAACACAGAAATATTACCTGACTTTTACGTGATTTATATACAGTTTATATATTTCATTAAGATTATTAGTTTAGACACATAGACTCCCTACAGTTGTTATCAAACTGTGCTTAAAAGCAATAAAAGTCACCGGTCATATCATGTGTGCTTCCTGACAGATCATAGAGGAAAGTGACATCAACCATGTCTGAATCAATGTGTCAGTTGCACAACATGGCCAGGTATTCAACCAGAAACTGTCTGAACGCCTGACTGACTTCCTGAACACCAGCCACTAGCACTTTGGTGTTTTGACAAAACGTCAAGCTATCCCAAAGGTCGCGTCCTTCACGCAGGGGGTGATTTCACTTAAATTTAGCCCCTTTTATAAGGATGACATTTCTTTTATAAGGCATTATTTTGACATTATTTAATGTGATGTGGCAAGTAATTGTCATTATTAGTCACCCTCATGTCACATCAAACCTGAATGCTGCATTGCAAGTCATCTGAAGGCATAGTTTTTTTTTTATCAGAAAAGGGTTGAAAACTCTATAGTTTTTCACTGTTAGCCTGAGGTACCTCTTGAAAGTCATTCTCCATTCCATATATTCAAACTGGCGATTCATGTTTAGTCAAAATATATGTGAAAACCAATTCCACTTGGCATCACACCTTTGACAAGACACATCTTGCCACACAATTTTTTTTTTTGTTTGAATGTGAATTATCTGTCACAAACAAGTCTTATGAACTACTTTTATGGGCTTTTTGTGATGTTGCATGGAAAATATTAATAATATTCTTCAAAAACGTTAAAATGCATGACTAAGGGTAGGTAGGAAGGATGGAAGTGTTTCTTGCACGGGATTAATTATTCGGCGGTTCATATTTTGCAATTTAGAACAAAAAAAAATCATAATTGTGAGATAAAAAGTTGCAATTAGCCTTTTTTCATTGACAGAAAGAAGCTTCCATAGTAAATAATGCCACAATTTGAGTGAAATATGCCTTTATGTATTATAAGGATATTGCTCAATTTACTTACCTCTCCATTGAAAAAGCAGAATATGGTTGCCACCAGCAATCCCTTGCAAAACAGAAAATATAGAAGCATTAACAATCATTTTGAGGTATCTTCCACAAGTAAAAAGAGTTAACATTCAGTCTGAGTTACCTGGTAATGCATTAATATGTGCATGATGTAATCGTATATCTCTCCTGCCAAGCGGTTCTCTGGCCGCCAAGGGAAGATGACGAACTGAATGCCCAATAAGGGCACCAGAATGAGGGTGGCCCTCACCGCCTTCATATACATGTTGGACTCAGCTCGATGCGTATCTCTCAGTTTGGTCACTAAAACCCGTACTATGTTCAGCAGAAAGAATAAATTGACCTACAACATAAAAAAGTATAAAAATGAACTCCAATGTTCTCCAAACAGTCCTTAACTAACATGCTCTATTTAGATTTTAATTTCACACAGCGTTGCCACAATTAAGCTTGATTAACTGTGAATGAACAAAGCCATTGACTCGATAATCCAATTTTAACAGAAAAGTACTCTAATGAGATGTTAAACGCAATATTTGTCATTTTGGCACTAAGAACATGACATTGCATTAAAAGTTTTCCTCAACATTAAGCATACTCAAGTATTTTCAATATTAAAATGGATTATTCAGGGCAAATACACGCTGTGTGCATATATGCAAAAGCTCAATATAACAGACAAATATATTCAATAAATGTAAAAGGGGCTGACTCACTAATAAAGCTGCCATGATGGGGCCGTGAACCACATAGAGCAGATGTGTCTCCACACTCATCCAGCAGCTAGTGGAAAATATAATAAATCCCATATCAGACCCACTGTCCACTAAACCTGGCCTGTCTTCTGTATTTACTGCTGAAAAGCAGTGAACATTACTCACTTGTCATCAAAGTATTTCTTCCTCGCCACAGCATGGATGGATGCAGGCACCAAGGGGAATCCTGTTGAAAGGAGAATTGAGACATTAGTCAAACACGAAATATTATACCTCTAATGTAAAATGAATGATAATGCTGTAACTGTTATTAGACGGCGAGCTATGACCATGCGAAATGCCTCGCTTGATTTATTAAAGTATTTAAAATCATAGTGCACAACAAACTCAGCATCTATAGGCTAAATAAACTAAATTGTCTTTGATGCATGAGGAATTGAGCACTGGAGGGGACAATTATCAGTGAATAATGACTTACATTTCAGCCTGTTTCTTACCCTAAGTTACTGAATAACTTCAGATGACTTGGAAAATAATGCATAGATGATAGCTACTTTTATAATACATCTAGAGTTTTTTTTTTCACATCCCCTCATATGGAAAAGAGTGGCTTGGACATTCTTCAAACATTTTTTGTTTTGTTTTTTTCATGGCGAATGTAAGTCATAACAAGAAAGTGAGTTAAATAATTACATTTTATGAAATTTTCCTGGGAGGTGGGAATTTTTAATAACCCCAGAACAGCGTGAAGAGCCAAAAGGCATTTTAGCAGATCTTCTAGCAAACAGTCAAGGGATTCTCTCCCTTTGGGGATGGATGACAGATCCTGCACGGGATTATCAGACAATCTTTAATAATGCTCCACAATTCAGGTACTTTCTCGTCCATTTATCAGGCTAGTTCCTGACCTATGTCATTGCTAACATAAAGAAGAGGTGAAACAAGACAGTTAGGGCCTGATCTTCCATAAACCGTCATCGTAAAACTGCTAGCGGGAACCATAAAGTACACTAGAATGCGAAACAAACCATGAACCGCAAACATCCACAAGTGTCCAGCACATTGTGTCCTAACTGTGGATTAACTGATTTGTCTGTCTTTAAACAAGTGTTTGTGTCGGCGACCGTGTTTTCTGTTTATGGAGCATGAGGACATGACCACGAGCAAATGTATCCAATAAATTATGGAGCAAAGACTGATGAAACAGCTGCCTATGAAAACAGGTCACGCTACACTCCGTGCTGAGCAAATAGGGAGGGTGTTCATATTTACAATTTAGAGTTTGCTGACAGATGGGAAAGCAAAACTAGGAACTGTGGGGCAGCAGAGCTGGCAGAGACTCACCCCAGCCCAGAAGATAATACCAGTGCAGATGCTGCTCCTCGGCAAATACGGCCACCACAATCAGCGTGTGCAGGTAAATCCCCTCACAGAGCATCCAGAAATAGTTACAGCCCAGCATGTACATGTGGAAGAAGTGAAGCACCTTGCAGCCAATCTGCAGAGGGGGAAAATGAAGTAGACGGGTGCTTTAAGTTTCACTGCAACAAGCAATTTAGGCAAAAATGAAATCTGACAGTACAGCCCTGCTGAAAAGACCAGCTCACAGCAGCGTAAATTACCATGGTTCAAGCTGATTTGTGCTGGGGTTTTTTTTTGGGTCTGCGTTTCCCAAAAGCATCGTAAGTGTAAGCTGATCGTAGCTCCATTGGTTTCAATGGGTCTACGATGTACTTAAGCTTACGATGCTTTTAGGAAACGCAGCCCTGGTCTAAATAGTTAAGATAGTAATAAATGAATGCTTTGCCAGTTATCTACTGCAGATGTTTTCAGCTGGTTGATAAAAATGATCATCACACTTTAAGGTCCAATTCTCGCTGTTAACAATCCATTAACTACGACTTTTGCCTCAATAAACTCCTAATTTGCTGCTTATTAATAGTTAGTAAGGTAGTTGTTAAGTTTAGGTATTGGGTAGGATTAGGGATGTAGATGTATTCATGCAGAATATGTCCTTTATAAGTACTAATAAACAGCCAATATGTTAATAATAGGCATGATAATAAGCAAATAGTTAATAGTGAGAACTGGTTCCTATACAAAAGTGTTACCAAAATATCCATTTCATGAACTGTACAGGCCACATTATTAACATTATAAATCAAGCTCTTTAAGTTTTTAATATTTTTTATTTATTTTTTTTAAATGTAATGTACATTCATAACATTATAATTTGTGTTTTCAAACCTTGGCATTAAATTACATAAAGGGAATAATCAACATAATCTCTTAATATTTTTTCCCCTATTTTGGAAAGTCATATAAATGCTAATGATTTTTTTTTTTTTTGCTGTTGGGGCAACTGAGAAAGCAAAAATGCTATTTGTTGTAGTTTCCGTTCACCACTATAGAAGTTGACCCACATATGGCAACGTCTGTTTCCGAGAACCCGGGAAATGTGAAAAGGGTCCATTTGTGAAATTATTAACATGACATAGGCTGATTAGGACAAGGGACAATTTTATAAATGCGTAAACAACAGCAGAAGTGTGATTTAACTGCCTAACACATTGAACAAACACTGATCCAAATGTTGTTTTAGTTTTAGCCAAATTACTAAGTGACAGATGGATTCACATCAAAATACCATAAAGTTTGTCTGGACGGCTCAGCTTTGAGATCATCAAGAAAAATATGGGAAGCATTTTCTCCTTCCTAAAGTACATTTATTTTGCTATCCTAATCATGTGGGATTATATATTTTGTTGCAGTTTATTATTTGCATTTGGCAATGTTTCTTTTTTTCAGTTGTCCACAAGAACAGTCTAGACAAAATATGTTTTGTCAAAAATGTTTTTAAACAGGTTCCAGAATCTTAAGTTCACATTATGAGTTAATTAACATTCCATTAACTTCACAAATACCTGCAGAATATTGATTTTGTCCATTTTTTATCTCTTTAACATGGCCTGGACATTACCTTGCTCTGAATGTTTTAGATGCCTGGCTCCTTTTTAAGAACATGTGTGCAGTTTTAATTAGAAAATGCTGGCAAAAGTGTCTATTCTCAATCCGCTGAGCTCTGGATCACACACCTCCCAACAACACGTCAGTCATCCAGATTAACTTTTTACCATATGTCCATAGCTCTCATCTGCCTGCTGCACCCACGCAACTGGCAGCAAGTCCTCACACATGTTATTCTCCACACACAGCTTTCCTTTAGAAGTCAAGACTTCTTTACTTCAATTCAAATCTCCTTGATACGCAATGGCGTTCTTGTCAGACTATGTCAGAAACAGGATTTAAGTTAAAACTAAAGTGGGTAATTTTGTCTGTAAACTCTTCTCCTTGACTGGGAATGCATTCTGTATTGACTTCTGCAGAGTTGGAAGGAAAAACAGAAGGCTGAACAAGGATACCGTAAATTAAACACTGAGAATGCACCCACCCCTGTAAGAATGCACATTTCAAGACATCTGTATTACACTGGCCGCATAAAATGGATATCATTTTGAGAAAGCACAAGTAAGGATGGTACTTTGACAGGCACAGCAGCATTTTTATTAATTTTTTTTTTTAAATGAAGGAGTGCGGTGAATGTGCTAATGCGTCTCTCAGACACAACTCAATATTCTCAGGCAAGTAAGAACGGGTGATTATCGTCTTTCTGCAACTCCAAAACTACACCTCCAACGCACTCTAGTCCTTTTAAGAACATCAGAATCTATTCATCCAATCCTCCAGACATGATGACAGGGCATTTCAAACCCTGGACAGCAGGGTGCAAAAACTCATTTTAGACTGTCTCACTTTTTAGCTCTGTTTTTATATCAGAAAAAAAAAGAATAGGCAATTCTCCTCAATCACATTAGATACAGTAGCTAAAAGTTAATGTTTTTCTTGAAACACATCTCCTCACCACACCTCTTAGATCATGCAGTGCATTCCAGTGTGGCAGATTTATGTATTCCTCCATAGAGAGCAAAACCTGAAAAGATCATATTCCAAGCAAAGATCTTATGCAATGAAAATACAATGAGAATTAAACAGTTTTGTGGTGGACTCAATATGCGCTTCATCTGAAGTGCAAAAACTCTTGCCAGATATAGAATATATAGCTAAATGATCTTCGTTCAAATTTAAATACTGTTTTTAATAAAGACACTATGTTTAAAATGATTTGTAATGTGAACCATTTGACTTAGTATTTAAAAAGTATTTAAATGAAATTATAAAAATGTTTTAAAAAAAGTATTTTTTCTCATTATTGAAACTGAATATATAAACTATCATTCAAAAGTTTGGGGTCAGTACAGTTGCTCAGCATGGCTGCACATATTTGAATAATAAATACAGTAAAAACAGTAATATTAGGAAATCTTATTATAATTAAAAATTTCTATAATAAAATATTAAATGTAATTTATTCCTGTGATGGCAAAGCTGAATTTTCAGCATCATTACTCCAGTCTTCAGTGTCACATGATCCTTCAGAAATCATTATAATATGCTGATTTGCTGCTTAAGACACATTTCTTGAAGATTTTGAGAAACATCCATGTCGAAAACAGGTGTGCTGCTTAATATTTTTGTGGAAATGATTATATATTTTTTCAGGATTCTTTGATGAAAGTTCAAAAGAACAGCATTTATTTCAAACAGAAAACTTTTTCAACATCATAAATGTATTTATTGTAACTTTTGATCCAGTTAATGCATCCTTGCTAAATATAAAATGGTTAATTTCTTATTTTAAAACAAACAATAAATTAATTAATAAATATTACTGACCATGAACTTTTAAGCAGCATTTATACGGTGAAATATGTGCTTTGTACTTTAAAGGTCTAAATGAAATTGTAAGGAAAACATATTTGATTTGATCTGATGGAGTACAATTACTCAGATTGTTCACACTTGTTCTCTAATATGTGGATCAGCCTCTTTTTCCTCCCGTTTCATAAACAGCAAGCATTACTGGCAGTAACTGTGGATGTAAAGGCACGTACCGGATTCCTCTGCACCACTTTGGGGTTGTTGACCACAGTTATGAGGTTGACGATGGTGAAGGCAGAGTTGAGCACATACGAGCAGAACAGGTTCTTGTGTAGAGTGATTCTCTGACAGCTCAGACTCCTGGATGATAGACAAAGAAATATTAATCACTGATCATTCACGACAGTAGCAGTTTTTGAAGAATAATTCAGTTTGGCAGATCATTTAAGGACAGAAACAACCATCTTTTGGACAATTTAGATACATAATCAATCATAAATCAGTCTGCTTCTGATGGATTGCATTTTTCACAAGCCTCAAGCACTCAACTTTTCAGCATTTCCAAGATTTGCCAGATTTACTCTAGATTTTGTCTGTTCCATCCTTAAATGCCTGTTTGCAAAGCCTGCATTAGATTATGACTGATTCATAAAACTAGGCAAACATGCAGAGCAAACAGTAACAATTAGTCTGACCCGATCAGGAAGATCAGTAAAATAAACTTCTGCTGCTTTTTTCTGACACTGGTATCATTTTGTCAGATATGCAGAGCAGAGCACTGGATATTGTCAGATAAATGGATCTTTTTGGACTTTTGAGTTCTGAATGGTACAGAATGTTTTCGTAGTACAATGAACTCTTTTATATCGAAAGATCAAGGAAAATTTGATTCATCATGATATGACCCATTTAATGAAGTAAACAGAACTAAAATTAAGCGTCACCTGAGGCCTGAGTATCCTGGCTTCATTTCAAATAATGTGATTGTCAGATGCTTGCCTGTTTTTACTATGTATTGCTTAGTGGCTGAAAATAAAAACTCAGTGTGTTTGCAAGGTATTATATCAAAGCTGAATTTATGAAGCATTGTAAGATCAAGGAATAGTGATCAAACTGGACTTAGAACATAAATACTACATATATATATATATAGAGAGAGAGAGAGAGAGAGAGAGAGAGAGTGAGAGAGAGAGAGGGAGAGAATATAAATTATACAACAGCAAAAAATAAATTAATAGAGTGATATAAATTCAAAATTATGTAAAATGCGAGAAATGTGATTTCTAAGTAAATGCTGTTTTGATGTTGGTCAGGAGTTGTAAAATAAGGCAAATTTGGGAGTTCACACCTGCATCAGCTATCCCTGTCAACAAACACAGCTTCTGTTAGACAACAAGTTGATCTATATTTTGCTGTCAAAAGATAATGATAAAATATCCTTGCACAAATGGCATCACAATCACCCAATTAAGAAAGTCATGCGACTCACATGATTTCACTCAATTTAACCTCAATTTGAGTGCAAAGCTGCTCCTGGAGCACTAGAGGGATGGGAGTGAAAGCTGAACTCATTTTCCAAAGCTATTTCCCATATTCCCAACCAAAAATTTCTGGCATTATTCAGGGGGCATAAATTAAAGCTTTGTGCAGCTGTATGCTGACACGTACCTCTCCTAGCACCACATCTGGACCCAATGAGACAACATTAAGACTTTGACATCTCAGAAGATCGGACTGTAAATATCACCATCGCACATAAAAACAAGCGTTGCTATGTTACACTTCCAGATATTGTATCAAAGCAGTTAAACACAATTTGTTTTGCACATGATGCATTGTGAATGACACAATAAAAAGATTTACAATTGCAAATTCATTTCCCATTAATCCTTAAAACAAAAATGCTCAGACCCCTTCACATCAAACAGATGTGTCTAAAATGTTGGTTAAATAGTGATTGCTTTTCTTTTTTTCCAGACATTATATATATTATCTTTCATTCACATTTTCAGGGACATGAAACATTTTGTGTATGCCATAATCAATATTGCACAGCAAATTAAACCGCTAACATTAAAATATTATTAAATTAAATTAAATTGTGTTTTGTGGTTGTGTTTTTCTTAAAAACAACAACAAAAACAGCCTTTCTAATGAGCACTAATGTTTAAATGAGGTCTTAATCAAAATATGCTTTTAATCTCTCAATCTTTCAATGATTGCTTAGTGTACTGAAAAAAATTAATTTGTAAATTTACTTTCTGGATTCAAATGTCATACTATGTAACATATAACCCAAAGTTTATGTGCCGTCTAATGCATATAAGACTCTTTGGCTCCTACATTTAATTACCCATGAAATTAAGTTTACCCTAGGGGATACAGACGGAAACCAAGTCAGCATGAAATGACACACAAAACCTGACAAATAATGCTCGTCATTTGGCTCAGGGCTTAGTGCAGCTCTGCCAGACAAATGGACACCAAGGATTTACACTCAATAAAACACAATGATGAGAAACTATCGTTTTTTGCAATGCCAGAGCCAAAGGACCTTTTGCTTTCAGTCTGTACACAGTTCAAACAGTTGGCTCCTATTAAAAGTTAATTTGTTAATGTTGATGACAGAAGCATCTCTAAATCATTTAAATGTCCATAAAAACATGCACGCTCCTTGAAGTGGATTACAATTCCTACAATGAAAAGTAATGTTCTGTGATGTTTTTATTTCAAGCACCAAATCAATAATCTTAATAACTTCAATTCGTGACTGGCAAAAATAAAAGTATACTTTTGTGAGCAGCATATTTAAATCTCTCCCTATTTTAATTCAATTTAAGAAAATGAACGGGAAAGAGCATCTGCTGTACCTTTAAATAGTAAAGACATCAAAGCTATGAAAACAAAAATTGATGTTTTAAGGAAAAGGGCCAAAAAGTCACACTATCTTGATATTTTATTTTAGATTATAACTCTGGGCATTCTCTCGATGTTTTTAAACAGTAGTGATGGTGTTCCCATTTATGCTGGACAATTATTAGCTGCTTTTCTCACACAATCCAGTCCAACCCAACCATTAAAACTTGTTTGTAAAGAAATTGTAGTTGAGTTCATTCTCCTACTAAAAGATAAACTTTCAGCCAGTTAAAACAGGTTCCCCAGTAGAATTTCCATGCTTTTTGCCCCATACATTTTTTTTTATTTTCATTTGATCAGGTTGTCCAACTTCTTTTGATGAAAAGCTTTTCTTGTTTATGCATTGAGCATTTAGAGACCACATCTTCACAGTGTTTGGGTGGTCTGGTTTAACTTCCACAACCAGATAGTTAAACCAGCAATGCCGACCGAGACATCAAAACACTTGGATATTGTTTGTACGCTTTTCCTAATTTATGCCTTTGTTTACTAATTCTGTAATGTCTGCTGAGTACTTTAGGTCACTAACAATCTAAAATGTCACAATATAAATGCTTTTTAGACTGATAAAATAGTATTAGCCTACTTATTAATCCATAAAATGCGGTAAGTGTTTTAAAGATAAAACAGCTAGGGAAATCATGGCTAACTTGTAAGTAAACTGCTTTTCTCCAGTATTTTTTTCTTCACCAAAACAATATGACATTGAAATAATTCCATCTGGGTTTCAGTGCATATCCAAACATGAATTACATTTGATTTGAAATTCAATCAAATAAGAGGGTTGGTTTAGATTTGGGTGCATTTGCGAGACACCGTATATGGTAAATCAGTCAATACGCCCTGAAAAAAAGGACAGTTTTCCTGACTCTGTAGAAGGAATCGCCTGAACCGCAATTGTATATAATTCAGAGGTTAATGTATTTAACTCAGGGTTCAGACTGTATTTCCGTGTGGCCATGCTGACGGGAATGCCGATCCATCTTTTCTATTTGGTTTGAATTGGCTGCTGTGATAAATGGGGTAACCGAGAGCCTCTTGGTAAATCTCTCTTTGAAAAGCTTAAACGTTGACTACGTCAATTAAATAAATCTCAGATGCCACCGCAGCAATCTACCTCTACACCGTCATCGTCAACAGCTCTGACAAATGACAAACTGTTTGAGAGCAGACAACACAAAGCCCTGCCAAAAACAAGTAAACAACTGAGCAACCCATCATCAAGAGATTTATTGATCGGTCTGAAGTAACTGCAACTATGCAGCAGATATTTCAAGGCTTCTTCAAGTCATATGGGTGGATACAGTTAAGACGTAAACTCACCTGAAATAAAAGAAAATGGCCAGCGAGATGAGAAGGGACACTATAGAAAGAGCATGACCCACAATTGCCATGTAATACAAAATATACGCCATCTGAAATGAGAAAAATAATGTTATGATTAGACTTTTGTTCTCTTGAGATTCACTTCACTGTTTTATTTTTTTGGGTTCAAGAGACTCATGAGACCCTAATGTAAAAATAATGATAGCAATTTTGAAATTCACCTCTTGCAATACATTATTCAGTATTTTTTATATTAAGAATAGTCCTAATAAAAAAAAGGTTCCAAAAATAGCATAAAAGATCAAAACAGTTTATATACAGAACGTACACCAGTTCTTTGAAATTCAATTGGGTTTGTAACTGCAATTAAATTATTTATACAGGGTGTTTAAAGTGTATTATCACATTAATATCCTGGGTATAATCAGTTCTCACAAGATGGGAAAAAGTATCAACCTTTTAAGTGTATTTTTCAAGAAAAACATTATATAAGCTTATCCCATGGTCTGTCTGAATACTCGATTCTGATTGGCTGGCAGGTGTTGATTAAATTCATTTAACCACACAGGTAGTTCCAGGTCAGTTTAATCACGCTCTATATTAATGCGCTTCCTATAAACATTGGTAACCATAGTAACATACAGTTACGGTTGAACAGTAATACAGACGAAAATAACCGTCATTTTTATCGTTCCGGTCAAATATTGCAGCGCAAATATTATTAACATCTTTAATATGTGAATGCGGGCAAATGACCATGGCGTAAACGGGATAATCAACGGCTAGCTGCGCGTCGGGTGGTTCTTCGCCTCCACGTCGTGCATTCAAATTGTTTAATGCACAGCTAGCCGTTGATTACCCCTTACATATTTTGATGTGTGATATTGAACAGCAAGTTTCAAGCAACAAGGATGAAATCTCAAAGTAGTAAGAAGGCTTAAAAGTAGCATATCTCCATTTGAAAGTGCATATCTCAATTTGTTGTACCTTTTTCATAAACTCCATGCAATTTCATCTGGTTTGATAGAGTGAAGTGCACAGACTTTATTTGAGCTTGTCTGAGCTGACATTTTCCCTGCTCTCCCTCTCTTTATCCCTTGCAGTTTGTAAAGCAGCAGTTGTACGGCACTGAAACCATTATGTTATGAATAATTTTCAGTGCCACTGTCCTCCAGAAAAGCTGTTTAGTTAAACTGAAACTGCCTTGTGTAGACCTTCCGCTTCACTGCTACTGAGTCTAAAAGAAACACTCAAATCCAACATGCCCTTCAGGAACAGCTTTTAAATCATATATCGACCAATCTAATATGTACTGTATGTATCATATTTATACTTTTGCGGTATGTTTGCCCACAAATGTTAATCTGCTAATTATTTGTCCTGCCTAGTTGTAATTCAGCTCTACATGTTTAAACACATGGACTAAATCACAGGAAGTAAAGTCTTTATGCACTCTAACATGTGTAGGAGCTTGCTTTCATAACATCTGACCATTTAATTTAGAGATATACACAATGTTAATTTAAGACAGGTGCAGAATTTAAAGATGACCTACCTTGAGCTTGTCCTTGGTGTGAGCAATGCAGAGGGTGTAGTTGGACCATGTCCTGTTTGTCTCAGGGTGCCTAAACCAGTTTCCTGTCTCATCACAATACTTGGTGACCTTTTCTAAATAAACAAGGATAAAGATGTGAGAAAAAGTGCATTTCAGAAGCCTTTATACTTTAGCTTTTAAAGTAACCCTGGTAACAGGAAGGCTCAACGCTTTCAAATTGCTTTAGTACAGTTTTCAAAAACAAATCTGTACTTTATATGCAAGTCAGGTTTCAACGTATCCTTCAAAAACCATTTGAAAAATTCTTTAAGAATTGCGTTGGTGTAGACTAGTAGAGTGGTTCTAGACTGGTTTTAAAACCTAAATAACAAATGAGTGAACTGTACCAGTAGAGTCAAAGTCAGGGAAGTAATTGGGACAGTTTTGAGATGTGTACGTTCCTGCTGGCGTGTCGTCCCAGCATAGCCAGCCATCCCAGGTACGGTTGCAGTATGGACCTAAAAGACAAACACACAAACAATCAGCACCAATTCCACCGTGCAATTGCTCTTTGCACTTTGCGCTATGAGTTTCTGATGATTCAATCTAAAACCTCTTCTGAGGCTCTCTGTTTTCACACCTGATTTGTTATATGGCTGGTCTCTGTTCATTTTCTCAAAGCATTTATATTGACCATCAATGATCTTCTTCCTCTCCTCTGCTTTCTGTGTCACTACAGGGCTGACCTGACTCTCAGCGGTAGGATCCATCTCCGTCTCCATCTCTAAAAAGCCATGAACTGGTAACGTCTGAAGAAGAAGACATTCGTTTTGAGAATACACATAAAAGAAATATCTGAATATAGGCCTACTGGATAATTAGGGGCCAAGATTTGAAGTGTCAGTTGTATCTGTCATTTCTCTTTCTTCTTGCTGAGAGTCTATGCAGTCCATAAAACCGTATTTAAAGAAGTTGTGAAATGTGGCCCTCCTGCTGAGGGGGGTCTGATAATTCCTGCCAATTTTGGGTCTTGTTAAATCCTCTCTAATCTCACTGTTAGCAAATGTGCCCAGTGGTTTGATTTCTGCTTGACAAGACATTTAGTTCTCTGTTGAAAACCTTTTAAACATTACCTTTTAAAAACTTGGTGTCAGGAGATTTTTATTTATTTATTTATGTTTTTGAAAGAAGTCTCTTGTGCTAACCAAGTATGCATTTATTTGTTCAAATCAATGCAAAAAAATGTAATTTGATGGCAAAGCTAAATTTTTAGCATCTGTTATTATAGTCTTCAGTGTCACATCATTCTAATGTGGTTCTCAAGAAACATTTCTTACTATTATTAACAAGTTGTTCTATTTAATATTTTTGGTAACACTTTATTTTACTAACTATTAATAAGCAGTAAATTAGGAATTTATTGAGAGAAAAGTCGTAGTCAATAGTGAATAAGTGTTCCCTATTGTAAAGTGTTACCATATTTTTAAATTAAATATTTAATTTCACACATCCAAAATGGAAAGGACTAATTGGCAGTGACATTATTTACATAATGCTCAAAATCATTGGCACAATGCGCTGTGAATATATCAATTTGGCGACAGCACTACCTATTGATTAAAAGTTATAAGCAATTGTACTGTGTTGTATTTATTTCTGCTTAGGGCAAACCAATTTTAGTGGTATTACCAAACAAATCTACAGCTCATTATAATGTGCTTTATTTTACCTTTATTTTCTCCTTTGAGAATGTGAGACAGTGGGACCAGGTCTTATTGATAGATGAACTGTGTACCCAGTTGCCAGATTCATCACAGTATTTGGTTACTTTTTCTGCAAGGAAAAAGAAAGTTTAGTGTAATGACTTGAGCTTAAATGTTCCAGTGATTAACTCCAGTCTTCAGCCTCTGGAATCAATCAATCTGTGTGTTAGAACAAACACACTGAGCCGAGTCTCAGACAGAGATCTCTATCAAGCGAACAGCGGAGAATATCAATATTTCAGCACCTCAGCAAACTCCTGTTATATCCTTGCTATGGTCATTGCTTTATTTCACTGACATTTAGAATCAGAAATCAAATCATAAATGTTTGATATGAAACGTTGTCCTGTAGCAAAGATCCTTCCCCTTAGAACAACACTGCATGTCAGCTAATAAATCGTTTTTGCACTTCTAAATAAAAGCTCATATGAATGTTTCCAGACAGTCAATGATTTTATCACCTTTGTTTCATTAAAGAGCTTAAGGTATCTTCACAGTAGCTTGCCTCTTGTGCTTTGCAATTCATTCTTTGGCGCAACATCTTGTGTTTCATAATAAGCAGACATGTAACAGATGTCATGCCTGCTGTAGAATATCAATGTTTTGCAGTGTCTGGAGCGCTTTGGTCTGGATTGACAATCCAGATGTGATTGTACAGAATCTTACCCAAGGGGTCAAAGCTGGGATAGTCTGGGCAGTTCTGTGAAGCAAAGGTTCCAGCTGGTGTTTCATCCCAACAGAGCAAGCCATCCCAGAATCTGCTGCAGAACGAACCTATAAAATTTCAATAGGCATCTTAAAGGAGGAATTATACGATCCTTGATCTTATGTGATACAAGAGTTCATTGTACAGTGAAAATGTACTGTAACATTCTGAACTCTAAATGGCCTCCCCAGTAAAACAAACAAAAACGAAAAAACACTGGCTGTGTGTAGCACCTGCAACTCTGCATGTCATTCTGAAGGATCTCAATCTCAATGTTAAAAACTAGTTCATTTTTGAGAATGTGCGTGATTATTTTAGTCTGATCCTGTAACATTTCAACACATATTGTTTTGTGATCCATAATGTAGGCTTTGTAAAGAGGCTGTTGTTGAAAGCTAGGGGAAGTTTAAATGTATACACGACTCAACAACAAACTCACAACTGTGAATAAGTCCAGGATAGGCCACTGCACATCCATATTTTAATTTCTAAGGATGAGAAAGAGGGTGGTAAATGGTCATTAAAACAACGCAGCGGCTATTTACACTAAATGAAAATAGCATATTTTCTTAGCGATATGTTGTTTACACTAAGAGCAAATGTAAATATAAATAGCACTATGTAAAAATAGCAGTATTTTCTTTGCAAAATTATCACTTGGATGCTATTTACAGGGCCGTCCTTTGGACGGTGCAACTGGTAAAATTATTAAATGAATGCTGCTTTGGTACATTAAAGCCACCCATACACCTACCCCTAAACCAAACCGCTCTACACTTTGTTTTCCACTTTTCAATTATTTCCTTCATTTTATTGAAAAAAAAAAATCCTTTTCCGATCTTATATGTGATGTGAAATAGGAGAAGAACGAGTTCAGCAAAAGGTGGATTCGAAGGTCGATCGTGTGATAAAAGTCACCGCTATGCGCTTTACCTACGCCGCTGGGGCCATTGTTTGCAGAATACACACGTCCGTGGGTGGAGTTAGTGTAAATAGCCTCTCCCAACAAGGGCTATTTGCACTTAGTGTACATAGACACTCTGTTAAAACAAAACTACTATTTTTGAGAATAAAAATATATATGATATGAGTCCTTCAAAGGTGTTATTTCTGCACCTAGCATCACCAAAAATAAAAATTGGTCCCACCCTATGTCACACCATTGGTTGAGTCAGTGGTGCATTGTGGGCCACTCAAACAGACTAATCCTAAAAAAGCCACAGCATCACAGAGTTTACACTGGGGAATCAACTAATGAATGTCTTAAAGTTGTCTCTGCACATTAAACTGAGATAGGAAAAAGTACTTTAACATCCTAAAAGCTTAACACACATCCGCTTTGAAGATAAACCTTTATTGTTTCTCTGATCACCTTGTGATAGCTTTCAGTCATTTAGTGTTCCTCTAAGAGCCTTGGCACTTAACGAGGTTATGAAAAGAGTAAAAGCACCATTGTCTGTCATTCAGATGAAAATTAATTGAAAATACAGCTACCTGTTTTATTATGGGATGCATCTCGGCTCAGAAGCTCCAGACATTTGTACTGAGACTCAGTCATGATCAGCCTCTCTCCCTCCATTGCCATCATGACAGGAGTAAGGGATAAGTCAGCAGTGGGCTCTGCTTTCGTCTCTGTTGTTCCAGCCTTTGTTGCACTCTGCAAAGTGAGATGATCTTGAACACAGCAGCAGTGTTGGGCAAAATCCAGTCTTTAAGAACTGGGTCCCTTTCAATTCATGAGCTTGAATTGGAATTGAATTGACATGAATTGACTACTTTTTTAAATAAATATAGATAAAATCTAATTTTTTCTCAGTTATTCTCTTATACTGTATGTACTGTAGAAATAGGAAAACAGAATAAAATAAAATAAAATAAAATAAAATAAAATAAAATAAAATAAAATAAAATTAAATTAAATTAAATTAAATTAAATTAAATTAAATTAAATTAAATTAAATTAAATTAAATTAAATTAAATTAAATTAAATTAAATTAAATTAAATTATTATAATGGGAAATGACTAATGGTGCCCTGGTACATAAATTCATTTAAGAAGGTAATTTAATTAATTGGATTACATTTAAAGGAAATGTATAAAAATTAAATACAAACTGTGATCATAATTTAGTTTGGGGACCAATTCTCACTATTAACTACAACTTTTGCCTCAATAAACTCTTAAATTTCTGCTTATTAATAGTTAGTAAGATAATTGTTAAGTTTAGGTATGGGGTAGGATTAAGGAATCTAAAATATGGTCATGTAGAATAAGGCATAAATATGTGCTTTATAGGTTCTTTGAATTTCAGTAATTTCACTTCCCTAAATTCAAATGAAACTTTTACACCCTGTTTGCTACCGCAATTCAAATTCAATTCATACACAGGAATTAGACTGGGATTTAAAAGCCATTTCTGAATGGCGCCAAACCTCAGCAGAAACACCATAGACACAGCACAGTACTTTTTTCCCTTGCGACCTCATATGCACACTTGGACACCACATGGGCACTTGACATTTTAAAAGGTATGGTTTTACACATGAAAACTGGCCAGATACATTCCTCTGCCATACCATATCAGTATAATGAAGATAAGAAATTCTTCACAGCCATTGGAGCTTTTCCAGCAAAGACTTACAGGGATAAAGCTTCACCCACAAAGACAGGCTTGATATCAAAATTCAAAGCGCATCTCTAACCATTGTGTTGCTGGTATGAGTCATCTTATAGTTCAATGGGAAGTCAAAGAGCCAATTCAAAAGTACTTTACTTTTTTCCCCTTTTAGACACCTCACAGTAATGAATTCTACATTCATTTATGACTGAAACTTTGACGTCTTTGTGCAAAGATCTTTTGGCAGAACTTCGGCAGATCCTCTCAAACCCACCTTCCCATACCATTAAACAAATTGAGAAAATTCAGTGGCAGCTTCTTTAGTGCTGTGTGTCTTACCTGCACACAATAACGCATTTACAACACCAAATTCATCTGTGAGGTTTCTGATGTCCCATGTAGCAGTTTAGCAGCCGTACATATGATGTCACTCCAAACTTTGAAGTAAATGACGTCATACATACGACCACCAGGCCACCACCCAAGTCAGTCAGGAAAACCATTTGTCCTTCAATAGAAACTGAATGTCAAGAACGGATAACATCATGTTTCAGAAAAGTCCTACAGAAAAAAAGTATGGTACTTTAATTTAGTCAACTTTTTAGACTCGTATTTACATCCATTAAAACCAATCCACACCCTTGCTCTCAGTTTTTGTTGTTTAGTCTAGCTTTAATTAAATGCCATTTCCCATTATACTTTTAAATGTGATGTGCTATTCTGCAAGCTCATTACTATTCCACTAAGTTAGATTTATATGCAGTCATGGGAAAGTAGCTTCAAGGTCAAAAATAAACAGAGAGGACTTAGACATATTAAGGTGCACATACAATTAGCAAAGTATGCTGTTGGCTTGTTGCAGTGTTAACATAGTGCTAATGTACTACATGCAGAGGGCTTCATATGCTCCCATTTCATCATTCTGTCACAGAGCCAGCTGCTCTGATACCAGCATTGATGGAACTTTGTGGAGCCACCATTTCATGCCTCAGGAGTTCTGTGGGTTTTCAGGTCACCTCCGCTTGTAATTACCAAACTGGAGCAATTAGTAAGTAATGGATTTTTTCTACTGGATAGTTTGGGGCTAGGGTAATCAGGAGAGAAATCATCTAATGACAGTTTGTAAGAAAAAAAAACTTTAGTGACCAGTAAAAGTTTTAGCGACAGCAAGTTCAAATGGTTTAAATGTCAAATTCTAAGTACAAGTATGTATTTCGGACTAACAAATGCATAAAATAAATATGTATTAACATGAATAAACAATGAATGTAATGTTACGGTCCACTCACCAAGATAAATGATGTCAAAAGCCATAGGGTCTCTTGCCAACCCATGCTCTCAGATCCTGACTTTACCTGTGAACACAAAAAAAGTATTACAAAAATTGTACATAAAATGCAACAGACTCCGAATTTGAAGTTGACTTAAAAAAATAAAAAATAAATAAAAATTGAATTGAGAAAAATATGTTTTATTATTATTTTATTATATGTTTTTTCTTGTTGTTGTTGTTTGAAAAAGGGTATTTGGGGGGGGGGGGGATAGAAATAAATAATTAAAATTAAAAATTTTCATATTAATGTTTTGTACTCTTTTATCCGCGTTATAATTCGGGTATCGTGTATCTCAGCTGGTAGAGCATTGCGTTGCACGACAATATGTAATCACGTGATCATGCAATCATGGGATTGATACCAGAGAATGCACATGCTCATAAATATGCACTAAAAATCATGATTTTTGCATGATTTCTGTAAGGGGTAAGTTTAGGGTGTGTGACGTCTGTATGCTCTCTGGCGTAGTTTACGCAAGTCAACACTCCCGGATGAGTTCACGCGAGCAAACGTAATCTTTTAGGTTTAAGTCGGTTTGAACAATCAGGATAAGAGCAAGTAATTACCATTTTGATTATCTGTCATACCCACAATCTCTGTGCACTGTGTAAACAATGAGTGATGTATACGCGCAACAGATTGCTTCCGGCACTTGCGTAAACTACGCTAGAGCACATACAGACGTCACGCACCAGATGCCGTGCACGCACTCAGGGCAGTTGGACATAGTGGTGTATTAGAGGTAAAACATGATAAAAATACTGTTCAGTTTCTCGCATAAACCGCTCGTTTCGTGTCTTAGGACATCAATGTATCATCATGAGCCGCAGGGTTTAATTTGGATTTGTCTGTGCATGTTTTTTTTACTGTCAAAGATTGTGTGCCCATTGACTGACAGACAGCAACGGTTTGAGTTAAAAATCTTTGTTTGCGTTCTACTGAAGAAACAAAGTCACCTACATCTTGGATGCCTTGGGGTAAGCAGATAAACATCCAATTTTAATTTTTGGGTGAACTATCCCTTTAACTTTAAAACGTAAATATAGGTCGTAATAAGGCACTTGCACAAACGACCTATAGGGTCAATATTTTGTTGGACAGGCTCCTTGATTTAGTAGACACTTTCTATATCTTTGATTTGAATCACTTGAAACACACAATACATTACTGAGGGTAAACTATCATTGTCACAGTTTGACTTAAACCATATAATGTTGTAGTTCCTTATAACATTACCAGCCATTGCTGAGTAATTCAGTTTTATATACTTGCCAAAGTCATTTTATCCTCCCATTTGGCTCTTGGCGACTGTTAATTTTGGACCCTGAGTATGATATATCAAAGCTAGACTCTGGCTGTTAACCTACAGCACTGACATGTCAAAACTGCTTTTATTAGCCTTGAGTGTCATGTAACATTTTTATACAAAACTGTAGGTCAAACAGTCTCTGCCAACATACCAACAATAATACACTAACCCATGCTAACAGTTTACCATCTGTATTCTCTACTCTGTCTGCACTTTATCAACAGAAAATGCTATCGCAATAAAGCAGAGGGGTGTGGAAGAGAAAAACACATTAAAGATGGTTAATCATTTTGTTGTCACCGTAACACATGTTATGTGTTTTCAGTTCAGTAGCTAAGATCGTAATTAGCATTCCCTTCCATCTCTTTTTCTTATGCAGTTTAAAACTCGTTGCTCTCCTGTGTAACTAGGTTTCAGAATGTTTGCTCTCAACACCTCTCTTCAGAGCACAGTGGGGGTGTTTCTCTGATAGACAGACAGACAGCTACTGAACCTCTGGATCCACTCAGCAGTGTTGACATTACCTCAGATTAGCAGCAGCCAAGTCTCCACAAACTGCCCTGGTGTGCATGTAGTTTGAGTGCTGATTTATTGGGATGTGGAGTGTATGTACCGCCTCAGGCCTCTTACTATGTTCTGTCACAACACATATCACGTTCAGAGAAGATATTTGGCTCAAAAATTACTCTGTTTTCCAACTTGGAGGATTCCAACCAAAAATGGGCCATTATTTTAAGAACAAAAAAGAACAGCCTGAATCACTTCAACTCCTTATGCAACTAATTTTTGGGCATGCAGTTCAACACACAAAATGCCTTTGAAACGCATGATGCATCTGTTCAAGTGGAGGAAAAGTTGCCATATTTAGTTTTTAAAAAGCAGCACGCAGTCTATAGTACAGTTCTAATGTAATGCTTCAAAATGAACACACTATTGTATGAAATTACTGTCAACTTTACAATAAGGTTCCATTTGGTAACACTAGTTAACTGCATCAGTTAACATTAACAATGTAATATTATATTATAAATCTTAGCTGATGTTCATTTCAAATACAATATTAAAATAAAAATTTGTGTGTTAATACTTTATGGACCTGTGCTATCATGAACTAACAATGAATAGTTCTATTTTAGTAACTAACATTAACAAGGATGAATAAATACTGTAACAGTTAATGCATTAACTAACGGTAACTAATGGGACCTTATTGTAATGTGTTCCTGTTTATCACAGTCAACAAATTTATTCAGTTACACATTTCATTCTGTTTTAACTGTTGTTGGCATCATTTTAGACACATTTTGTTTTTCTTACTTGGGACTTTTTGTTGATGAGGGCTAATGATCTTTCTGCATTTTCTCATTTTCATTAAAACTCTATTTTGCATGTTTATTAAGCTGTTTATTGCGTGGGGACAAACACTAACCCAAACATCAATGTAGGTGATTTAAGGTTTAACCATCCTTGTGGGGGCATTTGGTCGCACATACTTACATATACGCAGCCCACAAGTCCCTAGCGGACCATGCATTTCTCAGAAAATGGGGTATATATACCGAACCCATACGGGACATTTAACAAAAGCCATTTACGTTCTTTATATGGTGAAATTCAGTGATGACTGAAGTTATTTCCTGTGTGTTTAATGCAGGTTTGTTTATGGGTGAGACAAGTAGTCGCTGTTGCATAAGTATGTATTTCCGCTTTGAGTGTCATCCACACAATCTACAGAACCCAATAATTGCACATCATTTTGCTTAAAAAGAAACAAAATTTCCCTATTCTGATGTGACAAAACACCCAGAAAAAATGAATTATGAACACGTCTCCATCATTGAATACTGTCTAGTTGGCAAATAAAAAGAAGTGGAAATATAGAAAGATGGTGAGATAGAGCGCACAGCTCTGTTCAGCATCCCAGATGGCTGTGGTCAGTGGCACAGGGGAAAGAGGAAGAAATCAGGCTTGCTTAACTGCCTAATCGTTGATTCCCAGAGTGCAGGAGGTCGGTTGTTTTTTAAATGCCTGCCAGTATCTGGATGGAACTTAGCCAAAATAAGAAAAAGAAAAGGAGGCTGAGAATGGATCCAAGTCTTTGGATTCAGCTCCATATAAGTTCTGGTTATTAGCCAAGGTAATTATTATTCCTCCATGAGGATGAATTAAAGCTTTTCTTCATTAAATATCATCATGTTTGCCAATAGGCTGGGTATTCCCTAAGGAAGTACCAGACTGAAGATTCAAACGTTACTTTGGAAGTAAGATCTGGAATTACAAAATGGATGTTGATTTAGTAACCAAGACCAGACATTACTCATTAAAGTTTTTTTTTTTTTTTTTAGAATGAAGGATCCAAGATGGCACTCACTCTTCCCTGAAAGGCTTTCAGAAATATTAATAATGTTTGTTTTGAAAAATGACTTTTAATCCTTTGGTGACTGCAAAACTCAAATCCTCTGTGTCCATTTCCTTAAAGCTCCATAAAATGGCTTAGTGATGACTGATATCTGATTAACCAATTAGTTTTGCATAATCTCTGGCATACTTTGTTCTAATTGAGGATTTCTGCTTTGAAATCTTCTCTGTATAATGACCACAAAACTTTATATTCGACCCTTTCCGTTGGCAACCGCTGTAGTTTCAGGTCTCATGTTGCACTACAAAGTTTTTCTTTTTACAAAATAATAGTTTGCTTGTAAATACCGTATGTTCACATTCTTATGCAGCAATGTGAAAATATACATGAGGAAAATGCTTTATTTTACCATTTTACTAAGTCATTTAATCTTTGTACACTAAAAAGATTGGTGTAGGATTTACTTTGAAACACTCAGAAATTGCTAAATTTCACAAATAATTACATAGAAGCAGCACAAGCAACACATTGAATCAAACATGCAAATTTGAAGTAGAAACACTGAAAGTGTCTTTTTGTAGAATGTACTCTTATAATCTTTATTTACAACTTCAAAAAATTATTTTTATTGTATTTATAGCAAGTGTAGCTCATACACAGCAGCCACTTTTATCTTAAAAACTTCTAAATCACGCAGTGCAACATTGCCAAAAACTTCACTTTAAAACTATGCTGTATCAAAATGATTAATTTCAAACAATATATCAATAAATCACACTATATCAGATTTTTCAAGAAGTGCTTATCTGTGCAAAATTTACCCCTGCAATGTTATGGGTTAGTTAAACTGGGTTAATGGCATAATTAACCTACCCCAAATTTAGCATTGTAGCAAAAATCAAAATAGATAAATAGGATGAATGTATTGTTTATAAAATTCCTTTAGGGATAGTATCATTTATGGATGCCTTGAGACCACAAAATTGGTTGAGACTACAAAATTAAATTTCTATGTATTTAAGTGAATTATTGTAAGCTGTGGGGGTTTCAGAAGGCACATCATCTGTTTTATTAAATCTTATTATTAAATCTTATTTATTAAATTCTATTTTGCAGCTGACTGTATATATATACAGTATATACCCTGGATAACTAAACCACCTCACTTTATTAGACTCATTTCCCCTTTCCTACTTTACTACTGTTAGACTTTCTCATCCTTAATGTGCAATAACAAAAATCATCCAACACAATGAAAAGAGAGGCTGAAAGGAAAGAAGAACAAGGCTCCTTTCAGCTTCTCTAGACCCTCCCTTGGGATTATTCCTACAAACCCCCCCTCTATAAGCAAGATAGATTTGGGGGGAAGACAAGTATGATCCACATCAATATCTTCTCCCATTTACTAAAATAAGGCATAAAGTGAATTGTGAGCCATTACAGTCAACGGTGACAGAGCACCTCAGTGTGGCAAAAGCACACTGGTATGAGCATTTAGTGCTATTGTGAAATGCTGTCATGATGCCAGGGCTTTCAAGTCCAATGGCATGCAAACTCAAGGCTGTTTCTTCCATGTGCTGTTAGGCCAGCAATTTTTCTCTCTGCAATATCGAGCTTTCCTGAGAGCCTCATTTGTACTCTCAAAATCTGACCTTGTACTATGCATCAGGTCATAAAAGAGAAAATATCTAACCTGCTGAAGTACAGCTGAAACACAAGCAGATGAGGGCAGGGTGTTTTGGTATATGAGAAGCACTACATTCTGACTCATTAACCCGGCTAATTCTGTCAGAGAGTGAGATCCTCTGTACAGCAATAAGCCATTAGCTGGCTTTAATAGGTGTCATATTTATATAGCGCCAAAATGGACTGGAGTGATATCAAACAAGAGGACAGGAAAATGCACTCTGAGGGATATCCATAATTCAGAGAGCACTTAAAATGCTGTGGCACTGCTGCGTACTCTGCTCTTCCCAGATTTGGACCTCAGGGGTGCGAGCAGTAATGTGAATCAAGTGTAGACACAGGTACAGGTATAGTGTTGTAGTTTTCCTGGACTCTTTCGTCTCGCTCAGTGCTAGGACTATAGGGTTTTGTTGAACTGTACAGCTACTCTTTGAGGAGACTGTTGTTTGGAGTTTACTGAAAATCCTCAATTGCAATATTTTAAAATTTGTGTGTATACGTATGGGTGAAATCTGTCAGCTGTTGATTACACTTTAAATAAGATTTTACATAGTCATAAATAAAACAATGTGGTAACACTTTAGTATAGGGACCAGTTCTCTCTATTAACTAGTTGCTTATCAACATGCCTATTATTAACATATTGGCTGTTTATTCGTACTTATAATGCATTTATTGTACATGATCATATTCTACATCCCTAATCATACCTGACACCTAAATCTAACAACTACCTTACAACTTATTAATAAGCAGCAAAATTGGAGTTTATTGAGGCAAACGTTGTAGTTAATGGTTTGTTAATAGCAAGAATTAGACCTTAAAATAAAGTGTGACCTAATATGTTTTAAAAGAAAAGAAAATTTCAGTCCTTCTACTTCAAAATTTCACATTCTATGTGTTACTTTGAAAAAGTGAAAATTGTACCAAAGTAAAAGAAAATTCGGTGTACACTAGTATGTATGCAAATGAAATGAAATTCTATATGATTCTTGGACCTAATAATTATAATAAATCTAGGACATGACATTCTCATCAATTAGTCCAATTAATATATGCTATATATATTCTGACAGATTAAATTTAAATTTTTAAATTTCAATATGATTGAACATAATCCTTTCACTGGCCTGCGGCTCTGTGGCAATCCATTCTGAGTTCATTAAACTTTGAGTTTTTCATGAAATATTCTTGTGTTCTGTCTCCACTCATTTTTATTTTATTTATTTTTTCCCTATGTGAACAGCAAAAACATGTCTGCTCAAATTATGCAATCATTTTTTTTTAGGGACTTTATGTATGAGTTAGGGTTCGTGACTAACGTGTTAACGTGTTGACTAACGTTTTTTTTTAATAATTAATCATATTAAATGAACATGCTTGTCAGTTCAGATAATACAGTACATATTGCATTTATTTATTTATTACATTTCATATTCTATACAAATTAATCAGCCATTCCAGTGTGACTTTGAGAACAAAAATGGTCATCTTTCTCTAGCCAGTGCAGTGTTTGCAGGTAATTCACACCCTGTCAAAGAGATACAACTCAATGGCATGTGATGACACACAATCAACATCATATAAGATAGCTAAGGTTTCTTATGACCTTGTCCTCAGCCTCCCCTCAGGATATAAGATTCAGATAAGTCTCCTATGGATGTTTATATTCCATCTTATATTCCATGTGTACACTGACTAGCGATTACGCTGTTGAAACCTCCATCATCAAACAGACTCTGCAGTGTCTGTGCTTCCACACAATTTAACCTTCAAACTGCAGCTCTGTGTTTTCAGTGAAGGGAAGTCATGCACCTCTTCCCAGGCTCAGCCAGAACCTTCTGATTCATGGGTCTATATATATATTTATCTTCTCCAAATCAAGCCCTCTGTTGTGACGAAGTGTGTTAGCACTTAATCCATCTTGGCCATCGAGATTGGAGCCAGCCAAGTGCCACATGCGCTCCAGCTGTTCTTGACACAAACCCAACAAGCAGGCGTTCACAGACACCAGCCAGGTGCGAGAAGACGGCTGGCAGTAAAGCTAAATGGGAATAAAATGAAATGGAGAAGGGGGAACCGCATGGATTGTCAGCTCTCAAATGTTAAATGGCCCATATTTTATGGTCCCAGTGTCCCGTTTGCTTTATGAGGGACATATAGAACTAAGCACAGCCATTGCACTGATGATGGATCTCTAATCTTTATGGCATCTGGAGAGTCAGGCAGAGTTTAAAGAGGAGGCTTTGTAGTCACCATGTTTCACACCTCACAATCATTCAAAACTACAAATTAGATTTGTACATTATTTTTCACAGTAAAGAATTTAATAAAGGATTCATTTATAAAACTCTGTCCTCAGTTTTTCACATTAAATGTCTGCCTGTGGGAATGTAAAGGTAGGATCAAGAAAAATGAGAAAGATATACTATATTCATTAAATCTATAAATGAGTTCTATATGAGCTCTCTAAATGAGCTGTGTCCCAAATGATGTACTGTAAACGTACGCACTTATGTTATGTATTTTTGATGGTGGAACACAAAATTAGTCTATAAAATAACTGGAAATAACTGTTACCCACTCTTAATTTGTTTGCTGAACCTTTATAATAATAAAAGAATAAAGATACAGGAGAATAGAAACAAATATTTTCCCCATACTATCCCCCAACTCAAATACGAAACTAAATTACACACACGCAAAAAAGCCCTCAATACGTAATTATAGGGTGTCAGTTATGTATATAATAAACTTTGAATCAGAGTTTAGAAACAAAACAAAAAAAAAGTAATCACCCATGTACATAATACATATTTATATCAGCAAACAAAACATTACAAATATAAACTCTGTACATACAAAGCACATACTTGTACTTAATACACTTTTGATCAAAATCATGTCACGAGCATAAGGACATCATAATGATTAGATTGACAGATTACAGACGAAGAATTTGCATAATCAGAAAAAAATAATAATAAATGGATCCCAAGTTTCAGAAAATATGCCATTATTGACTTACAGCATCAATTCTTATTCCTGATATCAGGTTATGCTGCTACAAATTGGTTAAATTTTAGTTAGCAATTTCACTGACTTGATTAACACGACCTCTAACAGAGGTGAAGTTAGTGCTTTTTTCCATGGAAGCATGAAATTGATCAAAAGTGTTAAGAAATATTATTAATATAGTATTATAATATTATTTCAAATAACTGACTAAAATGAATAAATGATTAAATGCAATAATAGGAAATGTTTCTTGAGCAGAAAATTATAATATTTTATTTTCTGAAGAATCATTTGATACTGAAATGCTGAATAATTCAATGGCTGCTTAATAATATTTCACAAAATTAGTTTTTATTGTTTTGGGTTTTTTTTATATCAAATACATACAGCCTTAGTAAGCATGACTTTCAAAAACATTATACAATTTTATCGACCCCAAACTATTGAACGGTAATGAATGTATCTGCAAAATACCTGCTAGTACTGTGTTAAACTTAATTCTTTACAACAAAGGCAATCATGCAGATAATGAAAGTAATTTAAGTGAACGAACAATCATAAATTAAAAATGATTAATCAGATGAAAAACAACTGATATGTTAAGAATAATTATATAAAAAAAAGAATTATTATAAATACAATGGTTATTCTTTTCAATCAATAAAACAGAACAGGGCTTTTTTCAAATCAAACACAAAATGCCCCAAACAGATAATCCTGACCTCCTCAGTGCACTGATATCACGTTAAAGTCAAATGGCTTGACCAAATAAAGTGATAACCATGCCGTTTGACTCATATTCTGGGGAGTGTGTAGTTTGTTGAGGTTTGAGAGTGAGAAAACATTGTGTCTAGTAGATAAACCAGTGATACGCCAGCACCCTACGATCAGAGACCTACACTTTATCTCGAGCAAAATGGGAAGGTGGCTCATCCTCCTCTTCAATTCATGTCTTTTGACCTTCCTCAGAGAGCCCTTGATTTTTATCTCAATTGCTGTGACCTCTCTGTTCACAGCAGCAAAAAGCAGTGCCACAGAGAACAGATACGGCTATGGAGCTGTTACTAGGCCTCCCAAATGCCAGGCTGTCAAGGGGAGAAAATAAGAACGGGTGTGGAGCACTTTTGCAGAGTCAGGATAAATTTCAAGGCACTTTTATCCGAGATGGCATACTGTGAGCTCATGCATTTTCCTCTTCCTTAGAAAGCATGGGAGTGGGCTTGCCTCTGGTACCATAAACTCCTTTAAACTCTAGGGGGACATAAAGTAGGACTTAAGTTTCTTAGGGCACTGTTTCCTGCAGAGGCAGACATTCTCAGAAGATCTCATAGCTCAAAAAAAAGAAGCAAAGCGAGAAGCAGTCACAGTTTAAACAATGGCTGTTAGTCATACTTGGGTTTGCAGTGTGATTTTGAATGTAATCATCTCACATCATCCCCATAGGGCTCTTTGTGATGCATTTCACCATAATGCGCTTTCACTGTAGAGTGGAGAACCATAAAGGTCACAAAAAAGTTTTTTATAATAAATTGAGAAAGTGATTGTGAAAGTGAAACTTACAATTACACTTTATTTGCACTGTTATGGGAGTAAACTGCTCTTTTGAGAATATTTATGAAGACTTACACTTATTATTTACATAATGCAATCATTTACAATCTGCATTAGCTTTTATAGTTTGAACTAGCATAATGTGTTCCTCTCAGCATTCTGGGAAGAGGGTTCTGCCCATTCCGATTTGAATTAAATTACAATTTAGTTCCTGAATTTGACATTCATAAAACTGCTAATTAACAGAATAAAATTTTCATATTGATATTTAAACCAACTAACAAAAATAAGTTCTAAGAACATTATAAAACAAATATTTTTCAAATGTTTTTTTCCTTATGGAACATTCAATTTTATAATTGTGTAAACATTGCGGGAATGTTACTGTTTAATGTTCTGAAACAAATTTTAACATTTTAAAATATTAGACAAACATTCTACTAAAACATTTCAGAAACATGTTTCATGGATGATGCCTATAAATAATGCCTTTGTGCTAAGGTTATTAGAAGATAAATAAACTAGAAGAAAGATTGTTCTTTGAGAAAAATTGACCATAATGTTAGCCAAAGTTCTGAGAATGTTCTCTGTTAGCTGATAAGTCATGTGATATTTTATGGTGTTGTATGGTGACGTGTCCAATATGCAAATCAATATGTCCTGAAATAGGCTTATTTTATAAACAAAAAGTTTTATCACAAAACTTGAGTTGTTTAGTCGATTGTCATCTGTATTGAATTTGCATTGACACTGTAGAAAGTGAATGTTTTAAATGTGAAGAAATCCTGTAAATTCAATATCCTTCTGAATTTGCCTAACTCGGGCTGGTAATAATATATATTTTAATGCAGGCACATGAGATTGGAAAAATTTTCTGATGATGAGCTCGTTTTTCTGAACCTGTTGGACAACGGTTCACCTGCACTCATTTATGTCTTGCTGACTTGAGTTCACGTTTGATAATTGTAATCAGGAATGTTTGAGCCCCTCTGTAAATGAAGTTGACCCATTTATATTTCTATGCCCCATGTAGCCCCATCTGGCAGACTGTCAAATATTAAGTGACATTTTTCTGTCTGAGACCACTGCAATGCAAACAATAGAGAATTAAACTTTGATTATCTAAGTGGAGCAATCTCACTTTTCTGACAGTTTTGACATTTTTCACCGACCTTAACAGGTTTCCATCTGATACAATGACTTCTATTTCTGTTTCGCTGCAGATTTTTGCATAGATATGCACAAGACGGTTTTAACAGCAACAGGAAAGACTGACGCCGCTTTATCTGGCACGTCTTCTTTCTCCATTTCTGAGTATTCATTCAGTCATTTTCATTCAGTTTCCTAGAACTTTTTTTATTTCAGATGTCAAGAAAAATGATCTGTCTTTTTGTTTTCCGGACTTATTCTGGAATAACTGGATTCTTAGGATTTTGAGTGACACCTCGTGTAATTTTTAACACTTTTTCCTGATTTTATTTCAAAATTGACAAAAAACGCATATGGAGGAAAGAAAGGCAAGCTATAACTTTATTACTGAGAAGGTCAAACATGTTTACTTTAATAGCTTTGGAAACAGCATGAATGCCGTCCTGCTCCAGGTGATTAAACTGACTGCAAGATATATAGAAATATGGAATATGAGTAATACGGATGGTGTGCTCACCAGTAATGGTGATGTAAATTGGTTAGACATGGTTGGGCTTTACAAACACTGTTGTGAAAGGATTGGCCGAATAAAGACCATCATTGTGCACACAGGTACCAAAACCCCAAAGTAATCCAATACTAAATCTGGACAGAGGCGTTCAAAAAGTTAAATTGGCAATGGATACGATTTGGTTAATGGAACAAACATTACCTCTATAAATCAGATAATGGGGCACGAATGGCAAAATAGCTTTCTGGACAGCAGACAGACAAGGCAAATCACAGGCAGTCAATGGAGGCTCTAGGCAGAGATAAATCAAACACAAAGTAATGCTTAATTTGCTCTGTTTTCCTTCTTATTTTTCAAGTATGGAAAATCATTACTTGCAGTGAGATGAACACAGCTTCCCGCAGTATCCAGAAACAATACTGTACCTCCTGTGGGTTTAAATCTATTTAATGTACAATACAGCAAAGAATCGAGTCGAAAGCAGTTCTAAACTTGTTTGTGACTTTTCTTTAAATGTCATGGAGTAAAAGTGCACATACTGTACTGTAGGTACAAAACAATATTTCATATGTTAATTTCTAGGGGGCTGTCTAACAGATATGAATGGGGAAAAGGTATAAAAAAGAGGGACTGTTGGCAGGAATCTGTAGGAACTGAGTGTTCATTATTCCACTGCTTTGCTGGCTCATGTAAATCAGTTTACAAGCAAAGCCTTTATATTTATAATACATTTAATCACAGCAGCCAATGCAGATTGGGATTCTTCCATCATAAGGGGTATATATACTTAGTGATAGTGTTTTTTTTGTTTGTTTGCTTTTTTTTCTCAGATTGGATATAACTAATGCATCTTGTCATTTGGCCACATACCTGTACATGAACTTTACTCCAACCAAATGGATCAGACAGATGGAAGGAGCAGCCAAAAAATGGGTTGCCATATAGTCCAAAAAGAGCCCTAAACAGAACATTTTGCTGTCCAGCATGAGAATCGTCACTGCACTGAACATAGGTGTCATATAGAACAATCACTCTGTTTGCAGAGACTCAATGTATGTGGCCAGACGTATTTGAAATGCATACACCCATTATCTTCTGGTCTTGCTATAAAACATATCATCCCTCATTTAGCAGTAGTCACGCAGCATTGGTCCTGTTAACACCTGTTATTAACATCAGTCTTGCGTAATGCGATCACAAGCGGTCAGGCGAGACGGAAGCATTTAAAATATGTCACTTTTGAAGGGACTATACATGTTTTGCATGTATGTTCAAGCGTTCAAAAGGTTTACTTTGAAGATGCACATTCAAAACGCTGTTTTACCGCAGTGGTTGACTGACAAGTGAGTAAAAGGTACTTTGATGGTGCTAGGACAGATTATCGTTTACACTTCAAATATTATGGAATCACATGCATTTCTGAGAACCTCTAAAGATGGTTTGATCAGATCATATTTTGAATCCCGTTTTCCTACATTTACCTGACTTCTTGAGACTGGATGACCTAAAATGGATGTTAATACCAGGATTTAGTCCCCAATGCAAACATCTGCTTTCCACAACATAAGCACAGAATTCTTTCCTTAATCTATTTTATTAATATGATTTCATGCATTTTGTGTTAAAAGAAAACTGTATCTCCTTCTAGAGTGTTTTTGAGAAAAAGCATTTATTGAAATAAAACATAGTGATTTTAATCATCTTATTCATGTATTCTTTTATTTAACTTTATATTCCAATAGCAGAAAATACAGATTGAATGCAATATATTGAAAAATTATGTAATAATGTTATATCTATTTAATACAGTCCTGTTTTGCTGAATTTTCACCACATGAATTATATAAATCATTTTTCGTTTTTATCAGCAGCCAACTATGAGGTTAAATATAAAGCCCGCACAGCTGTGTCTGTCTTTGCCTGCTGAGAAAATGTGCTGCTTGTTCTCCAGAGAGTCTTAACACAACTGGCAGCGACGCAACGGAGGAAGAGCTTTAAACAAAAGACCGAATTCTCAATTGCCCCACTTTTAAGAAATAAGTGTATACATTTTAGCTCAACCATCTGTGCTATAAATATTTTGAGCTCATCACTATCAATCACATAAAGAATGAATATTTAGGCTTATGAATATTTTGTCCTGTTTTGTTTGAAACTGATTAAATGTGTTTTCGTCTGTCAATTTTCTGATATTCTGATAATGGTCTGTGCAGATTATGTAAAGACTAAAATTCCTATTCAGTCACTATAAATACATGTTACTCTGTTTTTCCACACTGAGAATTGAGAAGCCAGGAAAAGTTTTGATCACCACATGAAAAGACTTCCCCTGTCTTGAGTCTGTGACTTGGCATTGAAAATGATGCTTGGAAATCTTTGATTTACAATTTTAAAATACTTGTGTATACAGAGAACAGCATCTGATGCTGTCAGCCATGCTAAACACTATCCTGGAATGAATAAATATTGTAATATATAAATAGAAATCTGGAAATATACATAATTCGGTACCATTTGCAAGAGATAATAAAGAATAAATAAAGAAATCTTTAATTGGGAGCGGTACCAATGCATAAGGCACTGCTAGGCTGTAATGTTAGAGTTAATGCTGACACAAATATAACTCAGTATAAGAATTTTTCTCACACTGTTTATGCAAATGATTCAAACTTCTGATACAGAAATGTACATGCACATTCTTTGTATGATTTTAATAAGCCTACCACAGGGGGCAAAATAACACTCTGTCTCAATATTGGAATTTTATAAACACTCGGCAGAGTGCTCACTGAGAGCCTTTTAAGAATATTGGTAAGGACTGTTGATAACTGCGGTTTATGTGTGATATCTGCAAAAATACAGTCCTATCCATAGAAGTACATGGCAATTTCTCCTGCCAATCAGAAAAGAGATTACAACTGTTAACAACCCACAAGCACTGCTTGTCAAAACTGACAAAAGTAGATTTAGAGAATCCAGCTGTTTTGTATACATCTGTGAAGGTGCTAACATTTCAGAAATAAATAGTAGCTTAAAACAAGTTGTAAATATGTTAGAGAGACGAAGAAATGTCTTGGGATAGTTTCGAGTTTTCCACACATATACACAATGCTTTTATTCAGTGTTACGACTTCAGCTCCAGTTTCTAACCAAAGCATATTTTCTGTATGTCGGTTACAAAATATCCTATCATTTTCATTTAAACATCAATGAAAATTACAAACACGTTCATATGATCGGCGGTTGTCCATTTTCTCAAACAAGCAAATTCCTCCACCTGCCATGACTGTCAGTCATTGCAAACCAATTCAGCCTTACATAAAGGCTTTATAGAGTCCATTACACAACACATATGGCACCCTGACAGTGTCTCCACTGAGAATGTAGCCAGTTCAATATGCTCGCCCCATATTTTGTCCCATCTAAGCATGTCCATATGAGAAAACATTACTAACACATTTTACTACAGTCAAGCACCATAGCATTTTTTCTTTTTCCAACAGTGTTCAACAAAGATGAAGATTACTCAATGCCATAAGTGATAGTTCAACCAAAAATGAAATTACTTTTATCATGTACTTACCTGGCAGAGCAGAAGAAGATATTTTGTAGAACATTTGTTGTACATACAAATAAAGTTCTACAGAATAAAGAAAGTCATACAGGTTTAGAATAATGGTGAGTAAATGATCATTTTTGGGTGAACTATCCTCTTAAGAGGCATGTTGCATTAGTGCCATAACCAAATGCATCTCAACTGTATTTGTATAAAATCATATTTATATAATTAAATACAAGAACTTGATATGTTGATAGTATATGATGTCCAACCTCGCAATGAAGCTGCTTCTAACAAACCTGTGACAAACAATCTCAACTTCTTGGGAAAGCAATTAAGATTGTTCTGCGTATTCAATATATTAAGCAAAACAATCACAATACGCCATTGACGCAAAGGCAGTGAATTGAGCAGACAGGCCCATGTGATGCCAAACTCTCCCATTACACAGAGAGAGAAAGAAGGAGAGAAAGCACGCTCCAAACAAACCGTGCATTGCACTGCTGTCAACCTCTGCTCGTCTGTCGGCCTGCCTGCCTGCCTACTGGTGAGCAGGGAGCTACTCAAGGAAATAGAAAAAAAAAACAAATAGGCTGTAAATGAGAATGGGAAGTACAGACCACCAGAAGGAAAATGGAGTAAGATTGCATTAACAAAATTCAGCACATAACATTGCTGGAGATGAGAGTGGACAAAATGGGGTAAATATAAGCAGCAGCAAAAAAAATTGAATTAACCAGTGTGGAAATGGCAGACATAGTTGAGACATAAAGGAAGATCTTATTTTGAGGTTTAAATTAGAAACAGTTTTGCTTTATCCAACACACACAATTTTGATTTCTCTTCCTGTGAATAGAGAAATCGCATAGAGAAATTCTCATCTACAAAAGAAAAGAACATTCCTCATTCAAGCCCAAGTGCATGTGATGTGCTTCATTTAGAAATACTAAAATGAATCAGTTCAGTTTAAACAAGCATGATCATTTATATCTGAGTGAAAAAAAATGAACTCATTAAATGAACTCAATTCATTAAATGAACTCAATCATTACAAATAGGGCATGTGACATTACTCATGAATACTTATAAGCCGGTATGTATTGTGAGAACAAGTGACTCAAGAGAATGCCTTACTTCAAATAAATCATATGACGTTCAAAAGTTGGGGTTGGTAAGGCTTTGAAAAACAGAAATATTGTTTAAAATTTAAAAGAACACTTTAATATTTTTAATATATTTTAAAATGTCATTTATTCATGTGGTGGCAAAGCTGAATATTCACTAGCTGATTTGGTGCTGAAGAAACATTTCTTCTTATTAATTTTGAAAACAGTTGTGCTGCTTAATATTTTTGTGGAAAATAAAACATATGGATTTTTTTATACAGAATACTTATGGGATTCGCAAATCAATAAAATTTTTTTTCAAAAGAACAGTATTGATTTAAAATAAAAATAGAAAACTTTTGTAAAATCATAGTCTATAGTCTGTTTACTTTTTATCATTTCAATGCATTATTGCTGAATGAAAGCATTGATTTCTTAAAAAAATAATCTTACCGGCCCTAAATTTTAGAATATAAATTTTCAGAATTCTTTAAAATGTTTAGTATTTAAAATACCCCCCAAAAATGGTCCAAAACATACTGAACTGTCTTTTAAATGCCTCTCCGTAGTAGACAACTCTAGATCTATAGCACATGATTGTACTTTAGCTCCACCTACTGATTCCTCACATCTCATGCGTAGCCTGTCCAGAACAAGCCTAAACTCAAGAGTATTGCAAACTTGCTGAAATTAAATCAAAATCCAGCTGACAGAATAACATTAAACTTTCTAAGGAGATTACCTAGCCGAAAACTGTAATTATTTTCAGGTACCTGTTTACGCTTGAGCTGAATCATCAACTGACAGCTGATGAAGAATATTAATCTACATCCTACAGGTAAAGCGCATTAAAATGCATGCTTTGTATAACAATAACACACATATGCTGCTCATAACTGAATGTTTTTGCAATCAACAAAACTTAATTACAGTTAATGGGTTTAATTTTCAAGCTTTGTGCTTATTAAGAACCGATGTTATTATAAAAGGTACTTCACTTTCAAAGGGAAGTAAATTATATCCAATTACTTCTCTTGTGTATGGTACAATAAAATCCATAATCTGTCTTTACGAATTCAAATATCTGCTTACTTATGGTCAGTATTAATCATAAAAAAGAGTCCAGTTATAGATCAGTGGATGCCACAGTCAAGTATTATTACTTTTCTTCTCTACAAAAGCCCATTAGGTCCGTGGCAAGTATGAGTTTTCTGGTAGATTACCTCCATATAATATTTTCAGCACTGCAGACATGTAGACATGGCCTGGGACCGTCTGAAACACGCTAATGAATAACGCATGAGCCATTAGCTGAATTGGGAGCAGAGCTCAACAAGTGAATGTCCATGATCCCATGCATGGACTGAAACTATAGTCCTACGGTAACATGGTTGTTTTCAGTCTGATGCACTTTCATCAGGGAGTTTGCTTTCCTTCTTTTCTTGTTTGAGATGAACTTGTCAGGCTGATCAAAAAGGAAAACCCATATGTGAAAGCTCACAAGCATTCTTCAAAAGCAGTCGGTATCTAAAATCACTGTCTATTTCTATCTCTGCTCTCAGCCCAACACAAATAATGCATTTTGTACTATTCAATTACAGGAAAGTCAAACCGTTATCTCAGCAAAGAAAAAAATCCATCTTTTTAAGATACATCGCTGCTTAGTGTCTTTAGTATTATTTTGCTTTCTGACATTTAACTTGCATGCATTGTTACTAAAAAGGTCAAATATGCATCACAACAAACACTTTCATTAAAAGATCCCAGTTACTTTACAACCAAACTGTAAAAGCAGCATCTGCATGGGTTTGTTTCATCTCTTTTCAGATTTACCAGTTGCATCTCTTAATCCTCTCAATGGAATATATGGTGACTCCAATTTAATCCTCTTGCCATAAAGAAGATAGAAACCTAGAAACACTGCTTCCTGTATAGGGTTTATATAACGAGCCAATGTTCTACACAAATTATGAAATTTGTGGCTACCATAATCATAATCACAGGGATGTCATCTAGACCAGACCAGCATGGAACTGAAAAGCGCTGTCAGTTTATGAGGCATCCGGGATAATATCTGTCACTATCTTACTGGATGCCTCATATTTAAAATAGATTTATAAAACACAGATTCTGTCATGCTGTCATGTGCACTCTTATTATATAATTGCTAAACCAATAAAGGAGCTCAGCTTATATTTTCAAATGGCTTTATGTTCAGTCAATACATGCCTTTATGTATTGACAGTAGGAAATTATGAATCTATTTTTTTTCTGCAGTGATTTATATTGGCAAACAGAGGTTTGCATGTTGCCAGATTGACACTTACCATTTACTGGGCAAATGTAGGAGCTATTTTGTTTAACCTTTATTTTTTCTTCTTCATATTTTTATTAATCAAATTATTGTAGGTTACATTTAATAACAAAGCTAACAGAAACCAAACATCAATGTAAAGCACAGGCTACACAGTACGCAGAAGTCACAAACCACGCAAGATAAAAACAAACTACGAGATTTAGGCTATAAATATATGCAAAACATACAGGTAACAAAGCAACAGAGCGATGTTTATTCCATCAGAATAAAATTCACATCTTACCGTTATATGGATGAGAATGTAAATCCTGCGCGTACTTCACTTTCTCACACTGGGCTTTTCAAACTGAATTCCATCGTCTGGGACTATAATAAGTGATGCTCTCGCTGCATCTTGTGTTTTATCTCCGACTGAGGAGAATATCCACTCGTTAAAAAGACGTGTAATGAGAAACGTCACTGTTTTACATATTTTTATGAGCGGAGACGTTGTTTCAGTTCAGCAGCCGGTAATCCAAGTGCATCTAACTGCCGCTCATATCTCGCCGAGCATGTGGAGCGTGTAGAGCGTGTGGGCTCCTCCTAGAATCACTGACAGCGGGCTCCATCTCGCTCAAAGACACATTGAGGCTGTGTTTCAAAATCTAGTGAGCTGCCTTCATAGACAGCATTTCGAGTCTCGTAGAAACATTCCCAAAATAGGCTGTCTTGGTAGGCAGATTGTTTCGAGAATATATTAGCATTATATTATAGTCAGTGTGGAGATAATTCAGGAGGGATTTTCTGTTGAGGCTCCTCTTGATAAAACCATCATGCATTGTGGCGCCCACACTTCTTAGCTAAACAAAGCGCTCAAGTTTTGGTATATTTATGATTTAAAACACACACTAACGTGATAATGGCCTGTGAAGTTCTATTTTGTTTATGGAAGTTTCGAAACGAAGGCGCTGTTGCTATGGTTACTTCACATCGAGAACGCGATTTCGTTTCTATAGAGCTCACCGTAAACTATTTTTGTGGTTTTTGAAATTTAGTTAGTGGAAAACAAATATAGCTTGTAGGCTATACGTAAAAGGAAGAAATATTCTTTAAGACTTTAAGACCAAACCAAGGACACTGCTATGCCAATAGCCTACCTTTAATATTTACTGAATTGTTTAGCCTGCAGTTATTAATATCACACAGTTTAGATATAGTTTTTAATTTCGCTGAAGAAATTCTTTATTAGTTGACAATTTGTTGCAACCTGTCGACTGACAACAGTCTGTCCCACAAAAAAGGGCAGTTTTAAACCTCAATTAATAGAATGAAGTGGCCGTTTGTACAGGACAGTAGAGAGTAGAGTTCTCAAAACGCATTTTTAAAAGGAAAAAACTTGGCGTTCTTGCGCGAGATGCTGAAAAAGCAGAAAGACGCGGCGCAACAGTCAAACAAGTCCGTCTAGCACAGTTGACCCCCCATAATTTGCACCCTGATTACAGTACGTGTAGGCAGTTAATTCAATGGCAATACGAATTGCAATATATTTGCATATGCTACTTGTTGCCGTGTTCACTGAGTTACAAGAGTAGATTTTAGAAACTCTGGAAAATAAATAATGCATCTAAAAGTTTAAAATACATAAATAAACCTGACAAAAACAGCAGATTTTAGGCTAAAGGTCCCCTGGGGTAAAAGGCACTTTTGGTTTTTACTTTCTCCCACAATGCTGTAACAAAAACACCAGCACAGCATTTTCTTGAACTGTCAAGCTGTGCTTTCCTGATCTTTGAGCTCGTTATGAGCAATAACAAAAGCTGATCTAACATGAATAATTTTGAAACACATTTGAATGTGATAATTTAAATGAGAATTATAATAAGTTTTATAAGTATAAAATTTGAATTATAATAAGTATTTTAAGACAAGGCATTTAATGATTTTGTTTATGCAGGTTTTTGTTAGGTGATTAAATCAATAGTTTTGCAGTCATTTTCCAATAAGCACAATGATTGTTGCTGGAGCTAAATACTAAATACATAAAATACATAAAGGCCACGCAAATCCCTGAGCTTGCAGAGCAGGTAAATGCAGAATGTCAGTACTGCAATTAATTGTTTTCCTTAAGTGGGGAGAATGGATTTGTTACAGAGAAAGTAAAGTAGTCCCATACTGACTGCTCCAATTACAATGGAGATTCTTATGTGAAGTATGCTTGTACTAACACAAGCTTAGATACTTTTACAAAACAGAATGATAAAGAAGTAGGCCTAGTTTTTTTAGCAGGCTACTTGCATTAAGAAATGCTAAATATTTTTGAAATAATACATAGTAATTATTTTGTTTAAGTGTTTAGTTAATTTTTCTTATGAAAATATATTGTTGTATGAAAAGTATTTGCACATGGTGACATGTCACTCTTTCCACTATATCTACTGTATATACCGTCACTCTACGAGGACCTTTTCACAGCCGCTTTAATTACAAAATTTTTTAACTTATCGTTCTTCCCTCACACATTGTGTTGCCATATCAATATTCAAAAAAATGTATAAAAAAAAACAACAACCTTGGGACGGTGAATAAAAAAGACAATATCCTTAGGGGTGGATGTAAGCGTCTTTTCTGTAACTTTCATAAATAGGCTGCTTATATAAAATGCTGAAATTTCGCCATCATCAGTTCTCAGTTTCATGATTGTTTTGATCGTTTCTTTTGGATGCTAGCTACATGCTACAAAAGTCTGAATTTGCAGGGGGGCGGGGGGTGGGGGATGCCTTTGGGGTGACTGCCATCTATTTCTCACCAGCATGTTGCTCATGAGGTCTGATACCATCTCTCACAGTGGGTGAACTGAGAAAGTTTAAAGGTTCTGCTGTAGTTCAAGGAACTGGAAAATTGATGTCAAACTTTGTATGTGCAGCGAGATTCAAAATGATGATAAAGGAAAAAATAAGCAGAAAATCTGAGGAAAAATATCAGTCCTGCTGTGATGTCCACAACGCTATAATCAAAGCTGACTGACATCCCTGTAACCCACTATTAACACTGCGTTAATATTTAGTGATAAAGTAACAAAAAATGTTTTTTTGAATACATAAATGAATATGTTTTTACAAATATTAGTGTCCACTCAGAACTAGTTGAACTGCATATTGTGGTTTGATATAAACACCGTTCATTTGCCTTGCGCTGGGCGGTCTTCAAAGCAAGGCTCTAAATCATATTGCTAAAACAATGCGACACCATGACTCTTACATGAACCAAACACTCCCTCTCCTTCTGATCCACCTCCTCACCCATCTGTGCTTCTGTGCATAAATTCTCACGCAGACAGGAAAAGATTTGATAAGCATGAAGCAGCATATTTATGACACATTAAAACTTTCAAAGGATGATATCTCTATGGCTCAGAAGGACTAAACGTGCCCTATTCAGAAGCATGAGATTAAATGGTCTCGTGTCTGAGAGAGGTGTACAAATCCACACGTTTGGAATTATCTCCATTTCCTCTTTCAACACAAAATGTCTTTTACCTTTTACTTTGAATATTCCTCTCCAAGCAGATGCTGTATTTTTGGTTTATTCCAAGCAATCTAATGCCCAGTGTGTTTTTTTTTTTATCATAACAATAATTTCCCTCATTATACATTGTTATCCCCTTTATTCGTTCACATTCAGAAGAGATGCTTCTCAAAGAACAGTCTGACCTCAGTTAAAGGTTAAACTCAGCAGGAAACACAAAGACAAGGCGGCCTTATTTTCCCTCACAGCGGCTATCAGAGCAGAACACCAGCCTGCTCATGCCTGAAAGAAAAAGCAGAGGAACTGTGAGGGCCATACATGCCTCTCACAAGAGGACGAAAGCAGGCCAGCATCATGAGGTCACATCAGACCTTTTTCATAAGCAACTACAGTCTCCTCTGAACAATGATAATTCCCATTAGGAATGTGTCTCTCTGCAGGTGGCAGCATATTCCAAATCACTGTGTTATGGACCTCTCAGAGACAAATAACGTGGCAATTGTTGATGTCTGTTATTTCATCTGATTCTAATCCATTTGGATCTGCTGTCACACACTCCACCCATGATATCATTCCTTTGTGGAGCCCTAAAAATGAGAAATTGGAGTGTAGTCTCCATAACAAACCATTTGTGACAATTAGGCCGAGTGCTCGTCATCACGTCTAATGCACGATCAGGCAAACTTGGCATGTACGTTGCAATTTGTCACAATGCCACCTTCACTCCCCGAGGCACAGAGCAAATGAGATACAGGCCATGTTGTGTTAAAAGAACCCTAACAACCCCACCGCTATTTATTTTCAATCCGTGAACTGCTCATCACGTATGGGAAATTATAGATAAAGAGAAAGTCATTATTTTTTTATGTTATTACCAGTGGTGTCAAGTAAAGTTGATGTCGTATTTCAGTTCCTCTTGCCTATCTGTGCACTGAAAACCTGTAATTTTTTATTTATATATATATATACAAACTTAATTATTTACTTAATTATTAATTATTTATAATGATTAGATATGAAATATCTATAAGGTTAAAAATTCTACAAGTACACTGTAAAAAAATATTTTTTAGTTGTAAATTAAGGTACATTTTGTAAGATTATTGGAGTACATTTTACAAGAAAATACTATTTTAGTCTTTACTTTGACATTTTTTCCTTAATTCCATGAGTTATCTGCTATTTGATTCACTATTTCTGAGTATTTTGTAAATCCTACACCAGTTTTTTTATTTATTTTTTTATAGTGTACTTGGACAAAAACTAAAAATTAGATGGTGGCTCAAAAAAAAACATTTTTGGGCCTCATCTAAAGAGAAATCAAAATTTCAACAAACCAGTAACTTATGAGGTGTTCTGCATTATTAAACATGTCTTATTTGGTTTTGCCGTCTCTGCGAAAAACTGTCACTTTCAATTTAAATGTGTCATTGCAGAGAAATGAAAGTTCCAGACTTGTGATTTACATAAAGCACACCTTTGCTGATTGACTGATTATTTATTTCACGGGAGAATCCTGCTGCTTCTTAGCAATCCTACATAAAATAAGACTTTATTAAGCTGCAAATTCAGTTGTGCTGCTGTGCAACCTGCTAAACCTGCTGAGAGCCAACAAATCTCTTTTTAGTATAAAACTATTAACCTTTGCAGACTTCAGCACAGGACATGCAGACTCTGCGAAAGACGTATGATTGCAATCTAACTCCCTACATAACTGACATGAATTCAGAGTGAGGCTAAAAGAGGGTCTGTATTTCTGGAAATTGTTATTGGAGGAAATGCTGCAGCTTATCAGAATGTATTCCAAAACATATCACAGTCCAATTATCACGGGAAGTTTCTCCTTAAGGATAAGATTTTTAACCTCAAGGGAGGATGTTGCACATTGAGTCTTCACTCCATAATTTAGATATTTAGATGATTTTCCCCTTAATATAACTCCATGCCTTATTCAGGGGTGGGCAAAACAACACTTTCAAAAATGCAATGTCAAAAAAAAAAAATTATAACACACCATCCTTGTCATGCCAACTGAAAATACTGAGCTGCAGAAATGCGTTTTGAAAGGGAAAAAAAAGAGAAGCATTAATGGTATTGTATAAAGTGTCACAACAAAGGAATTTCTTGCTGAGCTCCGGTAACAGAGCATTACACTGCATAAATACAGAACTCCACCTTGTGGTTGTTTTTAGTAAACAATGAAGGCATTGACTGATACTAGTTTGTGGAATATTAAAATGCCAGGTTGGTAATGGGAATTTCAGCATTGCTTTATTGATCTTGACATAAAATTTAATTTTTGTCTGTGACAGATGCCTCAAGCCATTTTATGTCTAGACTTTCTACAGTATATTTATCTGGCCAAAAAAGTTATTTACTTGATTGATAAAATGCACTAGGGGGCGCTATATATAGACTTCCAAATAAATTTCACAGACGATATACGTTCACAACAATAACGTAAAAAAAAAAAAAAAAAAAATATATGTGATGGCATTTTGGAAATTAGAATGGATGTACAGGAGATGTGTTTGATGTTACTTACGGTAATATTTTTCATATGACGGATCAAAAAACAACATGAAACACACTGATTAGAAAAATGATGATACAGATGAAAGACTCATAATGCTTGAATTCAAGGTTTGTTTATTTATTGTATTCTGGCTTTGATATCAAGTTCCATTAAAGGCATGAGATAATTTGATTGATATACCATATACAGATTGAAATAAAAAATAACATATTAAAAAAAAGGCTGAATATATGTCATTTCTCACTATAACAGTTAATCATTTTTTAACCTGCTTTTTTTGACCCAGCAGATGACCATTTTCATTTTTACTCTTACTCAGCTTAAGTGTCACTAGCTTTTTGAAATCACTGTCATGTGCTAGACTTCAGATGATATGAATTAAATATACTAGGTATAAAGCATAATTATATGAGATACTGTTATTAAATACTGTCAATTAAACGTTATTGCACTCTCAGAAATAAAGGTACAAAAGCTGTCACTGGGGTGGTACCTTTTCAAAAGGTAGACTTTGTACCTATTATGTTCAAATATGTACACTTTAAGTACTAATGTGTATTTTTAAGGTACCAAAATGGACATGAAAAGGTACCGCCACAGTGACAGCTTTTGTACCTTTATTTCTGAGAGTGTGCTTTATCACTTAAACAGTGTTAGACTTTACAAAATATTGTATTTAATAATACAAATAATTAAAAGTAGTACATTTTTATTTTATTAAAATTAAAATAAACATTTTACAAATGTATAAAAATACATGGAAATATTAAAAAAAACTTTTATTAAACATATCTTTAAAAAAAAAAAACAATCGATATCATATATACACAGAGTGAGATATGAACTGCTGCCTTCAATTCCAATAGTGTAAAATCAGTGCAATCGTCTTTGTCAGTAATACAGTGCCAACGACTTCATAAAGCATTATTTGGGCGACTTCTCCTTTTGTGGCTCGGACTTTACTCGTCTTAGGTATTCTTTGGAAACTTTTATAGACTTTTTAGTAGGGCTCCAACGTTTACTCCCTGAGAACAACAAAACACACTGTTAGACATTGAAAATAAATCTAAATAATAATAATAACATTCAAAATAAAGCTGTTCTATTGTCTTGATATTGTCATCATAATTACAGACAAACCCAAGGTGATTAAACATACCATTTTTACCACAAACATCCATACAGCTTTGTTTGGAGATGAAGTTATTGTTGCTTCCACCGCATCCCGTGTATATGAACTCCTCACATGTCTTTGTAGCAGAGTTGTAGTAATATCTTGGGATGGAAGCTAAGCACTTTCCTTTGTCCAAAATATCTTTGCAAATCACAGGGATTGCTGAAAAAATAAAAGACCACAAAAATGCTTAACTTCTGATCTTTGCATTTTATCGGGACCTCAGAGATGTTCTAGGTGAAGCCAGGGTCCATTAACTAAGCAAGGCAAGAGACTGGAAACCATTTAGACAAGATGGCCATTAAACAAGCCTGTTGTGCTGATAATTTGAAAAGATGAGAATAAAAATATCTTAATGTGTTCCAATGAAGACAATTAGGGTTGCAACAAGTACACAGGTCCCTTAATGTTCTCTTCTATGTTCCGCTCATCCATTTTATTAATGCTGTTGACATTTCCTCACCAAATGATTATGAAGATTTAAAACTTCATCCCTGCTATATTTCTGAAGATGGCAAACACATCTTGACTTTAAATACATGTATGTATTTTTATTTGCATTTTAAACATTTGATTCAAAGCCTAGAATGCAAAAACCTAAATGGAAGATTTGTTAGAAATGCTAGTGTGACTCAATAGGTACTTACTTTTAGGAGGTCTGCAATATTCAATACATTCCTGAAGGTTTTGAAAATTGTTTTCATTCCCTTGGCAACCACCATAAGTGAAGGGTTCACACTGCATGGAGGTCATATTGAAGAAATAACGCTTGAAGAGGCCACGGCAGGGGCCCTCTTTCTTTTCAAAACGACAGATCTGGGGGATTTCTGTTGTGTGCAGAAGAAAACAAGTCAAAGTGAGCATTTCACATTTTGAGCATTTGCACAAATTACTATGCCAGTTAAAGTGTGAACATAATGCTTATGTTATTTTTTTAACCATAACTGCCCTCAGAACTCTCATGAAGTCAATTTAAGAGTGTATTCAGAGTGGACGTTTAAAATAAACGTACTTGGAATCCTGAAGCATGTTTTCTGACATTCCAAAAAGGACTTGAAGTTGTTTGCGTTTCCTTCACAACCGCTATAACTGAATTCTTCACACTGTTGGGTGATTGTATTGTAGTAATAACGCTGGACGTCGTCATTGCATGTTCCCTCTTCAACTTGCAACAGGCAAACCTCTGTGGGGGTATAAATTACGCATTAAAAAATGATAAACCTCAACCTCAAATTCACGTGCAACTGTCCGGTTTCAGCAAAACAACGCATCTGTATTACCACAACTTTTGAAGAAGCCATTAAAAGATAAAAATGTTTTCTTTACCTTTGGGTTGTAGTGCGACGGCGCTTTGCAGGACAGCAACAATAAACAAAAGACCTCCACGCAAATCACACGCCATTGTGATAGAGTTTGGATTCTGAGGTCGCGTAGTCTGTTATGGTACAAACTGAAAAGTTACTCGCCTGATAAGTTACTAACTTGACTTCTCACAATCGTTGCCTTATAAATGGAGAATTTGGTAGGGGTGGAATTGGAAGGGCGGGCTATACTTAGTCATTTCCATGACAATTCCACACAGTACAGACAATTGCGTCTATTCCCAAAGCTATTGCGTCTATTCCCACATTTCATGACCTTAGAATTATATCAAAGCTCAACTTAGTATTACTACAACTATTATATAATATTATATATAGCCTATATAAAAAACTATTACTACTAATAATAATGCACTGTAAAAATATTTATCAAAGAAGGTTGGAGTTGCCTACGTTATATAATACTACGACCAGCCACTATATTAAGACTTAGAAATACTCCGTCAAAATTTTACGTTAATTTAATGTGTTTCTTGCCTTTCTTTATAATTATTTTTAAAATTTACTAGACATTTCTAAGTGAAAATTGCTTAGAAATGTATTTTTGGTATCCTATAACATGTTTTTAGTGTAGTAACATTGTAATATAGCATATACATTACATGTACATAACAATGTATTATTTTATTAAGATAATTATAGAATAGTTGATATAAAGGTACAATGAAATAATTATATAATTATGTGTGACCACCTTTGAAAACAGTTCTTTGAGAGAGTACATTTGTCATATCTTGGATGATAATGCATTATCTAATGTGACAGGTCAGGGGTAAACATGGATTATTAGTATGCTCATCACAGCAGCTTGTAATACTTTCTATGTCCCCTTGACCTATATAACAATCTAAGGGTCATTACAAGAAAACCTAAATCAATTTCATTATGTTTGGGATATATTTTATTGTTTATGTAAATATGTATTTACTTTGTTGAATGTGTGGTTGTTCACAAGAACAGCTGACCAGAAATTTGGAGAAGACTATAGAAAGATAAAATAAGAGTGCTTGTTTTAATGAGATTAAGAGATTACAATGTTTATGCAGATTACTTTATAAACCGGATTGAGAGAGAGGTACAGAATCTCTGTCCATTTTCACAGGTGGAGGAGACCTCATCATAAGCGGCAGTAAGTCTGGTCATCAGCAGCATATTGTATAATTAAATATCTCAAACATAAATACCCTACCACATGTGATGTGATCGTTTGATTTGATTTCTCAGACAATGCCGGTCATAAATGTAGAAGAGCTGACAGATCTGGATAAGGCTAAAATGGAAGTAACCCAGCTCAAAACTGAGGTGAAGCTTGAAAGGGCGCAGGTAAGCGTTGAAATCTACTCATGACCCAAGTACACAAAATGGACTACATCCAAGTTGGATGGGAATTGTTGGTATGCTCATTTTTGCTTGATTGTCACTAATTATTTATTTATTTATTTTCATCAGGTGTCCAAATGCTGTGAAGAGATTTCAGAGTACATTCAGGCTGGAGCAGATGAGGATCCTTTGGTCAAAGGCATTCCAGAGGAGAAGAACCCATTCAAGGAGAAAGGTGGATGTGTCATTTGCTAATGTGGACAGAGAAACCCCCAACTTTAGTGTTCATTGCTGCCCATGGACACCTGCTAAAATTTAATCATAGCTGGAATCCACTCTGCTACCTGAAAAAGGACAATCACAAACATGGATAGATGTTCGATTAACTCTAAATAGCTTTTTCTCCCTTGTAAATGAGTCCCCAGGATCTGGACCCTCATATATTGTGAATTCCTCTTTGAAGAGCTGTAATAAATCATACTACCATTGTGCACTGATCACCAGAGACTTAATGGACTAATACATGTATTTCTTTCCTGGGCAGCCAGCCAAAGGGTAACATCTGTGTGACAAAACAGGGTGAAAATGAAATGTTTGAGCTTGTAATTCACATGATAAATCAAGGCTTAATCAGTGGAATATTTTAGCTATTCAATAAAATCTCATTACTTGGCAAAGGGCCACTACAGTTTCTGAGTGAAATTTTTGTCACCACAAGAGTCATAATGGGTTTGGTTTAAAATTTGCAAGTTTTTTTTATTTTTATTTTTTTTAAGTAAACCATATTTTAAATAAAACTTCACGTAGCGTGTTAAAGGAGTTTGTATTTATAATTCAGACAAAATGCCACACTTTCTTGTTAATTACAAAATGTAGAAGCAGCGGTAACTGCCAAAATACCGTAACTACTACATTTAATAAGTTTTTAATTAATAAAATGGATTTTGTTTCATTTGACCATTACTTGTTTACCACAGTTTTAATGTAGAACTATAAATATGTTAACACTTATTAACATGAATATATTAACAGTGTACAGTTATCTTGCTAAAGCGCTGATAGCATACTGTACGCTCGAGCTCTACGTGAGTTGTCTAATGCGCATGCGCAGATCAGCACATTTCAGGATGGCACTGCGCGTCTTGAGATTCAGTTTGACTTTGAATCGCAATTTACTTAAAACAACTGTTGTCTGCAACAAACGGCACTTGTCAGAAAAAGCGTCCTCCAATCCGAAAGCGTCCGTTTCTACCGAAAATATCGACCATGTTCTCTACACAGAGGAACATTTTGCATTAAAAGCATCTTTGAGAAAGGTAACTTAGATATGACCGCGTGCTATTGTATTGTATCTTCAATAAATGTATAATTCTCTGTCGAGAGGAATGTCAAATGAGTTTCTTGCTATCTTATTATCACACTAAAATGAATGTGCAGGTCGAATCTTTTTCAGCAAGTGAATGTAGGTAAGAGGTCACTTACTATAGCTTGCATTGCACTGCTAGTTGCAACTGGTCGGTTGTATGAATTGCTTGGGATTTTATTGTCAGTATCTGACATAATTAAATGATTTTACGACGGATTTTCTGATATAAGATACATTTTCAAGATTAACAGATGAATTGTGAAGATTAACCGCTTTGTTTTGATACTTCCAGGAAGCTCAGATTGTCACGTGACGCTCAAGTTGCGTAAGGCCTGTCAAATACATTAACATTAAAATAACAATTTGTATTTTTACGACAAAGTTATCTTCTGTTCTGCTGTCATTTCCATCACACCAAACATTTTTGAAAACAAATTTTTATTTTTCCCAAAAAAGTTTATGCTTGATTATTATAGTTATTAGAAGTCATCAAATGATCTCTCTATCTCTGTTATTTTAAATGTCACATTTAATTTACTAATAGCTAATCTTTTGAGTTAGCAAGGTCAAACTTTTCTCCAAAGAGTGAAAAAAAATGTCCTTTCCATTATACCTTATTACCTTCTTTAAGGCATGTGATAAATGTTAACACAAATTATATTTGAATTTAAATGATTGGAAGTCATTATAATTAGACTAGGAAGGGTTACAGGGCTTGGGAAGGAAGTTGCTTTCTCCAATTCCCAGTGGCTTCAAGTGTTGTCGGAATAGGCTAGTATGAGAAAGGATATAAGTGGAAAACAGAAAAAGCAACGGATAATGAAAACAATGCCATAGTGTGAAGCTCAGGGACGGAGTTTATTAAAAGAACTCACCAGAGACAGTGAAACATTGAAAACAAGGTAGAAAAGTCCTTGACATAGAAGAATGTAATGTTATTATGCATCTAAATAAAAGGAAAGGCTGGTGTGAAATTTAACAGTGCATAATACTTGCAAGCTTGGTTTTAATTTTCAGCTTTTACTCATGCTAAAAGAATTTTAGAATAAAATGCACTTCATCTCAAGGTCATCTCATGACTCAAGAAGAAATTCTTCACACAATATTAAACTTGCGTAATGCTGAAGTCACACGTCAGTTATGTTCAGGTTAAAATAAAGGGAGTATGATTTTAAAAAAAAATCAAAATGTTTCATGCACAACTAGGGTTACCACTTCCAGGAAACATCAACAACTGTTATTCAGTTTAGTTCAATGGTCATGTCTTCTGGGTGTATAAAGTGTTGACAAACCATAAGTCAGAGTTCTGGACTCCACCAAACCATTCTCTGCTCGAACCGACAAGAGAATTGTGGAATGTATCACCAACATTAGGAATTAGGAACCTTGTAGTATGTTCGAACAGGGCAGACCAGATTTCCTTTCTGACTGTATTATCCAGTCACAGTCTTCTGGGTTTTGAGTAAACTAATAATATATAAGATGCTTGCGTTATATGTTTTCCCGCCAGTTCCTTCTGCTGAAGAAATTTAAACTAGTTCACGCTGAGTTTGTTAGTGTGCTGTTGGCTGACAGATCTGGCTTCCTTTCAATTTTAAACGTTGTTTGTCCTGTGAACACTGCTTTTGAGTCAGGACGTTTTTGTTGGCCAGTGAAGAAGTACGTCTGCATGTTTTTGGGGAAATGTGGAGCTCATCCCTTTGCAGTATTTTTCTAACTTTTCACAGTTCATACTTAAACAGGTTTTTGTCTCAGACTGTACCCATTAAACGTAGTAAGCATGACATATTAGCTCAAGAGGACTCATTTCCATAGCTGAAAAAATTTATAGCCTTAATTGAATTAAAATTATTGGCTCATCAACTTACTTTTATTGCTCACATAATGCATTATTGGGAAAAGAATTCAATTCCTTTTTTGCTTCATTTGTTTAAGTAGATTATAATGAATTGCCTTACTTCCATTTGACTCCCCCATTGCAACATTATAGTGTTCTTGTGATCAGACACTAAAACAGTACAATGAGTATTACAAGGTCTGTTGACTTTTAATTGCATTTGTTTTAGGGACTTCTGCTCCATCTGTTTTAAACTTAATAGTTTAGCCCAAAATACTCACCCTTATGTTGTTTGTGATCTGCCTGATGTGTCCGTTTCTATGGGCCACAAAATCAGTTAATAAGCAGAATGTCCAGACTGCTAGTTTACAGCAAGCAGAAGGGAAGAATTTTGGTCAATAATAACTGATTTCAGTCGCCTCTCAAAAGTATACTGTATGGCTTTGGAAGAATCATAAATATAGAATAAAAAATTTTCTTTTGTTTGTTTTTTTAATGGTACATTTCATACCTTTTTGAAACTTTTTATTTTATTTTATTTTTTTATAAATTTTATAGATCATCATTTTTGCAGTGATTGGCTTGTATGGTTCAAATGTACATGGAGTATTGCTGTAGACACTCACTGTATTTTACAATGGTTATTACAACAGGCAGGCGTCTTGAAGTGACTCAACAGGAAATTGAGTGTTTGGTCACGTTTTCAAGGAAGCAACCTATTGTAGGGCTATTACATTCTATATAGCTTGAAGGAACTTGAAGGTGTCTTATTTTGGGCCTTTTGTTAATGTTATATAAAGAGAGGGTGGGAAGTGATGAGTAGAAGGGAGGGTATGGATCAGGAAATGACAAATCATCGTTACCCTTTGTGAGCTACTTATTAGGCCACATGTCTGTTAGAAATTTGTGATTTATTGCTGATTATAGGAATTACAAACTTCAATCTCTATTAATTAATCCTATGTTTTTGATGGATAATTTATGTAAACATTTAGACTGTCTTCCAGATTCTGACGTGTTGTTTTTAGATAATGCTGTGTGTGTCAGTGCAGATGTTTCCTCCAGTAAAGTAATTTCTTGTAAAATCCTGCTTCATGGAATAAGTATTTAATTGGAAACAAGGTGTTGATGTAACGCCCAGTTTCCCTGAACTCTATAAATCAGATCATATCCAGGTCAGATCATTTTTAGATTTGGTTACTGTACTCAGATTAAGCATTCTAATCTATGTTTGAAATTTAATGTGTTACAGATCATTGATCAAGAGATCAACCCTTATGTAGATAAATGGGAGGAAGAAGGGCAATTTCCTGCTCATAAGATCTTCAAAATCTTGGGTAATGCGGGATTTCTAGGAGTCAACAAACCTGTGGGTAAGTAGACATTCACTACTTCTGATTTACCATATGCACAAGTGACCCATTCTTCTAATATTTTATATTTGTATTTATTTATTTGTCATAAATTAGTCATAATTTCCTTTAACTCTCTGGCATTTAGAATTAAACCAGAAGTTTAACCTTAACCATAACCCTAAATCTTCAACCACGCTTTCCTAAAACTGGGTCCTTCCAAAGAATGCTATATACAGAGCTGCAGGTGCTACATAACCAGTTGGGTTTTCACATACAGTATTTCAGATTTTGATGCCAGAGCACAATTTCAGCACCAGCAGTTTGTGCAACTTAAAGTATGTTTTCTTTTAGTACCATGAACTCTATCTATTTTGTTCTATTGCACAAGATCAAGGAAAACTTGATGTGACCCGCTGAAAGCAGCAGGTTGAAAAAGACATTTGTGAAAAGTATTGCACTTTCACAAAAAAATATGCGTTTAAAGCACAAACTGGAACATTTTGATTTTCCAATAATGACAGAATCACAGTTCTAAGAAACTTTCTTCAGAAAAGCAGAGAAAAAGAAGATTTTATTGTAGGGTGCCCTTAATGAGTCTTAGTTTTTTTTTATAGGAGTATAAATGGATTCATGACAAAATAACAACATGGCTCCAAGAAGCAATTATGAGAACAATGGAAAATACCTTGTAACACAAAATAGATTTGTGGCCGTACACATATCAAAATGTCAGTACACAACTTTTTACCGTACGGTTCAAAGCGTTGCTATAAGACCCCAATACATGAGAAGAATAAAGAACAACCAAAAGGAAATACAATTGGTACCTGTGCAAATTTTAAAAGCCCACAGGCTCTCAGTGAAATGTCAAATTCAAATAGAAGTATTTTTTGCCCTGTTTTTAACACTCTTCTATGCATTTGTATTAATGTACAACAGATTATCTTGGTATGCAGATTATATCCTCATAATTTGTTACAATTTGTCTTCTTTTTTTATGAGATAGCAAAAGTTTTAGTTATTAAATGTTAAGAATACAATGCAGTATAATTGCTAGTTGGATGGAGGCTCTGGGGGAAGCAGCTTCATAAATCTGTAGGTCAGAGGAGAGCACTTGCATTAAGAAGTGCTGACACTGTGACACTTTTGCATTAGCAGGCTGGATTTACAGCATCTTCTTAGAGAGAAGATTAGTACTCGAAGCGTTGCCTCACCTCTTTTGATATGTGCAGCACAGATACACCAGCAAGTCTCTAAACAATAACGTAAAATCTGTTCAGGTGAATTGTGACTTGACTGCTGTAGGCTAAAGCGGAGCTTTTCCTGTACACTCTCTATTTTTCATCTCTTGTCTGAGCGCTCACTCTCGAGATTTGGGGGAGTTTTGTAGCTATTTTTATATTCGAAATCCACCATTTCTATACATTTATAGAAACCAGCACCGTTTTAGTTGAATGTAAGCATTCTTCTTAAAGCATACTTTAAAATTTTGTCTACAAAAAAGTTATTGAACACTTCCATGGTTATGGACTACTTATTTAAAGTAGAAAGTAGAAAGTTCAATAAACCCATTACTTGTTGTTGTATTATTTGGGGTAAGTTGTTATAATATAACTTGCTTTTTTGAATCTACCAATTATAAGCAAAATGTAAACTGTAAAACAGTTATGAAACACAATTAATGAAACAGCAAAAGGCAAACAGTAATTTATAAAAATGTCAAACCATTATTTTAGCCCTAAGTAATTCAGTATGTTTATGAGTTAAATCTGTCATATGTGCTCGATGAGTTATGATTTAAATCACTTGCCCTATCTTGATATTTTTGAAAAATTCCTACTTATGACAATGTTTCAACTTTTAGGTTTGAATTTACCTTCATTATATAGTTAAATTATGTCTAAATATGTTTCAGTGTGGTTCAGTTTTGTTTGCTTGTTTACTCAACAGCTATTGTATAACAAACATGTGGTATTACCATGTTAGTTTTGAAGACAGAATTCACAAAAATTATTCAGATTTTATTTTTTTTACTAATTGTTAAAAAAAAATAACACATTTGTCAGTTACTGAGAAATAGCTGTTGTGAAAACCAGCCCCTCATGAGCCTTCAACATGCACACAATGTTCATAGATGCAAACTCCTCACCTTTCAGTGACAAGTCACTTTTTTTGAAATCAAAATAGGTCACCATTTTTATCTGGGTCTTACACAGGTGAATCAGTGGTTGCTCTTCCTAAGCTCAGGAGACTTTAGATGAGATTCTCAAATATCATCATTTCAGATGTTTCTCCTAAAATTACTTAGGAGAAACAGAAGTAGACACAAATGAGACATGAGGAATATTTGAGAAAAAAAGTGTCAAAACTGAGAATGTGGTGGAAAAAACGTAGAATATCTCTTTATTGTCTTGCTGCAATCTCTATCAAGACTCCATTATAAGAATATTTTATTGCTCTGTGGTTGCTCTTTCTAAGCTCATGAGACTTAGTTGTGATTCTCATATGTCTCATTTTAGTCTGAACAGTGTTTCAGATGTTTCTCCCAAAAATCCAGAAAGTTCTGAAAGAAAGGAATCCAAAATGATAATGGGAGAGAAACGTGTGAGAAACATGGGAGATCTCTTTATTGTCTTGCTGTAATCTCTTGCAAGACTCCATTATAAAAATGTTTTACTGCTCAGAGGTTGCTTTTTTTTATTGCAATGGGGGTTTACAACTTTAATGGTCAGGACAGTAGGAGTAGAGACAGGTGAGAATTGAACAGGAGCAGTAAAGTATGTTTAGCTGAGATTTGAACCCAAGCTGTCTGAGGTACAGTTGTGCCTTCACGTCAATTTGCTGCCCATAAGGCTATGGCTCTGACAAGAGGTTACTAAGGGGTGATTCTCTTATGTCTCATTGAGCTTTAGAAGAGATCTCAACAACATCACACACTGTGCTCAGATTTGTCTCCTACACTAAAGACTCGGGAGCTCTCACATTTGTCTCCTCTAAATTTCAGAAGTGATCTCAATAACTTTACAAAGTGTGCACCAAGTCAAATGCCTCAATATGAGCTCAAACATTTCTACCATATAATATGTATTAATAATCAAATTAGTCAATTAATAATCAAGCTCCAGGGTTACATTTTCTGTAAATCAGTTTTGATTAAGGCATCCAGTACATTACTATTTCCAACAACAGATTATGAGTCTAAGTAGGTTACATAAACATTGTCCTTTAAAAAGTAACATTATTCTTATATCTGCATAATTTATCTCTCAATATAGCCTTTAACTCTGAATTTGTGATTTTCCCCCCTTTATTTAGTGCCTTTCAAGTACTTGACTTGGCGTTGAGATCTCTATAAAGTTTCACAGGAGACAAATATGAGACCCCCAGACTATTTAGCTAAAGAGAAAAATCTAAGCACAGTGTGTGTGATTTTGTTGAGATCTCTTCTAAAACTTTAAAGGAGACAAATATGAGACCACCAGAGTCTTTAGACAAGGAGAAATATCTGAGCACAGTGTGTGATGTTGAGATCTCTTCTAAAGCTTTAAAAAAAGACAAATGTGAGAGATCCGGTGTCTCTAGCTAAAGAGAAAAATATGAGCACAATGTGTGATGTTGTTGAGATCTCTTCTAAAACTTTAAAGGAGACAAATATGAGACCACCAGAGTCTTTAGACAAGGAGAAATATCTGAGCACAGTGTGTGATGTTGTTGAGATCTATTCTAAAGCTTTAAAATAGACAAATGTGAGAGATCCAGTGTCTGTAGCTAAGGAGAAAAATCTGAGCACAGTGTGAGAGTGTTAGAGTTTTTGTCTCAGGAGACAAGTTTGAGAAGCAGGAGACTCTCCATTCAATCTTAAAGTTACCTCATTTCTGTCTAGGATAAATTTTTGAGATGTTAAAGAGATCTCACTTTTGATTTTTCTTTCCTATGGGAACTGGTTATTTCAATAAATTTTGTATAGTACTTTCTTTACTCTTTACTTCAAAAACTATGTCTAAAAAGGGTAATATTTTACGTATTTGAGGTCTGAGAACAGCGAAGAGAGAGAGTTGCAAACATTTTGCATTTTAGGTCAGCATTGCCATCTAATCAGCCAATATTGTCTTAAATAGCCTGCATAGCACTTCATTTTATAACATGGGACTTTGACCAAATATATTCAAATATCTTGATTTTTGTAAGATGTTGCAACAAGAAGTTATTTTAATTTATTTATTTAATTTTATTATTATTATTATTTGTGTGAAAATTAAAGCTAAAATTAAATACTTAAAATTAAAGTAACTACAAAACACCATGTAAATAAATACCTTTAAAAGAAATTCCGTGTGGAGCATGCCACCAATCCACGCTGTTTTCTCACCTTTTTTTCCCCCTTACCTATTTGCAATCTCTGAATGCTACATGATATAGGTTTGCATTGATTGAAGGTATTTTGAGTCCTCGTTTTAGAGTTTTGCTAGTTCCCATAACAACTTCTTCCTCGTGAAATCGCTGCTTTCAAAACCTGGCTGAAACAAATCCATTTTACAGAACACTGGCATAAATCCAGATTGTCTGTTTTTCCAACACTGGCAAACTCAGATAAGACAGAAAGACTCCATTCTTATCCGAACTGACCAGTCTTTTGACATTTACTCCCACAATATGTGGGTGTACATGGCCTGGTTTCTTTTGAAATACCTCTCATTTCACATCTATGTGTTGATTAAATGTACTGCGTAAGGTTACGCCACTAAACAGGAGAATCACTCTCCACCAAAAAAACTTTCATGTTTACATGCACACAGCGAATGGAAATGTTGACCACCTTCCAATAGCTGTCCTTCGTAAAGCACAGATCTTTAAACATTAAACATCCTTTTTCCATTTTGTTCCAACTGTATGGTATTTCATACTATACAACCCCATATAAGACTAACACAATATTTGCATTGCAATGTGGAAATCTATCACAGTGTTTTACGTAACAATCAAATGTTGTATTGTACTCCAGTACTCATTAAGGTTAGTTAAGCTAGTTTGTGGTCAGGATAAACAAACCTTCCATTTAGATGCATCAAATAGATCGTCTGTTTGGATACTGAATTTTTGGACTCCAGCTGTTCCTCTGCAGCTGTATCTGTTTCCTCTGCTCTCTGGCTTCTCTTTTCCTTATTTTGCCACACCAAATGTTGTCCATGACCATTGTGGGACCTGATGACAGAAAACATGGGGAAAGTGAGCATAGAGTTCACCACAGTCACTAAAGGACTTGCTTTTCAACATTATTGTTGCCTTTATTGCTTTCACAGAATAGAATCATTTCCTTAATGTCGTAATATTTGTTTCCTGAAGGAAAATGCTAAATGAAATGGAACATGAAATGACATGAATAAATGCATGACAAAGAAAGTATCGTGGGAAACAGTAATGTTTATTACGGCCAAATGTAATAGCTTACACCACGTTTGCGCAAGACATTGTAGTATGTTATAATGATGACTAAATGGGATGTGAAGAGGGCATGTCAAGTTTTAGATTACTGCATGGCAAAAATATGTAGACGAATCTTACATGAAGCATATTTTATTTGTCTTCAGTACTGAAGCAAGCAAGTTCAGATTAATGCTGCAGAAGTCCAGATAGAAATGATCTAAATTACCACTGCTTTGTGATCATAATGTTCTGAGATATTTGTCTAAAGCATTCATTTAAAATGTTTACATGCTCATTAACAAAAATAAATAAATAAATAAAAAAAAACAAAGAGATCCAGGGGCCTCATTTATAACCGTTGCGTAAGCACAAAACCAGCCCCGAAAGAGGTGTAGATACACCACTTCCTACGCAAAAGTTGGGATTTATAAAAACAAACTTGACGGGAAAATTTGTGCAAATCCACGCAAACTCTGACCCATTCGTATTAACTCTTTTTGAGAAAATTAATGAAGTAAAAACAACGATTTTAAGCTCTGTTTTCATGTCGATATACACATTATATTAAATATTCCACTCTCATTAATGGAGATAAGCACTGAAATTACATAAATTCATTACGCAAAAGTTCAAAATCATATGAATTTAGACACTGTCTAAATGCATCCATTACAAATATGTGCTCGATCACTTTTCCTCTTTTAATGACAGCAAGGAGTGCTATAGGTGCACAATAATTCATCTCTACACTAAACTGCAGATCTCATGTGATGATTAAAATATTTTTTTTAGCGAGAACAATGATCACTTATTTCGATATTATCATGGACACTGCTGGATTCGGTGGTCGAACGGTCCATTGAGATCAATGAAGAATGAGATCAACTCTATTCTAAAATATTTATCTTATAACTAGTTTAAACAGTTTTGTTTTTATAAATATTTTGATATATTTATTCTAAAACATAACAATGATATTTGATGATTTTTAGCAGTAAAAATCAATGTAAGGCACAAATGGCATTTATAGTCCATATATATAGGCATTACATCTCATATTTCCTTAATCTCTTGTACCTTTGACGGTGTTAAACACTGTGTCACGTGGATGGGAATATGCATGGAAATGATATGCAGATGAGGTTATGCATAGTAAAACTAGGCGTTGTAAGCTCCATATATGGAGATTTCTGGGAGGAGTTGGGGTGGAGATGCACGTACGCACAATCTTCCCCTGACTAGGATTTATAAAGGGATTTTTGCGCATGTTCTGGCGTACGCATGGTTTTATAAATCTGAAAACTTTTGTGAGTATGCAAAATCTAGCTTTTGTGCATACGTACACTTTTAGGATGAAATCTACGGAGAGTTTTATAAATGAGGCCCCAGGTCACTGGACATTCACTTACCTTTTTGTTCACTGTCTGCAGAGTATGGAGGTCTGGGGTTGGACTTCAGCTATAGTGTGGCTGTTGCAGAAGAGCTGGGGAACATCAACTGCGGAGGAATTCCCATGGCCATCGGCGTGCAGAGTGACATGGCTACACCTGCACTGGCGAAGTATTTCTCTTGCTTAGCCTTTAAGTAGTATTCTTAACCACTTAATAAACTGTTTGCTATTTTTTTTAAATTAGTAACAGAAACATTAGACATTATTCCATCATAATTTCCAGGTGTATGCTACTTTGCTCTTCACATTGCTCATGTGAGGGACGTTGCATTACTGTATTGATAAAAATTGGTATTTTGCACTTTTAGGTTAATTGTTGGTGAGAAAATGTCGATACAATGAAATAATAATTAAAAAGAGATGGTAAAAACCATAATAATTTATTTTGGTTAATTTGTCACATGGGTAATGGAAGATGAAGTTGAGTGCATTGCATTGTGGCCTTCCTTACATTAAGAAAATTTGCATTTTGCACATTATACATAATTTATACTGCAGAAAATGTAAAAGTAGTATCTAATTATTAAGCTATTCTGAACAGCCTGGTTTCTTCATTAGGTGGCCTTGTCATTAAATACCATTTGCCTCACAATATTTATGTCTCACTTTGAAAGTAAAAAAAAAGGCATGGTTAATGACTGCAAAACTTATTTCTTCGTAATCACAATTTTTTACTTGCTTTCCAGTAAAAATGTTTCAATATCTTTTAAACAAGGCAGATTTACTTGAGAAATATCTTGATTTAAATGAGGAAACCCATTTGCAAGTTTTTTTTTTGTTTTGTTTTTTTTTTGCTAAATAAAAATAAATTAGGTTTGGGAAAAATAGGGTAAGAAAAATGAGCTTAATTTAAGATATATGCCCTTATAAGAAAATATATTATGCAGTTTTGCTTTTCAAGTAATTTTTTTTAATATATATATATATATATATATATATGTTATTTGTTTTTGTGCATATTTCTGTATTTATTTATTTTTAATAGGGAAAAGGCTAAAAAAATATTTAATTTGATCTAGTAGAATGCTGCAGTAGACTCTGAATGAGGTATTTCTTCACCATGTGTTATAGATAGACTCTTAAAACAAATGAAATCACCTATCATACTAGTCATCAGGATGGTTCCTGTTCCTCTTTCTAGCATTTGACATATTCTGACTGCAGCAGGTTGTATGCTGTCACTGAGGGGATACTACTGCACTGTGCTCACTCTCTGGAAACACTCATTTTTCTGTGCATATTCGTTTTGGCTATTTGGATTAAAAAAATCAGGGATTTTGATTAGTCTCCTTTGTGATTCTGCCCTATGGAACAGTTTCTGAAATTGCATTTGCTGCTAGTAAAATGTTAATATCTTCTGTAGCCCATTCTGTCTCACAAGCCTTCAATCACTTTTGCAACCACACTCACAAAATAACCGTGAGGATGTGACTGTGACCTCTGTGCTGTTGTAGGTTTGGTTCTGCAGAGCTCAAGAGAGAGTTCTTGCAGCCCACCATAATGGGAGACGTAGTGGTCTGCCTCGGGGTGAGCGAAACGGGGGCCGGCTCTGATGTAGCAAGTAAGTATTTTGCTGGAGATAATGGACTTAACAGGAAAGACGTGCTCTTCATATTGCCATGGGGGTGTTCTAAACAGGATGTAAACATACACCAGACGCAAATCTAAAATTAATTACTTTCCCAAATGAAGATATCAAAGCATTTCAGGCCAGGGAGATTAAAAGACTTGCCTACATGGGAATACCACACAGGGGGATGCAGATCCATTTTTCATAAATGTATTAAAATTTGTATTTGAAGTAAAGCTGGTACTAGTAGTCATAGCTTATTAATGAGTTGTTTTGAGGTGAAATTAAAGTACTGTATTACTTTATTTTACATTTAAAGCCAAGTATGATCTAAAGCAGTGGTTCTCAACCATTTTGGCTTGAGGGCCCTTCTTTGTTCAAGAAAAAATCCTCCAATTTCCTCTAATATTTCTGGTGTAATTATGACAAAGCTGGTTGTTTTCAACTTTTTTATTAACAGAAGCTGGGAGCAGTGATATAGTTAAAGGGATACTCCACCCCAAAATACAAATTGTGTCATTAATCACTTACCCCCATGTCGTTCCAAACCCATAAAAGCTTTGTTCGTCCTCGGAACACAATTTAAGATATTTTGGATAAAACCGGGAGGCTTGTGACTGTCCCATTGACTGCCAAACAATTAACACTGTCAAGGCCCAGAAAAGTATAAAAAACATCGCAACATATTCTCTGTCATCAGTAACGCATGGATACGTATTGTACGTTTATTTACGCTTTGTTTTGAGCGGAAACAGCGTATCCATGCGTTACTGATGACAGAGAATAGCGTACGCACTTTGCGTCCATCGGATGCTTTTCAAAATGGCGCTACGCTGACACAGAGACAGACGAATTGTTGAATAAATGTCGTTATTTTTATTTTCTTTGCGTACAAAAAGTATTCTCGTCGCTTCATAAAATTAATATTGAACCACTGATGGCAGATGGACTATTTTGGCGATGTTTTTTAATACTTTTCTGTGCCTTGACAGTGTTAATTGTTTGGCCTGTTTTCATCCAAAATATCTTAAATTGTGTTCCGAGGACGAACGAAGCTTTTATGGGTTTGGAACGACATGGGGGTAACTTAAGTGATTAATGACCAAATTTGCATTTTGGGGTGGAGGATCCCTTTAAAGCAGGGGTCACCAACCCTGCTCCTGGAGAGCTACCGTCCTACAGATTTCAGCTCCAACCACAATCAAACACACCTGAACCAGCTAATCAAGGTCTTCAAGGCTACTTGTTAATTGCAGACAGGTGTGTTGGAGCAAGGTTGAAACTGAAATCTGCATGATGGTAGCTGCTCCAGGAGCAGGGTTGGAGACCCCTGCTTTAAAGGGACCACTGTTCATTTTGTGATTCCATAACAGTGTTAACAAAAACTATACAAAATAATTTTCAGTAATTGAAACAAAATTAGAACAAAAATAGAAATGCTGCCTAGGCAACTAACTGAAATTAAAGTACTAAAACTAAATAAAAAATAAATCAAAGCTATATATGAATATAAAAATGTAAAACAAAAACGAAAAACTGAAAAATATAAAAATTAAAGCTAATTTCAAATACTAATAAATACTAGGCTATATTATTATACAGAGATGGAAACTCGAGTCGCACTTGACCTTATGCACTGTTACTTCCTGGTTGTAGATAAGCCAGCTCAGTCATTTCCGGTCAAGTGTACTGTGCCGTAAGAAGAGCCTCCTTTACTCGGTTTCTCTACATAATCCATTCACAATTTGGAGAAAAGTTTTATTTGTCTAAGAGGACCAAATGTTCACCTATACTGTTTCAGGAATGACAAACGCGAATGTTTAATTTATGCAAGTGAATCCATTAAATTATGCGGTGAGTCATTGCTATGATTGACAGCGGCAACGGAATGAATCATCTGACGAGCCGATGTCAGAATAGAACTGTGCATTAAGTGATTTAGATTAAATTCAGACTAACAAAACTACAGGTCTGTGTTGGATAAAACTTAAACGATGTATTAGGTATTTAAATAATTCAGCATTATAGGCTGTCGACTGGCCTTATTTATTTATTTCTTTAAATGACTTTGTGACTTTCCTGCACTTGCTATACTTCATACTTCAGTGCGATAAAGTACCAAATTTGTTATAATAATTATTTTATAATAAATCAGAAGACGTGAAAAAACTAGGTAGTTGAAATGGCAGCTGCAGCTAATGATTGATTCTATACTGCCATCTCCTGGTTATAAAGGTAATTTCATCTAAAGCCTTTATTTTTCGCCGAGAAACGTTTTTGGCACATTTCTTCATGTCGTCTTCATGAATGAAAAGTGAACCTTTAATAATGCGAATTTTACTGCACAGAGTTGAGAAATAATAAAGGCTTTAAAATTGTATAATATTTTAAAAATGTGTTTATAGCTATGAAGGTAAGATATTGATTATTGAGAAGACCATTAAGACCGCCTAACCGCCTGACGATAGTGTTTATTTGTCTCTACCTATATATAGCACATATAAAATGAGCTTCACCAGAAGATTAAGAGCTGGCTTATCTTTATCCGGAAGTTCTAAAAAGCGGTCCGTGCATATGGTCACTTAAGTCGCATAAATAAAGACTTGGGACTTCACTTGGACTCGTAAAAAACGCAAGTCATTTGGTATGGGAGTTTATATGAATGTATCTCTGAGGGGAACTGGCTGTCTTAAAAAAAGTTTAGATGGTATTTTCTTCTCATCTTGCCTCCATATAATGCATATTAAAGTAGTGTTCATAACCGCAACGCTGCTTTGTTTACAGCGGTAACCAAGGAAACGATGTTTAATTGATGTTCACGCGCCACCTGCTGGCAGAGACTGAATCTGCATTAATTCAGCCCGTCTGCTGTTTTGTTTTGTACAGATGTTTTATGAATAGTTTCACAAAACTAAATTCAGACCATTTTGTTTTTGCTTCAAATTTCGAAATTATACAATCCAATTTAGATTGAAAACTGCTCATGCTGGATGTATGCAGCCTCTTTGTTTGGATTGTGTTTAAAATACAGCGGTTCCCTCTAATTTTAAATTGAAAAAGAGCACAGACAAAGCCTTAGTTTGTTTATATGAGATTTATTTCATTTGTGTAATTCATTTGATTAATTGGGGTTTGTTTTAAAATTTAGTTTTGTTGTTTGACATATTTCAATTTTACAAAGAATTGTGCAGCATTTTATCTGACAATTAATAAATGGATGCCTTTTCATTTCTAATTTGTCTTAAATTTTATTAAAGTTTTTTTTGTTGTTGTTGAGAAAATCATTTTGTGAAATCAGTATTTCAAAACGGATTTAGCCTCTATTACTAGCTGAAAGAACTGATGCTAATAAATAGAACAAAGACTTGAGACGTGACTTGGACTCTGTTTTAAAGACTTTAGACTTGACCTCAAAGACTTAAGACTTGACTTGGACCTCAGAGACTTGTGAACATGTCTGATATTACATAATCAATAGTAAAATTAAATTTTTAAGCATACATAGTCCAGCTTATGTTTATGAAAAAAAAAGTAAAAAATAAAAAATAAAAAAAAACTAAACTTAAAAAAAAACATTATGCAGTTTTGCTTCTCAAGTCACCTGGTCTTGTTTCAAATTTTGATATATTTGCTAAAACAAATCTAAATTTGGGAGAGAAAAAACTATTAAAAGATGCTAAAACTTTTCAAATTAAAATGTAAACTGAAAATATAAAGGAATGAAAACTGTCTCCTTCAGGCATCAAAACTAAAGCTGTGCGCAAAGGAGATGAATTTGTCATTAATGGAGGAAAGATGTGGACTACTAATGGCACTCAGGCAGACTGGATGTGCCTCCTGGCCAACACCAGCGATGGCCCTCCACACAAGAACAAATCCCTAATCTGCTTACCTATGAATCTGCCAGGTAAGACGTAATGCAAAAGCATAAAACTCCTTTGGAAAAGAGTCTTTTGACTGCCAAAGAAAACATGCCAATGTTTTACTGTACGTCCGCAGGCGTTCACATCGCACGCAAGATCGATAAAATAGGCATGCGGTCATCGGATACAGCAGAGGTGTTTTTCGATGACGTGCGCGTGCCCTGCAAAAATGTCATAGGGCAGGAGGGAATGGGCTTCACGTACCAGATGCTTCAATTCCAGGAGGAACGACTCTGGGGGGTGGCCAATAGTAAGTTATCCTTTCCGACTCCCACACATCCCACCGCACAGCAAACATTTCTCTTCACTGGCACGGGCATGACGTCAGTGTGTTAATGTCAGTAGTGCATGTGTGTTTACAAGCCAGGTCAGATCCTCTCAGGCCCAAATGTGTTTATCAGTGAGTCAAACTTGTGTTTTGCTTTAAAAATCAAGGAAGAAAAAGGTCTGGCATGTTCTGGAGGATCTCTTGACATCATCAGTAAACATTTCAGCCTTCCTGTCTAGATGTTGTCAGGACTGAAATCCTAAAGCTATTTCCTCTATCATATAATCTCTGCTGAAAAACACATCGGAATTTTTCCTATGCCTTGTTTTTTTAAGTTCTGACGACCATGGAGAAAGTTGTCCAAGAGACCATTAATTACACCAGACATAGGAAGATCTTCAATCAGCCGATTCTGTACCACCAGGTCGTTCACTTCAGGCTGGCTGAGCTGCAGACAGAAATCGAGCTGTTGCGCTCCCTTCTGCATCGTGCCACAGGTGAGTCCCACCGTTTCTAAAATTATTCCGGAATGATTTTATAGGCCAAGGCAGCTATGCAATTTCATGGGTTTGGGTCTGGCAGGTCTACAGGGTCACCAATTTCCAAATTAATAGTGGAAGGAAATTGTGTGAACCCTGGCTTGCAATCAGTCCATTTTCATTCTTCCTCCCTCAGGTTGTGAAATTAAAAATTGGAGCTGGACCTCAGCGTGCATGCCTGAAAATGAATACCTCTGAAATAGTTTTTTTCTGTGTACTTTCATTAGCTTTGTACATTAAGGGAAACGATGTGACAAAGTTGGCGTCAATGGCCAAGCTGAAGGCAGGACGACTGGCCCGAGAGCTCGGTGACAGCTGCCTCCAGTACTGGGGTGGCATGGGCTTCACCAGTGATGTCCTAGTCAGCAGGTTCTACAGGTCAGTTTCTCTCATCTAAATGAGGTGCATGTGATATCAAGCAACAGGTTTGGTTTGCATGTACAGGTGCATCTCAATAAATTAGAATGTCGTGGAAAAGTTCATTTATTTCAGTAATTCAACTCAAATTGTGAAACTCGTGTATTAAATAAATTCAATGCACACAGACTGAAGTAGTTTAAGTCTTTGTGATGATTTTGACTCACATTTAACAAAAACCCACCAATTCACTCTCTCAACAAATTAGAATACTTCGTAAGACCAATAAAAAAAGTATGTTGGCCTTCTGGAAAGTATGTTGATTTACTGTATATGTACTCAATACTTGGTAGGGGCTCCTTTTGCTTTAATTACTGCCTCAATTCGGCGTGGCATGGAGGTGATCAGTTTGTGGCACTGCTGAGGTGGTATGGAAGCCCAGGTTTCTTTGACAGTGGCCTTCAGCTCATCTGCATTTTTTGGTCTCTTGTTTCTCATTTTCCTCTTGACAATACCTCATAGATTCTCTATGGGGTTCAGTTCTGGGGAGTTTGCTGGCCAGTCAAGCACACCAACACCATGGACATTTAACCAACCTTTGGTGCTTTTGGCAGTGTGGGCAAGTGCCAAATTTTGCTGGAAAATGAAATCAGCATCTTCAAAAAGCTGGTCAGCAGAAGGAAGCATGAAGTGCTCCAAAATTTCTTGGTAAACGGGTGCAGTGACTTTGGTTTTCAAAAAAACACAATGGACCAACACCAGCAGATGACATTGCACCCCAAATCATCACAGACTGTGGAAACTTAACACTGGGCTTCAAGCAACCTGGGCTATGAGCTTCTCCACCCTTCCTCCAGACTATAGGACCTTGGTTTCCAAATGAAATACAAAACTTGCTCTCATCTGAAAAGAGGACTTTGGACCACTTGGCAACAGTCCAGTTCTTCTTCTCCTTAGCCCAGGTAAGACGCCTCTGACGTTGTCTGTGGTTCAGGAGTGGCTTAACAAGAGGAATATGACAACTGTAGCCAAATTCCTTAACACGTCTGTGTGTGGTGGCTCTTGATGCCTTGACCTCAGCCTCAGTCCATTCCTTGTGAAGTTCACCCAAATTCTTGAATCGATTTTTCTTGACAATCCTCATAAGGCTGCAGTTCTCTCGGTTGGTTGTGCATCTTTTTCTTCCACACTTTTTCCTTCCACTCAACTTTCTGTTAACATGCTTGGATACAGCACTCTGTGAACAGCCAGCTTCTTTGGCAATGAATGTTTGTGGCTTACCCTCCTTGTGAAGGGTGTCAATGATTGTCTTCTGAACAACTGTCAGATCAGCAGTCTTCCCCATGATTGTGTAGCCTAGTGAACCAAACTGAGAGACCATTTTGAAGGCTCAGGAAACCTTGGCAGGTGTTTTGAGTTGATTAGCTGATTGGCATGTCACCATATTATAATTTGTTGAGATAGTGAATTGGTGGGTTTTTGTTAAATGTGAGCCAAAATCATCACAATTAAAAGAACCAAAGACTTAAACTACTTCAATCTGTGTGTACTGAATTTATTTAATACACGAGTTTCACAATTTGAGTTGAATTACTGAAATAAATGAACTTTTCCACAACATTCTAATTTATTGAGATGCACCTGTACTCATGAGTTTGAGTGGAAAGAGCCAGGTCAAGTGAATCGAATTTCCAAGTGACTTATAAAAGTGTTAAATATTGGATACAAATATATCTGATCTGTTTTTTCTTAACAGGGACTCCAGGTTAATGTCCATTGGTGCAGGAGCTGATGAGGTGATGCTGTCAATCATATGCAAATACATGGACACTCTACCCAAGAAGTGACATATCCAATATGAGTTTAGTTTGAAAAACAAAGTGCACTTAAAAGGAGAATCTGACACTAAATATAAACTATAGTTATATCAGTTATAAAAACCATTAACAACCTTAAGATGGATGATTTGTGCCTTGCATTAAAAAAAAGGTATTTTAATAAAGACTTGATGAAAAACTTTATATGTAGTTATATGTAACATATGTAAATTTTGATTATAGTTTTACATGAAATGAAATGTTAATAAGCATGAAAAAAATAAAGTTTTCATAATTCTTAAGAAGCTTGTAAGATTCCTGAGAAACATAAATGGGATATATGAAAACAGGACTCAAGTTGACAACATAAAGGAAATTATGTAATAATTCTCTCAAAAATGACATTTATTTACAAATTAGTTCCTAAAAAAAAAAAAAAAAAAAAAACTGAAATTAACCATGCATTATTTTAAACCCAGAGAGCAAAAGAGATTGGACAAGAACATTTCTGAAGTACACAGAATTCTGGGGTTGTTTTTGATGTGGTTATTATTACACACCTGCATTGCACAAAAACTCATGTATCTCAGTAAGGTTTTCACAGTCTGAAGATCAGCCCTTTGAACACTGTATTCACACAATTTTATGGCAACTGTTTCAATGATGTTGTGCAGACTTACACAGTAAAACAAAGGAAAAATAATCTGTTATTTTGTTTGCACCCCATCCAGCTGGGCATAACCTGAATTTTCATCTATATGATTATAGGACTACTGCTTTTTTGTGCCACCCTTTTAAATGCATTTATCTGTATCTTTAACAGAAGATATAAATTAGCACACATTTATAGCACTGAAGTTCTCCTAAAATAATTATACCATTAAATAAGGGTCATTATTATTTCTGAAAAAAGGAGGAAAGATGCATGTTGTTAATCTTTAAAACATTTTTGTGACCAGTATTAGACAACTAGCACTATCCCTTCCTCTCGAGGGACACTAAGGGTGGGTTAGGACAGATTTTTGTCTCATATTGCACATTGTCAATCAATGGTTCAACTTCTTGTCCAGTGGAAAGAAAGCACTCTCTCACTCCTTAATAACCTCAGTCCTCGTCATCTCTCTGAGGAGTCTGACCCTCTACCCCAAATGAGCATGGCACAAACAAAAGGTCCTGAAGAGTCTCATCAGTCCTACGATCACCTCAGTCTGATCACCCAGTACAGGACAACAAACACAAACAGGGCAAACAGCAGCATGTAGCAGTACACCTTGGTTTGGCTTCCCCTGGAGAGGAGCTTCAATCTTCCAATGGTGGCTCCCAACAGACCTCCAGTTGAGTCAAAGTCCGAGTCCTTGAGGAGAAACAAATGTTAGATGTTAAAGCTATTCACATAAGTGTTTTGATGAAGAGCGTAGTATCAATTCCTGACGCTTACCATTTCTCCTAACATTTTATTCTGGTACTTGACTTCATTTCCAATGTCAATTGAAAGCTGAAATAGATGTAAAAAGTATAGGTTATTTAGGATTCAACACTTTATTGCCATAACCTAGCTGTATGGAACAATTGTGTTTACAGGACAATTAATGCCAGAAGAAAAACTGTATTTTAATCTTAACACAGCCCAAAATAATGATACTAAATAATTTTTTGGCATAGATATAATGTAATGACTGATAAAAACCAAATAATAAATATAATTTTGTAATTATTGTGAATGATGCTTTAATAATATGTATTATATATTTAATGTTACATACTTTATATTATTCATTTATATATATATATAGAGAGAGAGAGAGGACAGTTGTGCAAATCGGTTATTAAAATATTGAATCAAATATGTTCAAGTCCACTTACATGTTTAAGTGCATGTACTTTAGCTTTCAGTCCCTCCTGTAGATGTTCGTTCTCCTCCTCGTACACACTGTATCCACTTGCAACGTAATTGCCAGGAGGGCCCCCCTCACCTAAACGACAATAAACAGGTAACATTGGTTCGATAAGACTGGTGTTTGTCAGTACTGTAAAATCCAATCACGGCAAACTATTTTAAATGTTAGTAATGGACTGAAGTTTACTAAGGTGGGCAGGACAAATAAATTTACCACATTATTTTTAACTTCAAATAAGGTTTATATATTCATCAGAAACAACTGAACATCTAAAAATTAGAACCTATTAATTAAATCTTGATGGTCTTCACAAGAAAATTAAATAATTTAATTATTTAGTATAAAAGCTATTTATTTATATTAGTTATAATAAATTATATGTTGATGGTTCTTCTCATTTAAACAATAGGGAAGGAAACTAAATTTAGATTTGGATGTGTCATATTTATATTGTCGCAGTGTTTCTGTGTTTTTATTCACACAGAAACACAGACAAACACTCATTCTTCATCTGATATAAACATCTCTATATGTTAACCTGCCCTATGGAGCAGCTGGTCTGAAATAAGAGAAAACTAGCCAGTTATTAGCCGTCTCAGATCAGACCATTTCGGCATGAGTCTCGTACCGTTATTTATTCATATGGTTCTCCAAACCCGGACATTGTGGTTAACTATTTCATATGATTTGGCCATTCAGTGTTTGTTTAATGTCTCAAACTGTGACTGATCTCTATTTGAATTGAGAACTTAGCTTAGCATAAGCTTCAAATATAACGACATATAAAGAGAAACAGTAACTTACCCAAACCTGCGCGCCTCATTATGAGCCGGAGACTTTTATATGATATACGATCACTGCAGTCTGAAAGTAATGTAACAAATATTTGCTTATCTTCCTACTTTGAGCAGCTGTACTTTCGCCTTCGCACTCCTCAAGCGCCACGACAGCTTACGGAAGCCGCGGAGGACTGAACCGCACGCGAGGACAGAAAGGGCGTGTGGGTAGTGAAGTTTTTTTCGACTTTATTTTTATTTTATATGTCTTTTTTACTTGCTGTCACAAATGTTCAAATGCTCCATCTTAAAAATAATGGAAATATCACTGAGTATATGCTGTGCAGTGACCTTGATAGATAACAAAGACATGAACTTATTTTCAGCATCAAGGTTAAAATCTTTAGTCCTAATTGAGCTACATTTTTAGGTACAGTAATTGGTCGCCATTTCTTCTATTGTCAACACATTTTTATAGAGTAGGCCTACAAAAACATCTGTATAATTTGTCACTCGATTATTTTATCGATTAAAAACACTTTTGATTTGTATTGTATCTTTTCAGCATGAGTCTTCCAAAGGGACACAAATGCTCAAATAAAATGTCTTATTGCCAACTAATTCCTAATTTTACTAAATTGCTGACTACTGCTAATGCAAATTGAATGACTATCCTTAGGTAAATTGTCATTTAGCGATGGGAGTCCTTTTTTTATCTCTTTATTTTAATTTTCTTGAAACAACACACACACACACATTGTCACAAAAATAGGTAATATACAGGAAAATACAACATCAAACACCTTAAGCTGTAACACTGTACATGACTTTGGAGCCAAGCACATTAAAGCTTTATATTAAAACATCTCCCCCCTTCCCCCCTCCCATAAATAAATAAAAAATAATTAAAAGGTGTAGAAGGTTACTTCAAGTGCTTTACAATCAGGAATGTTGTGCATGGGAGTCCATTTTGTGTTGCACTCTGAATTAGTATTTTCCACCCACAAAAGTGCAGCGTTTGTGCACTTTCACAAACATCTGTCCAGCGTTTTCCATGTACATCACTCTGCAATTTCACAGATCACTCAACAAAAAAAGCTTCAGACAGAACCTCTCAAGGAGCCATTTCCGTGTTGCTGATTATCACCCAGTAATCCATCTGTGACAGGTTTCTTAGGGTTCAAAGTTCATATTGCCTATTGCTTTGGTCCTCGTCTGGTCTATTGTCAAAAGTAGTGCAGTTCTGATTCTGACTTGTGATCTTTCATACAATAAAAATAACAAATATTGTTTGAAATGGCAAAGGTATAATATTTTCCTTTTACTTTCGTCAGAAAAGTACAAACTAGTAGCTACGTGTCCAGACGTCTATGTCTTCTTGTACTTTGAAACCCCAAATCCCTTTCATTTCCTTTGAATTATTTCCTATAACAATCATCGTGGTCATTTAGAGATGATTTCAAAAATATGTGACATAGAAAATCTCATAATGCTGATGTCGCTCTTGTCGTCTCTGTGGAATGTGTGACGGACAGCTACAGAAGCCGAGAACGTGCAGTGAGTTTGGGATCTGTTCAAGTCCTGACAATCGGCCTGACATATTTCCAGATATATCATCTCAGCGATGAGTCACAGCTAAACAGACGCTGGCTCATTAGCATTCACCATCACAATCCCTAATCCATTATTTCGCAATGCTTAAATTGGGTAAACATCCACAGAACAATGTACGTCTTTTCTTTGGCCATTTGTATTACACAGCTAAGACACTATTATGTGAGGATTATCCTTTATCCACAGGACATATTGCTTGTCTTACAGAAGAAAAACGTGACAGTTGTGGAATTGTAAACTATTTTGTACTGAACATGTTATTAGTAAACCTTGCAAACTACACAAATACAGGATATCTGGAAATCCCTTTCTTTACTTTTAGAACATGTTTTTCTCATCATATCTGTTACAGCATAAACTGAGAAAACTTTCAACACACAACAGACCGGATGTTCTGCTCTCATTGTGACATTTTTCATTAAAATGAAAGATTCCGATGCTGGTTATAAACATTAAGATGCTCATAACTCATTGCCAGCCTTGAGCAAGTACGTATGAGCGTTTTAATTAAATTTGCAAATGCTTATGCTGATGGCAGCAGTGCAGCAAAAATGTTTCTCTTTTTGCAATGTTGTTTGATGGATTTTATGTGTATGTTCTAGAGCACAGACTGCAAAATGACTCCATATGTGAGTGAGTTTCTTTGTCAGTATGCCTAGACACAAAACCCTGTATCAAGAATAACTGAACATTATCCCATTTTTTTACACAGTATTTGACATAATGACATAATATTTGAGTTGCAATTATTATACAGTTTTACCTTAAGCTTCTGTTAAAAATAAGTTCACTACAACATGCAAAACAATTGGCCTATCAACAAGACAAACAACAATATTACAGTAGTATTAAAACCGAAGTCCTCTGAAGTAATTATCAATACAACCGATAACTGAAATGCTAAATGGTGCCAGTTTTGTTTGTCAGAGAAATCCTCTGTTTAATAGCTGTGTCCCAAATCAAGGGCTGCATCCACAAAGGTCAAACCAAGTGTTGTTAAATGGGACAGTCTAGCCGACGACTGCTCTTGCGGTCTGTCGTGACAGCTGCTGTTGACAAGCCACAGTAACATTCGAAGCTGTATCTGTCTCAATACAGACTTGATCCATTAACATAAGTATTAAATATATCTAAAATGACACCTTAGTAAAATAGAAGTCAACATTTGAACTGCTTTAAAAGTGTTTGTTTTCGAACATTTGTTAAAAAGTTGAAACCCAAAAGCGTAATCTGGCATTTTCTCTCAAAAAAGGTTTTGTCGTCACCTACGCACAATGAAAATATTACATCCAAGTGCTTCACAGAACCACGTTATAAATGCTTTAATTCAACAAAATCATAATATATCACATTCTGATCAGTTGCATGCCATATGAGTTTCTGAGTTTCTGTTCTGTTCTTCAGTCATGAAATTCAGCCAGTGATATTTTAACACAGCAATCAAGTCTCCGCATCTGGCTTGACTTACTCATTTAAGAGCATTATAGGGAAGATCCTTTGATTATCTCTGTGTTCTTTTAACCTCTCTACTGATCTGCACAGATGAACTAGTTCGGATGTGTGGTTTGAAGACACTTTTAACCGCATGCAGGGCCTTTGAAGCTGTCAGATAAGAGCACGGTATTAATCTTTACACTAATGGACCATGGCTGTTTGGATGGTCACATTCACAGTCCAGCTGCCTGATGTGACAGTAAGACACATTTGACAGATTTGTCTGAAAGGTCTGTTTTCTTGTGCTCTACAGCTCTCAACTAAACTAAGGGATAAAATTCCAATATATATATATATATATATATATATATATATATATATATATATATATATATATATATATATATATATATATATATATATTTAAAAATGACTAAAAATCACAAGAAATAATAAAAACTTGAACCAAAAAAAAAAAAAAAATGAATGAATATTAATTTGTGCTTTTTAGTTAGTTGATCTGTTGATGGGAACCTAGAACTGAGTCAATTATTGATACTTCACTGACTCAAAAAAAGGAGTGAGGTTCAATTTAAGGTTAATTCTGTATATTGCTTCAAATGCAAAAATGAGACTGTTTGAAATATATAGCTTGAAGGTCACCTGGAACAGCAAACTAATTACTTGCTCCACTGATGGTCAGAAATTTCAATTAACATGCAGTTCCAGTGATTTCATTTAATCTAATCTCTTATTGTGTCATAGTAAATACTGACCAAAGCAGATATCACTAATGGCTTTCTGCATAATGCATTGAAAAGCACATGCGACATTTTAGAGCATACAGTAATTATCTTCCGTTGATTAGAAAAAGTGAAAAGCTGAGGTAAAATGGCATCTTTTCCACCGCATTATTGATTGTGTTACTAGTTATTACAGTACATCTTACCTTAATTATTTTCTCTCAGGAACAGGGAACTCAACAATGGAATAGGAACACATCAGAAGAAGAGACCCCAGAGGATGCCTCTGTTTTGGGTAATAGCATGTGAGACCAACTTGACATCGCTTTGAACTGCAGATAAGGAAAGAAATGTCTCAGCCTCATGCTGTAATATTCACATCTACAGCTGTTTAATTACAAATGAATCTGGACCATGGAATCTTCAGAGTTCTTGGCTTTATTATAAGCCTTTATCATTTCCACACTTTATAATAATAAAGCAGATAAAGTGCACTCGTTTTTATCTCCTTACAAGAGAGGAAGGACACATTTCACGTGTAAAATATAAAAAGCTTTCAAAAAGTCATTTTCATCCTGAGTTGGAATCAAACAATATTCTTAATGTGGTTTCTTTATACTACTTATCACAAGGCCATTCTCTCTAGGGATTTTCGCACTTGAAATTGTTAACGCTGGGTCATCCTAAACCCCGGATAAGCGGAATCCTGGGTTATCTGTAATCATGTTTCACTGCTCATACTATGCCTGGGGTTAACTGTTAACCCTGGGTATTCATTAACAGACGTTTCACACTGCACGTTCCTAAACCCCGGTTAACGTTCTTATTTGCATATTTGCGGTGTCACTGTCTCTGATTGGACGAACAGCATTTATCCTTTGCTGAGACTTCTGCGTCTTCGTGAAGAGCGCAGGTCATGGTTGCTTAGCGACGGCAGACGCCATGGGAGCGCGAGCTACAGCACTTTGGAAAGAAGGAGAAAGCGGCGCGCTTAGCGTTTTAAACCCGTTTTTAGGCGCGAAATGTGAACGGCCTCATGACGCACAAAGGCAAGAAAACAAAGACAAAAGTGCAAAAGAAAGAAAACAAGGAGCAAAGTATGTGAATATTTCTTTGAATTTATTTTAAGTGTGGAGATACGTTATTGTTTACTTGTACAGTACCGTAAGAATAATACAGTCTCCTATTCAGTTCTTTCCGTCTTTTGATATTTCTTCTCACCTGCTGCAGTTTACACGACGCGCGTTTCCTGTTACTGAGGTGACATGAGCCTCGCTGCTCAATTTCTGATTGGCTGTCTGTTGCCGAGCGTCCAGCAGCAACAAGCAAACACCGCTCCGTTTCACACTGAACACACTTAGCACCGCAATGCGGGATTTACACCACAAATGCAGTGCTAACCCTGCTCCGGAGCAGGGTTTCATAACCCCGGGTAAAATGCGGTGTTAACACCGCTTTCAAATTACAGGTGTGAAACGTGTCTTTACCCGGGGTTAAAAGCGGTGTTTAGAACGACGATAACCCGGGGTTAAGCGCCGTGTGAAAAGCCCAATATACTGTATACATATATATATATACATTTCTGATTTAGGCTGTAACCATTAAGCACACAAAAGCTCTGAGCTCATAATATTTTTGATAAAATAGCATTGTAACCATACAGTCATGCTGCACAGCTTACAGATCTGGCATCCTGCACTAAACCAACTTGGCCATATTTTCATAACTTTGTTCATTCATTTGCACAGCTGTGTTCCACTTCAGTGAATATAATCTCTGTTTACACACTGTGCTGTTTTACTTTCAATAATAAACAAGTTTTAAACTGTCCCTAGACATATTTTGCATACAGAAACCACATTAATAAAGCAGTCTGGGAGCTCTAATAGATAAATAATCAGCAAAAATATCAGCCATTGCCCAGAAGCTGTTTATTATCAACTCGTCAAACATGCTTTATCTGTTTCCAGAAATCATTCCAAAGATTTCTGCACTTAGATCATAATCTAGTGCATGCAAGAAAAAATATAAGAATGTTTCTTGTACAGTAGATGAACCCATATCCTCAAGATAACAGATAAATATTCTTTTCTTCTCGCAGAAGGTGAAATCACCGTCATTTTTCCGCAGAGCTGGTGCTTAAATTCTTGATAACTTGAGAAGAAAAATACAGCAAGTGAAGAGAGATATTCAAGCAGTGATAAAGACCTACACAGCAGGCCAAGATCATTCTTCTAATGGAAAAGTAATGCTTTTATGACGGCCATCAAAAGAGCTCTGACCTCCCGATGTATTTCTAGAAACTACAACCTCAACAAAACAATATTCATATCACGCTTCTACATGCAGCATTTTCCCTTTACAGCTAGAACAACTTTGCTTGAATGTGTAAGCGTATAAATCACTCTGACCTTCTTAAAGTCCTCGCAAAAAGCAGAGAAGCCACCGGGCAGAGATTTGAAAGAAAAGTCTTTTAATTAATAGTGGATAAATCGGCATCAACGGTAATTAATCTGATTGAGGTAAACACAACATGGACTAATCAGATTTTTAAGACGGAGAAAGACGGTCTGGATTGCTTCACGTCACACAAGCCACCAATGCAGCATAACCCAAGTGATAAAAGGTGAAGTTAATTACTCATCAAATTAAAATACATCACATGTGAAGCCATTAATAACATCATGCCTGAGGATGCGAGATAGACTGAGAAAATGCCAAACATCGCAAAATTCATCAGCTGGAAGTCTTATCTCCAGCAAAGGCAGGTGAAATTTTAAATGAATGTAGTTTTTTTAGGCATCTAATAAAAGCAATTCCCATGGTAGCCTGTTTCTTGGTTGGTGTCTTTTGTCCTTCTTCATCCATTCCCAACAGGTCTCTTTCATTTCATTCTACTAACTAACTGCAGATTCTCTGAGTTTAACAGGTAAATCATTGTTTGCTGAACAGGGAAAACTGCTTTTGTAAATCCCCTCTGCATGAAGTCCCCCTGTCTGGTTAAACATTTCTTGTTATATAACAAGAGCAAGTGCTTATCATTCCAAAGGCAACATAGCGAGGCTGTAACTGCTTTCTTTATTAAAACAAAAAGCATAGATAGGTGAATTCGTCATGAATTTCCCCAGAGCCTCTGTTTGCTGAAAACATGCACAAGGGATGCAACCATCTGCTCAGCATGAAAAGCCTTTGGTTTTTTTCAGATAGGATGAAACTGCAAAAAGCGATGCTTTAAGTCGCAAATGCCGATCATCAAAATGAACAGAGGCACAGAGTGTTATTAAATGTATGAGGGAATTACAGTAACTCCCAGATTCATGTGCATCATTCATGGTCTGGGACTACTGAATACCTCATTAAGAGACGGAGGAGTAGAGGGGAAGATGATAATTAAATATAGACTCCTAGTGAGTTTTAGTGCCAAATTTGTTCATATCTCTCAGAAAACCCTCTTAAAGGAATACTGTAGTTCACACAAAATTGATAATTTGACAAAACTGTTTTCACTCTCAGGCCATCCAAGATGTTGATGAGTTTGTTTCTTTATCAAAGCAGATTTGGAGAAATTTAGCATTATACCACTTACTTACCAAAGGATCCTCTGCAGTGAATGGGTGCCATCATAATGATAGACCAAACAGCTGATAAAAGGATTACAATTATTCTACACGACTCCAGTCCATCAATTCATGTCTTGTGAAGTTGTGAAGTGAAATGCCAATCCATCATTGAAGAATTTTAACTAAATGAAATATTTGTATTTATTGTGGATTTTTTTTAAAATGTTTTTAATGTTGCCTCTTAGTCTTATAAGTCTCTTATGCTCACATTATTTCTGTAAGGCGATGCAGTTTTTTTCTTCAGAACACAAAGTTAAACGTACAGCATTTATTGGAAATATATTGTGACGAGTCGGGTGCCCTCCCCCTCATCATCATCACCACCCCGTCCCTTATTCGCCGCCCTTCACCAGGCTCCGACTGGAGTGGATGTGGATGAGAGGAGGGGCGTGGAAACAACGTGGGCTGGCGGCGTGTGATGAGGCACAGCTGGACTGAATGAAGCCTCATCACCGCCGCTGTTAAATGCCGAGCGCGCCTCTCCTCGGGAGACCGGTCTCTCCCCCCGTGCATGCACGCTGGTGTCCTCGTGGGTCCAGGAAGGGTGCGTTGAGGGACGTCGCGCCGCCAAGGATGAGAGCCGCGGAACCTCCAGAGTCAGCGTGAGAGCCGCACCCGTATTACTGCCGACTGGCCAGGAGGCCGGGCCGTCTAAAGTCCCGCCAGGGCCGCGGAAGGACGAGGAAGAGCCGCCGCTCAAGAGAAGCCGAAGCGCGTGCGGCCACCGGACTCCGCCCCTTGTCTGGACCCTTCCCTTCCAGAGCACTGCCCTCCTTCACGAGCCCCGAAGCAAGACGAGGACACCAGATCCCCCTGTTTTGTTGGACACTTCTTCCCCCTGGACACTTATTGTTTTTGTTCAATAAAAGCCTCTCCGAGGCCTGACGCCACACCCACTGTGTCTGTCGTTGGCTCCTCCCGTCACTATATATAGGCTATATATATATATATATATATTTTTTTTTTTTTTTGAGTTTTTTTCTTCACAACAAAAAGTTAAACGTACAGCATTTATTGGAAATATATATATGTATATATACTACTTTCTTTTTTTTTGTTTTGTTTTGAACATTATAAATTACTGTCACTTAAGATCAATTTAATGCACCAATGCTAAATAAAACCATTAATCTAAACCATTAAAAAATCGAATATTAAGCAGCAAAACAAAAACATATTAAGTGTTTCTTGAGTAGTAAATCAGCCGATTAGAATGACTTCTGAATGATCATGTGACACTGAAAGCTGGAGTAATGGCTGCTGAAAACTTGACATCACATGAATAAATTACATTTTAAAATATATTCAGGTAGAGTAGAATTTGATAGAACGGTTATTTTAAATTGTAATAACATTTTATATTATTTTTGTTTTTACTGTGTTTTTGATCAAATAAACACAGCCATGGTGAGTAAAAGAGACTTCTTTAAAAAAAAAAAAAAAAAAAAAAAAAAATCTTTATGATTCCAAAATTTTGTTCTTCAATGTATATAATATAAGTATTAAATATATAGTAGTTATAGAAAATATAATAATAGGAATTTACATTAATCCTTGGATGTTGTGACACAAAATAGGCATGAAAATATTTCCTATTCTGTATATTTTAGTTTAGTTTATTATAAGGAGGAACAACAGTGCCATCCAGCCTACTGAAGATACATTACAGCTCGCATCCCTCTGTTTTTATGCTTTCTCCAGAGTCTCTAGTTACAGGACGCCCTGGTAGTACCAAACAATCTCACAAAAAGCTAAAGCTTCAAAGACTACAATATTATGCATTTTTAAAGAAATCCTTAGCTCTACGAGACATACGCTTTAACAAAACATGCTGCACAAAAATCTGGATAAAAAGTTTTTAATGTAGGGAACAAAGTTTGATGTCTGCTTTATAAATATGTAGGGCAGGTTGTCATAAGAAAAGAAAAAAAAAGCCCTTTGTGTTATTTCTTGTGTTTTTCATTGTCATTCTATACAAATATCAGGACGTGTCAGAGAAAATGAAAATGGCGATTAATGCACAGCCTTGTCTGGCAGAGGCTTTCTAACCTAATCTCCTTTCATGTTTCACAAAACTCTCTGTGCTGTCAGGGGAAATGGCTTTCTCTGACCAACAAAATATACAAAAGAAAAATAGCAATTTTTTTTGACCTATGTAGTTCAACTGAAGCGTGGCAAGCAAAACAACACCGTCCCACTATTTCAGCATTCAGTCTCAGATGAAGGCGTAGAAAACAAACTCACTTTGGCTTATAATACTAGTTCTTATTTGGATAATAATAATTAAACAATGGGAATGTCATCTGAATGGTATTACTGGCAAAAGAAGTCATTTCTAAAACTTTTCCAGCATTAATGATGCAACATAAAGCAATGTTTTAGTCCAAATAGGAAAGACTGAAAAGCTGTAACAGAGCTATCTCACCATTTGTCCATCAATGTGTAGTGCCAAAATTTTTCAACCGGACTTCTTTGTATGACCGCTTCAACATGTTACCTCATAGATATGGGCTCAGTAAAAATATATATATAAAAACAGGATACTGAAGTGCAATCAATATTTTTTTGTTTTTTTTCATTGAAGGAAAGCTTGTTTATGGCCAAACAAACTGCCACTTTCTTGATTGTGAAAAAAGTCTATATATAAAATATGCAGGAAACTATGCTGATACACTATCAATCAAAGCTGTTACAATTTTCCTTAGATCAGATCAAAACAGACAGCATTGGTCAATTATTGCCATGGAAACACCTAATCTAGAATCTGCATGTCTGCTTCCTTTCATTGTTATGCACTGGGGCCTCAGTGGACGAAGTGCTGAAAAAAATGTGAGAACAAACTGTAGCACAACTCATGGTGGCAAGAGCTTACTTCTGCTATAGGAACTTGACAGGTAATTAATCGGAAATATTACATGAGTTCTATTTAAGAAGATTCAAATGAATCAGCCTACAGGATCTTGATAAAAATATTTCTCATAATTCAAAATGACTCGATCCATTTCAAGATATTAAAATGTCACATCAACATTTAATGCTTTCATTACATAAAACTGAACATGGAATTGTCAAAAATGGCAGGAACTGCATGAATCTGTGAAGTACTGTACGAAATTAGCTAAACCATATAAATGTCAAACATAGGCTACTTTATTAAGTGTTGGAGAAGCAACTAGCTACCAGCTATGTAAGTAGCCTACTACTTAATGTTAATCTTAAAATATGCTAAATGAATTATGAAATACAAATATTTCGGTCCCACTTTATATTAGGTGGCCTTAACTACTACATACTTACATTTAAATTAATCATTTGATACAATGCACTTATGTGTACATACATGTTTTTACATACTTATATTTTTCAAAATACCTATATGTACTTACATCTGTAATTAATTTCTGTAATTACATTTATAATTACACTGTCAACCCATCCCTTACACCTTAACCCACCCTTAAACCTACCCATACCACCAAACCTGTCCCTAACCTTACCCTTATCCCACCTCAATAGCAGAAATAGTGTTTTTCAATACAATATGAACACAATAAGTACATTGTACTTATTTTTTGATGTAAGTACATAGTAGTTAAGGCCACCTAATATAAAGTGTAACCAATATTTCAGTATATATATACATTAAAATGCATAACTATATAATGTTTTATTTAATCACAGTGGTACAGTATTTCTCAGGGGGGGAAATAAGGATTTGAGTAAGTAAACTCAGGTTGGGTAAAAGCATCAGACTTAATTAACAGTCTAATTTAGGCTATATAACTGAGGTGAAAACACAACGACAAGAAATGAACAGTACATTTCATGCAAACTTACATATGAAGACTCCTTCCATATCTGTAGCCTAATAAGCTTATTTGTTTAGCATGTAGCAGGTATGGGTGCACTGGGCAGACATGTTGAGATCACATGAAAACTTTCCTGTTAATGGACATTCTGGGCGCGAATAATTAAATAAATAAAAAATATTAATAGTGCACTTTTAACTAAATATTACGCTATTGCTATAAAGACCAAAAAATGCCATGCACTCAAATAGGCAAAACTATTCAAATCTGTTCATTTATAAGACTGACTGAATGAACTAATTCTAATGCTTCGTACAAACATAGGCCTGTGAGAAAGAGCTGTTTAGGATGAACCGATTCACTAAAACGAATCGTTAGGCTATTTCAAAGAGCGGTGGCTTTAACTACAATTATATTGTAATTATATTGTAATATATTCATTGCCTCCTGTATTCAGATTAATGGTTAATGGGTTTTTCAAATTATAGGCATAACGCTTTTATATTTACATTTGTATGTCGCTCAGTAAATTGTGCATACAGTGTGCCTTAAACAAGAGTTAATGGCTGTACGTTACTCAATATACTGAAAAAGCAACGTTATTTTGAGACCAGCATCGCTTCTTTTAGTTCAAATGAAAATGAAAGAGTAGCTATATTTTGAGTACACTTTTTGTTTCTCTGAGTAACTGTGGCTTTCTCTCTAGACCACTGATCTGAGGTCCTCCTTTCCCCACAAATCTCTCAGAAATCCTCCAACATTATTTATAAGCTCTATGACCTGTATCCTGCTAATTTACGAGCCTAATTCTGCAGATGACAGACATATTGATTTTCTAACTATTCTAACTGAAGGTGGCTGTACAATGGTGGGCCTTTGGAAGTAAAAAAAAAAATGCAAGGGAACCTGATCAATCACATCCACAAAAAGCTGTAGATATCATTACAGATCACAAGAATGATATAAGAATGATTAATAGTGATGAGGTGCATCTCACAAGGAGAACATCCTAACTGCGTTAACTCTTGCAATGCTATTATAAAGCTAATAACACTTTTAAACACATAATATTAGCTGTATGTTGGTTTGCAGCATTTTTTATGTTTCATATTATAATTTTTATTTTTTTATTTTGTTTTACAAGATTGTGTCTTAGGGCACTATGAATAATTGTACAAATGATGTCTGAAGACTGAATTTCTCAGATATTCAAACACAGACTGTAGAGATTCTGTACAAACACCAATAAAAGAGATCAGTTTGCAGAACTCATTTTGATAACATCTCATCTGCTGACCTTTGTCTGTGTTACATCACGAGGAGCATTTCCAAATACAACCAGTAGGCTATAGATACCATGTTTCTTCTTAGACTTTTATGTAAATTTATGTAAACATTATTTTGCGATTTTTCACAGGGAAAGCATAATTGCCAGATTTCTTCCCAGATCAGAAACAAATGTTATTGACTTTTTAACAAGGTCTGTATACTGTAGCTCAAACACATTCCTGGTTTTGTTTTGTACTAAACAAGCAATGTGAAATACAGTCACACGAGGCATGTGGTATCAAACAGCTTCAGCCTCCTGTTATTGCACATCTGGTGGCTAGATGTTGATCTGAAAGATAACAAGCTTTCCGAGATAACATGATACAAAAATCAAAAGATGTGTGTTGCTTTTTGTCTCTATTAATGTCTGCCTGAAGCAGAAGTAATGGGCATAGGTCCTTCAATAGGCCCACAATTCAATGATCAAGAAAAACAGGACAGTAGGCAGGTATATCCAGTATATAATATGCGTTTGGTCGTGACATGTGCTCAGGCCAGTCGCTGAAATATGAAACAACATCATTCCACTTCATATCTGTGAGCGCCACCCCGTGGAGACAGATGGAACCATTTTAAGGAGATAAAATATAAAATATAAAAAAGTGGTGGCCAAAATTATTAGAACACTAATATATGAACATGAACATATTCATTTTGCATCTAGTGAGATTTTTGTTTGCACAAGAGCCAGTGCTCCACACAGAGATCTGATCATCATCATCAGTCTGTCTGGAATGACATGAAGAAACAGAACAAACTGTGACCGACTAAATCCAGAAGAACTGTGGCAACGTCTCCAAGAAAAGTCAGCGATCTATTAATTATCATGTTAATTACTGTACGGGGCGCTTTTTACCCCAAATATACCATACTTTTACATATTGCTTCGTTATTTAAAAACTGTTGCTTTAATTATCTTAAACAAAACTGGAAATCATAAAGAAGACCTCAAAATATCTCAAAATATATGCATTCATTTTAGTGATTCTCATTTGCTACTTAAATCTACAACATTTTAAAAAAACATAAAATATTAGATCAAGTAAGCAACAGAATCAACTTCGGGCTGCTGCGCGCGATCGCGTCAAATTTCAGATAGACGTGCATCTTGAAAAGCGGATGTTTTGGAAAGTACTAAACCATGTTTTTGTGCCATCTAGTGGAAATAATATCAAAGGTGCCTTTTACCCCGGGGCGCCTTTAGCCCCGTTGTACTCTATACCTCCTATTCGAACAGAAATTATACTGTAAAAAGTGATAAATTGACTTAACTTAAAAACAATTGAGGAAACCCGTTGCCTTGAAATTATTAAGTAAATAATAATAAAAAATAAAAAAATAAAAAAAGTTAAGTGAACTTGACAATTCACTTAACTTATTTTTTTAATTATAATTTACTTAAAAATTTTAAGGCAACGGGTTTCCTCAATTTTTTAAAGTTAAGTGAACTTGTCACTTTTTACAGTGTACCTCGGAATTCATTTTTATCAGTCTTGTATAAACTATAGCAGTTAAAATAAACTATCAGCAGTCTTTACTTTTCACAATGGAAAATTCAGTGATTAAAATCATCAGACATCTTCATTTATAATCACTTATTTTCACTCTGAATGTTTGAGATCTAGGCTACTCCACAAAATATTACATATTGATTTGACCAATTATAATTTATTAAAGGAAAACAGAAAGAACTCCTCATTCATGCCATTTGGAGTAGCTAAGTGATTTAAGTTTATCGATCCAAAATGCTTCTCGTTTCAATAATTCTTTACTGAATAATTATTATTTATATTACGTCCTCTGCGTTATCCAATTACATTTAGCCTACAATTAAACAATTAAAATTACATCGTGTGTTACCTGTTCAACTCGTAATGTGATCTATATGTTAAAATGTCCTTGTCAAAATATATAGCGTCAGTTGAAATGACAAATCAATGAACACAAATCAAGTATACGACGACAAGACATAACCTCTTCAGTAGCCAGACATTTTAATGAATTGGGACATGACATCAAACAGCTGGAATGTGTAGGTATAGAGGAAGTTACTGGATCACGCAGAGGAGGTCATATAAATAAACAATTATTGAAACGAGAAGCATTTTAGATCGATAAATTTACTCCAAATGGCAGGAATGAGGAGTTGGATTTTTCTGTTATCCTTTAATGAATTATAATTGGTCAAATCAATTTTGTGGAGTAGATTTCAAACATGCAGTGTGAAAATAAGTGATTAGTCAAATAACGGAAAGAAATAAAACGAAAAGAAAAGACTGTTTCATGTGAGTGCGGATTATGGTTTTGTATAATAAGTGATTTAATGGAAGAACGCACCTAAACGAAAGATCAAGCGACGGAAAACAACTTTTGTGGAACTGCAAGAAAGTTTCAGAAACAGACTTTTTGCTGCAAGGTGAAAATGGATGGAAAACGGTCCATCCAGTCATGATAACATTTATTTGGTCAAAGCTATTTTATTTATATTTTATTTATTTTATTTTCTACACAGTAAAATATACTGTCTAGAGAGTCTTCTTGTCTCAATAAGTTAAGGCTGAGTTGCTCCCATAGAAGCTCCTCCTATGAGTTAAAAGCTTGTCACCCAGATTTTTAATAACACACTAGTTTACTATTAATGTAATAAATATACAGTACTATTCAGATAATGAGAGGACAAAAAGTTAAATTGTAAAAAGTTAAAGCTTTCATTTCAGCAATGAATGTCTGCGGAACCTTCGGGCAGCTCTTCACCAGAACAGAAGGGGTCGCTGCTGCCTCATTCATGGAGCTTTTGAGCACAAGAGCTAAAGGCGGATCTAGAGATGCTGATTCTGAAGGGTTGTTTTTATGCCAAATCTGCTTAACCAAACTGTGTTTAAGTCTAGTAAACCCTTTTACTATACTACTTTTAAACATGGGAGGCAAATTTATATTTCTTTAAAGCTGAATAATGGCCTATCTTATACATTTGACAAAGCACACTGATTCCTCAATGACTGCTGTAAAACTGTTAAAAATATTCATGAAGATCAAAAAGTCTTTTTTTAAAAGATCAATAAGTAATTGTACTTATTTTTTCTTTCTTTCGAGTTCAGTGTGACCACCTCACTTTTCTGTTTTCTAACTTGTCTGGTGAAGTCGTTAGGCTTGAGAATAGGGGGAGGTGCTGCTGAATACCTCAAGTCACTTAGTTTTGTTCCAGGGCTATTGGATGAACTCTTTTAACACTTTTCTTTCCAGATGCATTTAATGACCAATCTAAATTCAATAATATAGATGTTATCAAAATTAAATAAATGTTATAAAAATGTTGCAAAAGATTCGAATTAATATGTAACTACAGGAATGTAGCTTCACAAGATTATAAAACAACACTGGCTGCAGTTTGTGAACTGTTTTAGCTGTTTTCTGAGGTCCAACTGTCAGACATTTTGAGGTACAACAGCAGTCTACATGAATGCAACTAAATCTAGCAAAGCACACAGCATCTGTTCAATCTGTGCATTTGCAGTAAAGATCAGAGAAAAGGATATGTTTTACTGTCCCTGTAATCATCGACCACTGAACCTGTGATCTTAGATGAGGGTTTTTCCCCAGGTATTTCACTAGATATCATTCCAGCATACTGTAAAATGTTGCATTTTCTCTTGTTTTTCAGTAAAAAGATCTAATCATTCTTAAATTTATTTGAGAAGCAAAAGTGAAAGGGACAAGAAGGCTTCTTGGTGCTCCGACATTTGGTGACATGGTGGTTTAGGATGGCATTGAGGTCAAATCGCCCAGGAAGTCCCTGAATTACACTGCCTCCTTCTGGCCCAGAAACAACCACATCTGAGACTGAAATGCATAGAACTAAACATCAGGGAGGTCAGAGAGCATGTCAGAGAAAGAGATGGGATGCTACGCCAGCAGGAAAATGCAGAGGGAGAAATAGGCGTGAGAGACAGGGAGGGGAATGAGAATGAAAGAGACAACGTGGCAGTGTGTATTCCTGTGCTACTTCTGGAGACAGTCAAATTACTAAAGGTTCATCTGAGGTAGCAAAGACGACCATGGCATTCAATGGTCTTTTTCCAAAAAAAAAAAAAAAAATGTAAAAAAAGTTTCACGGTGGAGCAAATGAACACAAACTCCCTATGATCTAAATATCTATTGGTTCAAATGTTAGGGGTCAGCAAGAATTTTTTGAAAATGTTTTTGAAAGAAGTCTCTTATTCTCACCATGGCTGCATTTATTTGGTCAAAATACAGTAGTGTACACTAATGTATTCATACCAACTTGAAAGAAAAATCTTTTGTAACATTGTTAATGTTTTTACTGTCATTTAATGCATCCTTGCTGTAATTTATTTAAAAAAATAATCTTACTGAACCCCAACTTTTGAACAGTAGTGTATACCGTACAGCACAAAATGATCCGAGTGCATCTTAAACATCTGATTCTATGTACAAAGACTCACATGATCAATGTCACAAATTCACTTATTTTATTACGGTTACCAAGAAATAGTAGAGGAATATTTATTCTTCATTTTACGTCCTAACACTTAAAATTTAAAATTGTTTTAAAAATTCAAAATTCAGATTTTCAATGCGAGCTCAGATGTTTGGACCCCACTGCTATCAAATGACCTTTGCATTTGAGAGAAAGAAAGAAAAAACAACTTCCTTGTACTGTACTGTAGGTGTCCAGGCAGAGCTTTCTGAACCTCTCTATTTAAAGTTTATGACCCCTGAGATGGAGCCTCTCAACATGCAATCACTCCACACGTGGCTCTAAAGAGCAGGTATGCCGTGCCACAGGTGTGTAATTTGATGGGCGGCATATAGGCCCAAACGTGGGCTGCACCACAGATCGCCTGTTAAGGAATGGGTACATGGATTGAAGAGCCTGTTTTGCAGGATGAATGAAAATGACACCTACAAATAAATCTAGGTTACAAGTATGGAGCCATAAAATTGATGGTATTTTGTTTATATAGAAATGCATCAAACCTTTAAAAGATCAAGAAGTGTGCAACAGATTTCACACAAAAAAATGTTAAGCTGTAAAAACATTTTTAACATTGATAATAAAAAGAAAGCATTGAGCATTGGAGACAACGGCTGCTAAAACAACACAGCTATGCAATCACAGAATTAAATTACATTTTAAAATATATATAAAATAGAAAACAATATTTCAGTTTTTACTTTAGTTTTGATCAGATACATGCAGCCTTGATGGGCATTAGAGCCTTCTTTCAAAAACAGTAAAAACCATAATCCATCATTCTTTCATTGTTATGACCTGTAGTGTATTTATATACAATTTCAAGCAAAAAATCTTTTTACAGTTCTAGTCTCAAAATACAAAGTTCATGACTTATGATTTTTATTAAAAAATATATTTTTGTATTAGTATTTATATATTAGCTTATTTAATGTAAATCTACATTGTTGCTGCCATGTAGAAGAAATCAACCAGGCATTGTTGCTTCAATGGAGGAAGTTTGTGCATTGATGCAGGGGCTTACTTTTTTTGTTTGGGTAGGGGAACGTATGAAGTGTGAAACTTCAGAAATGGGTGGTGCCTAGACGCCATTCACAGGAGGGGTTTCTCGAAACAGTATTTCCTTCAAAGACTGACATTAACCCAAAAACTCCTCCTTCTTCATCAAGCCTGGACCACACCCCCCTAGAATAAGGGTCTTGCACCTTCAGGGTCCCGTAAAAACCCCTGGCTGATTGCATTTGGTGCCCACTGACCACCACAGGCCCTGATCAGGGAGGGGCAGAGAGGAACGACGTCCCACCTTTATCTGTGTGTCTGCGTGTAGCTTCAGGCCACAGGATTCCATTCCTTCCTTCTGCTGTGTTTTTTCCAGACCTGACAGGCAGGCTGAGGCACTGCAGGAGTGAGAGAAACGGAGAGCAAGACAGGGGAGATAGTGAGGGGGGAGGGGGGGGGGGGGGCTCAAGATGTCTGTGGAAAATGAATCACAGAGGCTGACTCAAGGGAGAGGGATAGAGAGAGACGAGAAACACATCTGGACAAAAAAGGAGAGCAAGAAAGGAAAAAGGAAAACTTTCACAGACACATATCTAACTTTCCGTTTTTCAATGAATATGTGTCTTTTATTCCTTAAAAGTTTGTAATAATTAGTTTAGTAGCATTTACAGATTTTGTTCAGCAAAATGTGTGCCAAGTTTTATTGTCCAGCTCATCTAGACTCTGCAATTGAGTCGAGATCCCTTCCATTACTGTAAGAAGCAGTCTGGGATCTATAGTCTAAACATTCGGACAGAGTTACAGGCATCAAGCTCTCCTCGCCATCCTCGGGTTCCTTTAATGTCATGTTTTTTCAAGGCTGCAGACTGCTATGTAAAATACTAGCCATCCTCCACAATAACAGATAGAACAGCACTGCAAGCTTCAGCTGCCAATGCCCAAATCTCTTTGGCTCGCCACACATGTCATTACAGTTTTTTCTTTCCTCTTCCTTTTCTTACTGGAGGTGTGTGCTGCTCAGTGCAGTAAGGTCATGAAAATCTTTGTCTTCAGCCACGTCATCTACTGTTGAGAGTAAAAGAAGCATCTTTTAAGCAGACGTGTAAAGGTAGATCGATAGATAGATAGATAGATAGATAGATAGATAGATAGATAGATAGATAGATAGATAGATAGATAGATAGATAGATAGATAGATAGATAGATAGATAGATAGATAGATAGATAGATAGATAGATAGATAGATAGATAGATTTCATAACAGTTTTTTTAGCAAGGAAGTCACAGTAAAGATATTTTTAATGTTATATTATTGTACTGTTCAAAAGATGTTCTATTTCAAATAAATGTTGTTCTTTTGAACCTTCTATTCCTCAAAAAATCCTGAAAAATATATGATGTTTTCCACATAATATTAAGCAGCATAACTGACACTGCAGACCAGCGTAGTGACTGCTTTAAAAAAATCACAGGAATAAATTACATTTTAAAACACACTTAACTAGATAACAGCTATTTTAATTGTAATACTACGCTCTTAAAAATGAAGGTGCTTAAAAGGTTCTTCACAGCAATGCCATAGAAGAACCATTTTTGGTTCCACAAAGAACCGTTCAGTCAAAGGTTCGGTAACACTTTACAATAAGGTGTCATTTGTTAATATTACTTAATGTATTAACTAACATGAACTAACAATCAACAATGCACTATTCATTATTCTTTGTTAATGTTAGTTAATGAAAATACAGTTGTTCATTGTTTGTTCATGTTAGTTTACAGTGCATTAACTAACATTAACAAACACAACTTGTGATTTTAATAATGCTTTAGTAAATGCTGAAATTAATATTAACTAAGATTAATAAATGCTGTAGAAGTATTGTTCATTCTTAGTTGATGTTTACTAATTTTGTTAACTAATGTTAATGAACCTTATTGTAAAGTGTTACCAAAGGTTCTTTAAAGAACCATCTCTTTCTTACCTCTTATAATCTGAAGAACTTTCTTTTGCAATAAAGGACCTTTTGTGAAACAGAAAAGTTCTTCAGATGTTAAAGGTTCCTTTTAGACAAAAAAGGTCTTCTATGGCCTTGTGAAGCACCTTTATTTCTAAGAGTGTATTTTACAATATTACTGTATTAGTTTTTACTGTATACTGTATTACTATTACTGTAGTTAAATACTGTAGACAAATGCAGCCTCAATGAGCATAAGAAACTTCTTTCAGAGAAAAAACAAAACAAAACTATAAATAAATTGATAACACTTTAAATAAGGTTCATTAGTTAACATTAGTTAACAACATTAGTAAACATGAACTAAGAATGAACAATACTTCTACAGCATTTATTAATCTTAGTTAATATTAATTTCAGCATTTACTAATGCGTTATTAAAATCACAAGTTTGTTAATGCACTATGAACTAACATGAACAAACAATGAACAACTGTTTTTTCATTAACTAACATTAACAAAGATTAATAAATATTGTAATAAATGCATTGTTCATTGTTTGTTCATGTTAGTTAAATTAAAAAATGACACCTTATTGTAAAGTGTTACCAATAAATAAATTAATTTTAAAAACGTACCAACCCCAAAATACTGGCATAAGAATCAGGTCAAACTGAACAACAGAGCAAAGCATAATAATAAAAATGATAACAAACAATAAGCAATAAATAGAAATGTAATTTATTGAATTAATCAATTAAAAATAAATTATATTTTATTATATCAACATAACAGGAAATGTTTTAACTTATTTGTATAATCGTGTAAGCAGAAAATAGAAATAGAAAGTTCTAGACATATAAAATATCACAGTGGAAAAGGAGCTTGAAAATTAATAGTAAATTCAGCTGCACACGTCCCTTCCCTTTTTCTCTTTCCTTTTTTACATGAATTGCAAATTCCCTTCCTCGATATAGCTTTATATTAAATTGCATTTTTACATTATATTTTAGATGCCTGATCTAATACCCAAGTAAGTGCTAATGCAGTGCTACAGTACATCTACAGACAGGACTGTAGTTATTATAGACCTATTGAAGCTTTTGGGGCAGTGGTGGTGGGCGTCTGTGTAATTTGTAGTCAACATAGCCAGAAAGAGCCCCGTCACTTCCTCCAGTCCACACTTACATATGCAGTCCGATCACACATGAAGATCAGACGAGAGAAAACACAGCGTCCATGTTGTGAACTTGCGAAGAAGAGCTCTGGGTCTTAGGCCAGCGTATGAGTGTGTTTATCTAACTGCCCCTGGGACAAGCAGAGGAAACCGCTTTGATTCCAGCTCAGTACGGCTTATCCTGCTTGGTAGGGGCTGAATTAAACGTCCCACACAACACACTTGCAGACACATTTTCTTAACCTGTGTGCGGTACAAAGTATCTGCTTCATCCATGCATCTGTTAAACTGTGAGAAATGGTGACTAGCTTATGGTGTTTGTGAATTGATGAGCAGCTGAATTCTTCCAGTGTGCAGCCGCCAGTCCTGTCAGCTGTTAATAACCCCAAAAAAGCCCATCAGCACTCTGATGCTCCGCTGTGAGGAAGCACACGAGAAGCTACACAGACAGACAGCCCATTAAAGAAGCTTTAGGCTTAAGAGTCTGTTTTAGTAAACTTGGTTCATGCATTCAACAAAATAATTATTAACCTATAAAAGGACTGATCTTTTGAATGAAACAAAATAAAAATCCCTTTATTATTCATAAAAGTTTTTTTTTTTCAAATATATTTTCATTGTTAATTTTATATGTTTTAAAGTAATTTTTAATGTCAAATGACCTATTGACTATGGATCTTTTATAAAGGGTTTTACATGCTTTAACAGCTGAATCCTTCCCATTTTATTATTTTAGTTTCTTTGGTGAATGAAAATGGTTCTTCCATGGCATTGTTCGAAAACCCATTTATGGTCCTTCCTGTTACCTTTAATTTTAAGACTGTAGTCTGTAATAACGGCGCTGAAGTATAAACAGTAGAGCCTTGGATCTTTATAATATGAAAGAACTTTAATTTCGGGTCTTGTAGCATGTCTGGGGATTTCAACAGGTACTAATAAACCAACACTCTTAATAAACTTCAATAAAAGTAAATGCATAATTTTTGAATGCTTTTTTTTTTTTTTTAAAACAAAATGACCTAGGTGAGATTTAAAGTTTTGAACATTTGAACATGTTTCTTAGGCAATATGCTGAGCACATCCCTGAAGTCTCAGCAGGACTGGCAGGTGTTCCCTATATAGAGCACCCCAGACAGGACCCTAATTTAACCCCACTCAACACATGGCTACGAGGTGACACTCACCTAAAATGCTTCTTCTTTTACAACCAATCCTTCACATTAAGAATGTAAAACCGGTTGGTAAATCATTAAAATGAGAGAAGAATGTTTACATTCAGATTCCACATGCACAACTGTGATTGTTCCATATTTTTAAACAGGTATTTTTATTTTTAAATTATCCTCTAATACAGATTTTGCAATTGATGTCTCTGAACTACAATTCCTATCAAAATTACAATAGAGGTACTAGTGCATGAGAGATGGAAGTGAATAAGAACTGTATAATTGTTTAGAGGTTTCTGTTGTGCCACTAATTGCCTGTGGGTTGCAAATGTTATGAATTGCATACTAAGAGAGGAAATATGGTTGAAGTATGGTTGATTCACCAATATGATGCTCCCATAATGAAACCAAGGAGGACCAAGGCTATTATAAATACTGATGAAGAATGCATTTTCCACACCTAATAAGTCTATAAGATCATTTTAAAGAAGTAGATCTGAAAATAAAAAGTATTGAAAAACAAGAGGGAGAAAGAGTGAATGTAATTTGAGTCTGTGCAGACTGCAGCTGCACCAGTCCTGGCCTGTCCTGTCTCTTCCAACCCTCCACACACACACACACACACACATACATAAAGAAAAGCACAACTCATGACCTGAGGGTTCCCATTCTTGACTCGTACTAAACTTCACTCTCAACTCCCCCATATACCTCCCAGGAAATACAACACTTCACACAGAGGCCTGTTTGCACCAATCTATCCTCAATAAAATTTAAAGAGACAGACATTTAAGTTGCAACTTTATAATGAATATAATGGACTAATAATGAAGCTAAAAGAAATAGAATGGCCATAATTGCTAACTAATAATCCAAAGATCACACAATACTGTTTTAAAATAACTAGCCAGAAGAGGCTGGGTAAGGAGTGTTTTAAGGCACGGCGAAGAATATTCCTTTCGTAAAAATATTTTGGCTTCAGAAAACTACATATGTCTTGAAAAGCTTCATAGCGTTCAGAAGACTAGATAAATACATGTCTTCTGAATGCAATGAACTTCTGAAATTCTCCATAAAAGAATCATAAGTATAATACATATATTTATATACTGTCTACACACAAGTCTTTTATGGTATGTTTATGGAGCTTTTACATCCTTTTTAAGCATGAAAGCTTCAATCCCCATGCTTTATAATTACATGCAAAGAAAAATGCCTTACATGCTTCATATTCCATTTATGAGTGACTGTTCCTTTTATACAGACAATTTGTGCACAACTGTGCATTTATTGCAAATTTACATGGGCTTTGACCTCGAACTTATAATTATGATTTAAATTATGATTAAAAAACAATGTTGTACTATGGTTTGATCCTAATCAATTGATCAACAACTGTCTTCAGTTAGAAACACCCATTTATTCTGATTTCTGGTGTCTGAGATATATGAAGCTCAGAATAGCAGAATATCTATATAAACACAAGAACAAATATTACATTTCCTTTCAGGCAATCAGCTCACTGAAGTACCTGTCAACTTGTCAAATTGAATCTAAACAATGTACTTCAATATTAATGTGCAGTAAGAGGAGAATTTGGGTCAATGGATTCTTGTTTTCTTTTAGGTCTCGAAACACAAAAAAAATCGACATACTTTAAAGAGCTTGAATATTTTTTACACGTATATGTATCAGATTTCAGAGAGTTAAAAAGGGAAAATGCTCCTCCTCTACAGTATAACAAGAAAAGAAATCATCTGATGAAAAAGCAGCAATGAAAATGGGGGGCACACCCATGACCTTGTAAAGTGTTTCTCCATGCAGCAGCAGAGCCTATACGTGTCCATTCTGAAATGTAATTCATATATTCAACGTAGAAGTCAAGATATATTTAAAAAAAAAAAAAAAAAAAAAAAAAAAAAAACATCAGTCTTATGTCGTTTTTCCTCTTTTTAAATCATTTTGTAGGTTAAACAAATTAGGAAAGAAAAAAGAATGGAAAGTATTCCTTTCAATTCTTTCTTTTGTGACCTGGCAAGTGTACTACAAATTCCAGGCTAAGACTCCTTAATAGATCAAACCGAAAAGCCAGTTGATACCTACAGTATTGTATTACTGTAATGGAAGAAATGCATTAAAAAACTAGAATAAGGTGAATAGAAATATGCTGAATATTTTGGACATTTGTTGCAAGGTCTGTTTCAGCATATGCTTAATGTTCTTTTAAATTCATTAATGCATGTTGACAGTTTATGCACTTCTGTGACGAATATGAATTTTTGCTTAAGAGACTGTAAAACTCTGTTTTCACATGAATCGCCTGTTTTTCTTTGTTTAGGGAGAGAGAGAGCAAACGACGGAGGGAGGGAGAGGCAAAAGAGCTGAGAGACAGGAGATTTCTACCAGATGCAACGCTGGAGAAAAGCCAGTGAGAATGTACTCATGCTCCAACTATTTCATGGGGGGGAGGGGCTTATAGTTACAGAATTCAAAAAACTTTCATCCTACATTCAACACTTTCAAAACTGCATAAAGATGTTGCCATTTTTCAGATACTGTGGCTGCATCTCTCCAAAATGATGCATTAGATATATGAAGCTCAACTCAACAGATATGTCCGCAAAACAAGCACTGCAATGGTAAAATAGCAAATGTGTGCTATTATTGAGCTATTTAATGGCGACTGGCTCTCTTTCCATTCAAGAGGGCCGAGAGATGTTAAACACAAGGAACTGCATCTCACATTAACCGTGACTGTGATTTTCCACTGCGAGAGCTCTTGGAGAAGAAAGGGGGAGGGACGAGACAAAGGAAGCTGGAAAAAATAAATTCGTCTGCAGTTCTCCAAGCTGGAATTTCTGGCATCATCATCCAGGCTGAATGGAGGGACAGCAGAGAAACAAAAAGACATTTGAAAAACTTTCTAAAAGTTGGAGCAATTTCTATATGGTTGACGAAGACCTTTTTTGTATTTATTGTATTGAACTTACTATATTAACCAGACCAAAAAGCACACACTTTGAAAGTCTTCAAATTCTCTGATTTTCTAACATTTTGATCTTCTTGGTTGACGGATGACATCACAAACATCACAATGATGTCATGCACCAGACCTCCCACAAGCTCTTCAATACCTTTAAGGCACCAGTGTAGAAAAATGGAGCTATGCCTCTTTAAAACTTGTGTGCCCTCCATATGTTTCCTCACGGATATAATGTCTTCCAGGTGTCTTTAGGGATTTTTATGGCCCTGTGATATGGCTTCCTTCACTCTGGGTTTAAATTTACAACTAATCAACTAACTAAGCTAGCAGTTGTTAAACACTAAAAGCAGTTGTCTACTCTTTCCAAAAACTCATCATTTGATTCTCTCATGCTTCATAGTTAAATTCCCTTCTCCTTCCTCATACCTAAACAAGCCAACAGAACAATCCATCAACCCTCACAGCTCTCAGTGGCTCCAACTTATTCCACTAACCCAATGTTTCTCAGATCTGAGAATCCCATGCCACGTTTTTTTTTAAATCACACCATAAACAACCAACGACCATTTTTACCCAAAGCACTGTCACATAAGCTGGGTGCAAGTTCCCCAAATATATACTGTATTTGTGTTTGTGTAAATCCTCCTATGGCCTTATGTTTTTAATGAGCACATGCAAGGAATACATCTCAAAAACCACTGACCGCATTGTTTTTGCTCTGTAAATGCAATGCATTATATTAACTCATTGTAATAGGACAGATATGGTAAAAGTATATTTGGGCAAAAACACTGTTTTATCAGGCAAAATAAATGTTTAGATATTTTTCAGCAACAGACAAGATGAGCTGAGAGCGAGGAAAGACCAGCGGGAAAGAAGGAAGAAAGCATGAGACACAAGTTTGAAGGGTCACATATGTTGCTTATAAACTCACTGAAAGTGGAGAAGGACAGAGAGAATTGTCTGTTTCGGAGTTTGAGAGTTGCCATCCCCCACTCACTGACAACATGGAAAATGTGACACAGCATGTGGAAAACTCACATTACGGGCAGGAGGGAATGACCTTAAAATTTTGATGAAAAAAAAAATCAAAACAAAACAATGAAGCAAAGACAAATTATAACAAATTTACCGCTGTCATTAGAAAAAAAGTCAAATACATTATACAGACATAGTGGATATTTCTGTTGAATATTAATATTAAAAGTTTATCCTTCAACTCAGTATCTTTTAAAATTGTAGTGCTTTACTGGACTTCATAGAAAGAGTTAGTCTTGCACCAAACAGATTATAGCATGAAATTTTAGGAAATAATTTAACAATAGAAATGTACAGAATGTGTGAATGATGTGTGTCATCATGAAGAGATTTAACAGGATGAAATTTAAATTTGTTTGAAGACATTTTGGCAACATGATACATGTATGGCAAATGAAAAAATAAAATAAAATAAAATAAAATAAAAAATAAGATTTTATTAATAAAATAAGATTAATAAAATAAAATAAAATAAAATAAAATAAAATAAAATAAAATAAAATAAAATAAAAAATAAGATTTTATTAATAAAATAAGATTAATAAAATAAAATAAAATAAAATAAAATAAAATAAAATAAAATAAAATAAAATAAAATAAAATAAAATAAAATAAAATAAAATAAAATAAAATAAAATACTGAAGGTCCTGTGTGATGGAGAACATGGTTCTTCTGTTAGTGGATCCTCACATAACTTTGCAACATTTTAAAAGAGTGTTGGATTGTGCCTGAGGACTGGTGATAATTTTATCAGAAGGTTCAGTGGTAGTTAAAGGCAAACTAGTTAGGGACAGTTTTGTTTGACAGGTGGGAGTCTAATTGTAAACAGGTGGCTGGCATTGCAAAATTTTCACCAAATCCAGAAACCAGTAGTACTTCAGTTGTTGATCAGTATGTACACATACTTATGCCAATTTGAATAGTGCACAATTTCTCTTTACAAAAAAAAAAGAAAAGCTTTTGAGTCAGATATGCATTTTTTTCCCCCACAACGTATTTGCCCTCTTTAACCATAACTCATGCTTGCTGCAGTTTCTCCTGCTGTTTATGTCTGAGCTCAGGCTGTGTGGGGGTTTGGGGTGTGGAACGGGAAGAGAACGGAGGACTTCTGGGCTCTAAAGGTCTGATGCTCTAGTCACTTTTGAATGCAAAGTATAAACTGTATTGAAAAGCTCGTCTTTCATACTGATAGAAAATATGAAAGAATTGAGAGCTGCTTGCATGACTGTTAAAATAGTTGAAGACAAAGGAATTTGTGTTGGAGAACATGATAAGTCGACTGGGCAGCCACATTTTCCATATTGGAAAAGCAATGAGCCCAGCCTCCTCTTGAACCAACAGGAATATTTTTTCTATGCAAGAGTTTAATCATTTATCTCAGATTTCAGAGGCATACATGACATAAAACAGTTTTTCTCTTTTCATATGAAGGTGGAGCCCAGTTCCCAGTTCCCTCCCCATTACTTTAGATGGACAGCCGTGAGGCGGCCAATGAGCTGAAGGCAATGTAATTTGCTGCGTTCTATCATTGGCATTCACGTTTCCTTTGCTTCCCACACTGTAGGAGACCACAGTACCAAAGAGCTGTAATTGCATGTGTTTACAGAGTGGTATATTGGTGCCTGGTGAGGCTGGCAGGACAGCTAACAAAATTCAACATTCTGTGTTTTTTGACAATTTAACACTTCTGTCTTCTTTTTCTTCTGAGATCAGAAAATCTTTCAGCTTACAGCTTTGTCTTGCTGCAGCAAACCAAAAGTGAGTTTCCCAGATGTGTGATGATATACTGCACCACATTTGCCCTCTTCCAGAGTTAGAGAAGAAGGGAGGTGGGGAAGAGAGAGCGAGAAAGAGAGAGAGAGAGAGAGAGAGAGAGTCCAGACAGCTGGACTCACTTAAACTATTCCTCATGTGTGCTGTTATATGGAAAAGATTTCACCGTTTGACTTTACTGAGGCTGCTTTAGCTTAACTATTTAATGACCCACTCATATGAAGGATCCAGCTTTGCTTGGGCCTGATCAAATACAGTCTTAAGCTTTTACAAATCAACTAATATTATAGTATAAGTATAATTATACTTATTAACTGCACAGAAATATTGAAGATTTACTTTGCGTGCATAAATGTGAAACAGTATTCACAGTAGTTTTATCAGTAAAAATTGCACATAGTCTTAGTTTATCAGTAAACTTATGTCTGATTTTAAAATGAATGAATGAATAATTAATCATTTAATACATTTTAATAATCATACATTTTATAATTAGTGCTGCCAAACAATTAATTGCCATTAATCACATCCAAAATAAAAGTTTTTGTTTACATAATATGTGTGTGTACTGTGTATATGTATATATAAATACACACACATGCATGTATATATTTAAAAAATATGTTACGTTTATATATTAAATATATTTATATATGAAATAATTTACAACGTAAATACATGTAAATATTTTATAAATATATGCTGTATGCGTTTGTCTTTATATATACACATAATAAATATACACAGTACACACACATATATTATGTAAACAAAAACTTTTATTTTGGATGCGATTAATTGTTTGACGGCACTATTTATAATCTATAGTCTAAATGTTTTCTAACCCTTTTTTTAGTGCATTTGCTTTGATCTTCCTAAGAACAAAAATTGATACATTAATATTTATAATAAAATAATATTATTCTTACAATAAATATATTATTAGATTAATAATATTAATAATATATTTCAGTATTTTCTTTTATTCTACTAAATGGTCAATACTCTTCTTGTGCTGGACAACTCCTTGCTTGTCTTAAAAGGTATTATATGTTAGGTCTTTACTCTCAAACCACTGCAGACCCATCTACCAATTTAACTGGCTGTGCGCTCCTGCGACATTGTGCTTGTGTATTTTTATACCGCTTATTATGCCTTTGCTGACCAGACTTTGAGTCATGTGGACACGGAATAAAACTAACTATGTGTTAGGCAGAAGCAAGGGTGGTTCCCAGCTCTGATTCTCTCTTTTCTTCTCTCTTTTAAGAAGGCTAAATTCTTGACTTATCTCACAGATTAAGAATGCTCAATCTAGTTGTCAGATGATGATGGCGTTAAACTGCATATTTAAGTTTTTTAATGATGACCAACTATGCTGGGACGATGAGGAGACAAATATCAAATATCTAATGGATGGTCCTAATAACTTACAGCAAAACTGTCAAAACTGCATTAGTAGCACTGAGGTGTCAGACAATACGATTTGCTCTGCTCATTTTTGCTGCAGATTTTCTCTCATTTCATATGGAAAGGTCATCACCACAGAACCCAAAGTAAGGAAAAAGGATATCAGCCTTGGAGCATAGCCTGTAATTTCAAAACCTCAGCCTACTTTCTTTCTCTGTGCGCGAGTGTGTGTGCTCTTCTCAGTCAAATGAGTTCTAAATTATGGGAGTGTGTGCTCCTCCTCCTTAATGACCTACTGTCTAGCAGTGCTTTCTCAAAGATAGGATAATGCACAAGCCACACCAGCCGTCTAGCGCTCTTGCTGCTCACCCACAGTGCCTGTGCATCCCGTATATGTGACCCTGGAGATTTATACATCATCTGAAAGCTGAATAAATAAGTATCTTATGATTAATACATTTTGTTATGATAGGACAATATTTGGCCTGAGATACAACTATTTGAAAATCTGGAATCTGAGGGTGTAAAAAAATCTAAATATTGAGAAAATTGCCTTTAAAGTTGTCTCAAATGAAGTTCTTAGCAATGCATATTACTAATCAAAAATTAAGTTTTGAAATATTTACGGTAAGAAATTTACAAAATATCTTAATGGAACATGATCTTCATTTAATATCCTAATGATTTTTGGCACAAAATAAAAATTAATAATTTTGACCCATACAATGTATTTTTGGCTATTGCTACAAATATACCCCAGCAACCAGAGCTGGGTAGTAACTGATTACATGTAATCTGGATTATGTAATCAGATTCCAAAACTTAAGTACTTGTAATCAGAGTAAGTTACATTTTAAAATACACTGTAAAAAGTGCTAAGTTGACTTAAAAAAACTGAGGAAACCCGTTGCCTTAAAATTATTAAGTAAATGATTTTTTTTTTTTTTAAAGTTAAGTGAATTTGACAATTCACTTAATTTTTTTTTTTTTAATTATTATTTACTTAAAAATTTTAAGGCAACGAATTTTAAGTCAATTTATCACTTTTTACAGTGTACTCGTAAAAAAAGTGTACTCGTATCCATATATGGATTACATGAATACATATTATTCACACTATAGCAATAAATTATTCATAAATCATTGATTCTCCCTAATTTCTCTTTTTCATCTTTTAAATTTTCCTTTCTAAAATAGCCTACCGATTATATACATATTATATATGTATATATAGTCCAGTTTTGTGGACATTCACACAAAGATCAGTCATTAGTCAGGTGGTGACAGCATTTGAACACTGGATTGACAAAAATCATTGATTTGATGATTATATTACCTAATATGTGTAATGTAACGGATTACGTTACTGACTACAATTTTTATCATGTAATCTGGAATCAGTAACGAATTACAATTTGTAAGTAATCTACCCAGCTCTGCCAGTGACTTAAGACTGGTTTTGTGGTCCAGGGTCACATATAAGCAAAAATGCATTACACTCATTATAAATCCATTACAATATTTACGCTAGGTAATAAGGTGGAATAAGAATTGAGAGAATTAAGCACTTCTTGCAACTGGCTTGACTTAATATAGCACATCCTATTTTATTGCTTGTATTAAATGCGTACTAAAATTTGACAGATGCTTTTTATCCATTTTTAAACTATAAAAGCAAAGGGATATACTGGGAATTGAACAAATGAAAATTATTAGTGCCATATTCTGTTTGAAGTTAATTCATTCATTCATTCATTCATTCATTTACTTGCTTACTTAATAAAGTCCATGCCAACACTGCAAACAATAACAACTTTAGCATTAGCTAGAAATTTTGCATCAACTGATGATATCATGTATTTTGACCAATATATTGACCAATAAGCATCCATGATTGGAACTACCCATTAAAATGAATGAATGAATGAATGAATGAATGAATGAACGAACGAACAAATGTAAAAAAGATATAGTCAAATGATATGCAATATGGATTTCATTGTCCTTTTACAAAAATAATATAATATAATATAATATAATATAATATAATACAATACAATATAATATAATATACAAATGACTACATAGTTACTCCAAATGTTTTGGGGTTAGTATAAGAGGCATAAATACATTTATAATGTAAATATAATATAATCTAACAAAAGATTTCTATTTCAAATAAATGCTGTTATTTTGCACTTTATATTCACCAAAGAAAAATATGCATCACAGTTTCCACAAAAATATTAAGAAGCACAACTGTTTCAACACTGATAATAATAATTTAAAAACAAACAAATTAATAATAATAAATAAGCACCAAATCAGCATGAGAAAATGATTTCTGAAGGATCATGAGACACTGAAGACTGAAGTTACGGATGCTACAAACTTCAGCTTTGCCATCACAGAAATAAATAACACATATAAAAATAATATATATAATAATATATAATAAAAAATAAATGCTAAAATATTTGTAATTGTAATAATATTTCACAATAGTATTGTTTTTATTGTATTTATCCCATTAGATAATATGAAGAGTTCAAATTTCCGTCTGAAATTTTCATCTAAAATGAGCATTTTTATCAGGTTTCTATGTACAGGTTCAGTAATTTTACTCTAATGGCAATGTCTAGGACCTTTTCTATGTAATTAAAGTGAAATAACTGAACATAAATATAGGAGCCTGATAAGAATGCTCATTTTAGAAGAAAATTTCAGACGGCACTTAGAGGCTTATGCATCTGAACTCTTCATATTTTTATAATAATATAGGATATTTTCTAATTTATAATTTACTATTATTCATGATCTGCTGAGTGAAATGTCATTTTATTCCATTAGCGAGATGAATGCCTTTAAATGTAAAGTTGTACAAATGAAGTCCTTAAAAAAAATGTATCATTTTTACCCATGTTGGCTGTTGCTACAAATGCTACTTATGACTGGTTTTGTGGTCCAGGGTCACATATATGTTATGTATAGTGTGTATATATATATATATATATATATATATATATATATAGATAGATAGATAGATAGATAGATAGATAGATAGATAGATAGATAGATAGATAGATAGATAGATAAAATGAATGAATGAATTGAAGTGAAGTGAATGGGTTACGTATGTATGTATGTACTCTACACTACTCTGTGGCAGTTGTTTAAAGGCAGGTTGTTTGAATGCACGCTTGACTGAGGATGCCTCACTTGGGCGTGTCTCCCACCTTCAAGAATGACAGATCTTTAGAAACTCTCCTCAGGGGAAGAGCTAGTTCAGTTTGAATACGAGCATAATCTACCTCTGAAGCACATATCCCGTCTCTTTAAAAACTAAAAAAAAAAAAATGTAAAACTGTACCTAAAATTTGGCATAAGCAGCTAACCATTGACAGGACTTTACTGCACTGAAATATCTAAAATAACATGTTTCATACCAACCTAAATTTTCAGTACAATAAGTACATATTTAAAAAAAAATCACAAAACAAACAAATTGCTCAAGTTGTCTCTTGCCCCCCTTCCTCTATAGTTTAGCTGTGAATCTACATTGTTTACACTTGGTTTTCACACTTGTGTCTGACTGCATTAGATACATGCTGTGACAGCCACACTGGTATGATAGTCTTGTACTGATCATGTTGCAGCTAGCTGGCAGGTGTACAGCGGATAAAGTCTAACATGAGGCTTTTTGTGGTCCATGTACCTCCTCTGCTCTGCCTCTGGATGTGAAGAAATCTGAGACACGGAAACTGGGTTGAGCACACAGCCAATCACACGATGCCTGAGCTAAGCACATCTGGAATCCAACAAAATACAGCACTAGCAAACCATTCGCAGTCTGAAGACCTCAGTGGAAAAAGGACAGTTCTGCAAAATGGCCGACAATAAAAGCTGACCAACATCTGAAAGCAACATCACAATAGAGATCTCAAATATTAATGTCATTAAAGCGAATGGTGCATGAACAAACAAAGTTAACTAAGCCTTTATCCTGTTTCAGAAACATTCACAATCTTAGAATATGCTTTTATGAGTATGAATTATTGTTATATATCATTTTACTGTTAAACAGGCATATGACTACGTGTACAGCACAATGCTAAGACCAAGCAGAGCTATGCAAAATAACCATAGAATTCAAATAAAGCATACTTTGCATCTTCTTGTTCAGGTTATTCTTGTTCAATATGGAAAATTAAAAATTTTGCTGAACCATAAAATATTATTTCTTATAATGATTAGACTTAAAAAAAATATATATATTATTACTTTTTTTTCAGATTTAAATTACATATTTAAATTGTAAAAATTAGAATACAATTATTATTAAATATTATTTTATAAATAAAAGGATGCTATACAAATGGTAAATTGTTATTGTATTTATATAAACAAGACTGTAAAAAATGACCGTGATTTTAACAGTAAAAAACTGTGAAAAAGCTATGGTTAAACACCTGTTAAATGGTTAACGGTAAGTCCCCCTAATATATACGGTGAAAAACTGTAATAGACATTTCAGACAATTTTACGGTGAAATACCGCTTTTAGAAGTGAAAAAGAATGTACAATTTACAGGGAAAAACCGTAAATTGACATTCCCAGAATTCCCTGCGTTGCATTTCAAATTTTGTTTGAATTTGATGTTTTTTCTTTGAAATAACTAGGTTTCTTCTTAGTTTTTTCTTATCAGTTATCTTTATTAGGGTTGTATGTTACATCAAATGTTGTTAAATTAATGTTTATTGCATATTTCAGTTTAATGAGTCTCACCATGATGGTGTTTAGTGTTTGTTTTGAATGACACTGTGCACCTTCTGTATATGTTATTATTTAAAAGCTGCTTGTGATGGGCCTTAGTTCATCATGTGACTTTCTCATCACCACCTGCATTTGGTGGTTATCAGTGTATTTCTACGGTACAAAACAGATTTCAGTACTTTAATAGGTTGGTATATTAACATTATATCAGTTAATGAAATTACGGTATTTAACTGTAAATTTAAGTTAAAACCGTAAAACCTAAAATGTTGTTACCGTATTTTTTTACGGTAGAATTCCAGCAACCACAGCTGCCTTTTTCTACTGTAAATTTTACCGATTTTTTTTTTTTTTTTTTACAGTGTGATAAAAGTTGGCTTGTGGTTTTACTTTCTATTTAGGTAAAAAGTCATTCAAGTAATAATACTTTTACAGTGAGAGTTTTCAGAACATTTTATACTTCTGACAATATCATTGTTATGAATCACTGTTATGAATAAGGTCATGTAATAAGCAAATTTGTTTTTTTTCTAATTCATCCTCTGCTTCACTAATGCGGTACGTAAGCACTGTTCCCAACTCTTCATCTAGTCTCTCTTGCATCTGTTGAATTCCATGTTTGACTAAACATGCTGCAGTGCCTGACCATCTTTGAAACACATTTTCTCTCATACGCTCCTCCCCCTCAATGCTTTCCCCACTTTAACTACAAGCGAGTTGCTTGGACATTCCAGCAATGACTAATATTTTTCTGGCGCAGAGAAGTGAAGCCCAATGGAAAAGAAATAGTGGAGCCGCCATTTTAAGAAAACTTGTTATTCCGCCTAATAAATATACTGTATGTATACAATACACCTTAATTGCCACAACCCTTTCTGGGTTTCAGGTAGATGTCAAACGTATATGACTCTGTCGGTACAGATGTCATTAACACTAGTGACAATAATAGGCGTGTGTTACAGTCCTGCTGTGGAGTCTAATTAAGCACTCATAGTCTATGAACTTTCCCATCCTGTCCAATTAACCATTTAAACAGTGGGTGGGCTGTAACAGACCTCAGGAGTTTATTACACTGAAGAAAATAAACATGCATGCACATCAATTATCATTACAGAGTTTCTATTTACACTAAGTGCAAATAGCTTCATTTTGTGCATATGCTCAAAACCGTGGCTCCTAAAGGACACCTTTAGGCTGATTTAGGGTTAGGTTTTAGGAAAAGGGACAAGTATGGTCCCAATATGGCATCTTTTTGCGATTTTTAATAAATACAACACAGGACTACAATACACTGAGGTGCAAATAATATGCTACTCTGTACACTAAATAGCATTTAACATTATTTTAAACTCATGCTAGTTGCATTGTAACATCTGCTCATTCATTATAAAGTGTCAAGTGAGTTTATGTGCATGTGTGAGCCTCCATGTATTCATCAACATAACAGTGCCACTTGCAGTTTACTGACAACAGAACATTACTGTAAACTGCACAGAAATATCCTGCAGCTAACAACAACTGATGCATTTAATCAGTGTGGGATCCCTGTTTAGCTGTGGAACTGTAGCCTACTGCCAGTTTTAAAAAGAAAACACCATTATTAATGATTAAACGCTTGAAAGCATATGCATTTTACTCTGTTTTTATTTTTTTTTTATTTTTTTTTATTTTTTTTACAGTGATCCTATTGGTAGTCATTTTAGATTGGAAGAAAATTTTGATTGAATTAGCTTGAAACACACACACTTAGACAGCAAATGTGTGTTTTGGTGAACATGCCATAGGTTTTGTGTGCTTTCAAGCTCCACATTCTGCAGAGGACTAAGTGGTGGATTCTGGCTGCAGACATGTCTGGTCCTGTGGCCAGAGCTTCACTGAGGAAGGCAGGATCTGAAATTAGATCTCCTAGACTGGCCTTGGTCTTCTGTCTAAAAGTGAGCCGAAGTAAAGGTCTACAGCAAAATTGTCTCTCAAAAGAGTTTGAACAACAAAGAAAAAAGCCTGAAGCTAGCCAGTTGGTCTTTAATGTATGGGTAAATGACAAATAAGAATGATAAAAAAAGAGAAATCCTTACTTTAAAAAAATCTATTCTACCAAACATGTTAGACAAAACATATTAGACTTTTCATAAAAATGACAAAAATGTGCTATCTTAAAGTCATTTTTAAGTCATGAGGGTCCAAAGGGGTCGTCGCTGTTTTTCTTGTCACATGACAACAAAATGGCTTCCTGCATGTCAGTTATGCCACACTGACTTTTTCGCACTGATTTGCAAGAGAAATGTTTATTTTATTATTTTAACAAATTGCTCCACTGCTTATTTTCCTATTAAATAATAACTCAACAATAAATCAATCCCAAATGTTAAACAATGCAACATTTTTTAATTTCTCTCTTTTTTTTCTTTTTCTTTTTTACAATTTCAGTCTTTTCTTATTTATTATTGTCCTGTTATTATTGTTTTTAACTTTCTTACTTTTTTTAATTGTCTGAACAGTGGCACGACCCAGACTTAGGCTTTATTAAGCCCCGCAAAATGATCATGACTTAGAAACATTCATCACTGAAGAATAGTCATTTTTGTCTGAATTCCATGAATGTGATTCTAAATAAGCTAAAATAGATCCAGGGGGAAAGATCGTCACGTCATTGACCCATATAGCCTAACAGTAGCCTACACTGTATGGTTCAGTAGAGCTTTACTTTAGACAAAGTCCAAATTAATGGAAGGCTATGGCAGTCTGCATAGTGCACACATAAAACGAAAAAATGTGAGGATTTCAGTGTGGTATCAGTATGGCAAAGCAGATCAATTTAATGCATTATGAAAGGCACGCGCGTATTGGTGACCTGATCATACAGTGATGCGCGTTTTTACATTTCAAATCGATATGCCGAATGGCGTGATACCGGGTTGAGTATTCTTCAGTTAGATATATCTCCCGTGAATCCGGGGTCAGAAGCGCATTGTGAAGATGCGTCAAATGCGCAAAACGTGCCATAGGTGTCCGCTGGACGCGCTCGGACCCATCCGTTCCACATAAGCTATAAGCGCCATTGAAAAGCCTGAGAAAACGGTAAGTTTTTCTCTTATAAAGCTCGACCATGTCCACGTCCTCAAAAGAATGGATCTAATTAAAACGTTGTACTCGTCATCATTGTCAGAGCATTGCCAAAGTCTGAGAGAGAGGCAGGGATGAGGGCAGTGCTAGGATGAGAGTCATATAGAGTCTCTCTCTCCCATTGGTTTGGGGGCTCACTCTGGACACGCAGTCAAGGGAACCTCCTGCCATATAAATAGGGCTGGTTGGTCTTTATTATTCTAGCATCACGGCAGCAGGTTCCTGCTAAGTTTGGAGTTTATACCACAACTGTATGCCTGCTTGAAGTGGTTAAACCAGGGCACTGCAGCACAAGGAGTCTGCATGTCGGATTAGACATGCTCAGCTTTGTGGATACCCGGATTCTGTTGCTGCTTGCAGTGACTTCGTACCTAGCATCATGTCAATGTAAGTTTGAAATATGCTTTTTTGTCTAACCAAGGATCTTAAGGCTTTTTCTTTCTTCTACTGGATTTGCTGCGCTTGCTTGGTTGAACCTTGCTGGGAAATTACCTCAAGGAAAGCTAGAACTACATCTGAAGAATTGAGGCGTTTCCTTTTGGCTTGCCACTGTAAAATCCAGCGGATCTTTTTAATGGATTCTTCGTGGTCTTGGATATTTTCATCTGTTGCGATTGAGAAACGGAAACATATGGCATAGTTATTAAAAACTATTAGCAAAAAAGTACAAAAATATAGAGAAATTAGGGACAGCTGGTTAAATGTCTTTATTTTTAAAGTCTAGGTTAGGGCGCTGTACCTCATAATTGTCCCAGACTCCAGGAGTGTTTTTTTAATTATGGGGGTCTGTAAAATCTGCCCCCTGCTGGCAAAAGTCTGTAACATCATTTTTAAGCAACACCTTATAAAATTGTTAATAATCTGATTTAAATTAAGTGTTTTCAGTATTAAATAATAAAAGCGTTACTACCTGTATGTTAAACAAAAACTTCACATTTAGGCCATAAGCCAATCATAAATTTGATGGTATGCCTCTAAAACATAAATGCATTTTAGAAAAAAAAAAACTGATTTGATAAAACAGATTTTCCTTGAATTTTTTTAGCTGATTTTAGAAAACAGAAAATTGGCATTTAATATGGCATTAGGTCATCACCCAGTAGTCAAATACGCCACCTGGTGGAGAATAAGTGACATGACACGTAGCTGCTCCTACTGGATGAAAACTATTTAGTTGGAGTGGGAGTCATACCTGGCGTGGCAACCGGAAGGCCTAAACATGTAAACAATTACTGATAACCTCTACTGATAACCAATGCCTGTGACTCACTTGCTATAATAAATCAATAAGTAAATTCAGCCTAGGACAGTACTATATTATACAGTATATACTATGCGACAGAATATAGTTAAAACTATATATAATCAAAAGATTGCATATTTGCTCATCCACCTGAAAGAAATTATATTTTGAGAAAAAAACATTACTATGATTTTCACACTTTAATTAGACTCAATAAATTAATTCAAACAAATAAAAAGCTGTATGTAAGTACATAAATAAGTATATTAATTAGGATTTCGAGATAATACTTTTAACAAATGCACTATACTACAGTTTTGTACATCGTCCATTCTTACAGATGCTCAATCATAAAATCAAATTTAACCCCAAATTATTAATCTAGGCACACTTTATTGTTTTTCAGCAATACATGGATGTAAATGCACAAAATTCAATCCAGGCCTACTAAAATCTGGTCTTCTTATTTTGGCAATAATGCAAAAAAAAAAAAACAAAAAAAAAAAAACAAGACAACTCATGTGCATAATTTTTCTTTTTAACACACAAATTTTTGCATGAGGGGACTGTATTTCGCATAAACGTTTGTTTATTTTTTTTCTTCTGAAATGCTTAGACTGAGTGAATATTACCCTAGAATAATAAATAGTAGACTTTTATAAATGTTTTTTTAACTGTTACCGTATTTCAACATATGGAGTGCATAACTAATCGATCACCTCTGTCTGTCTCTCTCCTTCTCTCTCTTTCTGTTTTCTTCCTCCACCCCCATCTTCATCATACAGCGGTCAGTACACTCGCATGAAGTTATTTCAATTGTATTAGTAGAGATATTTACCTTATCTGATCCCAAATCTCCAAATGGATGATATTCGGTGAGAAGATCCTTTGGTCAATCTCAAATATACCAGAGCATTTCGGACTATCAGAATTTCTGGGGGTTTTCCTTCTTGCCTGTGACGGGAAGGAGGAAAGCACCATTGGCTCGAGCAAATGTCAGTGAAACTAGAGACCACCCTATCCTGCCTACCAGACAACCTGGGCACAATGGATCTTTTTAGATGGCCTGCTGAAGAGGTGGACTCAATGTAACAAAATCAACATGCCGCAGAAATTCCTCCAGCCTGGTGGATTTTGCCCAGCAGTTCCCCCAAGTGGACATGCATAACATAGATTATTAAAATTGGCATAAATATTGAAAGTTATTTGGGATTGAATCAAATTGCTCTCCTGAATATCACATAACAGTATTGATCACTAACAACAGAAGGTACTTTAAGGAATGTAATGAGAAACATCAAATTTCGGTCAGTGGGACAGGTTCAATGTCCTGTCCGTGTGATGTAAACTAGGCCTCTGAGCTCCTTAAAGTACCTTGATTGAATCATAACTGGTGCATTGCTACCTTCATTAATATCTAATTAAGTTGCATGCATGACGTTAGTGGTAGTTCGTGATACATACTGCACTGTGCATGTTATAACTGTTTTGCGAGATTAATTTGCATGTTTGTAGTTTTAAGAATACAAGAAATGATTTTGGTATGAGCTATTGCACATCAAATGACATAAGAATCTTAGAAAGGTGGAATAAATAAATCCTGTATTTATTTATTCACTTTTCTATGTGCAATTATATGAAGATAAGCATTGGTTCTAATGTTCATGACTGTAGCATAGCATATGTGACTTGAATCTGAAAAAGTTTTTCTTTATTTTTTTGTTGTTGTTGTTTTTTTGCTATAAAGCTGAGCATATAAAAACGCAAGTGGTCTTCATATGAAGGAGTATTAATATACTGTTGGACTTTAAAACAGTTGTCTGGTTATACTTTTCTGTAAATAGGGCCCCAGGGGACCAAAAGGACCCAGAGGTGAGAGGGTAAGTTTATCCAGTAATTTTTCAGCATTATAGTTATATTTAATATAGGCCAAAGAGATTATTATAAGGTGTTTAACTTAACCATCTGTATATTTTTGGTATCAGTTTCACTAGATTAGCATGGTGGCTAGTTTACAGCAACACAACAGATTTTTAAAACAATAGAACAATCACAACTAGCTTAATTTTGTTATTTGTCCTTGTTCTCCATAGGGTCCTAAAGGACCAGATGGAAACCCCGGCAGACCTGGACTTCCTGGGCCTCCTGGCCCCCCTGGCCCCCCTGGTCTTGGTGGAGTAAGTTTCCATTTTAAACAAAAAAACTTTTCCAGAGACCTAAACCTGTATATTGCATAGCAATTGTGTGATTAAAGCTTGCGGGTAGTAATACTTGAGTCTCATGATCCTCCCATTACCCCTTGACCCAGTCATATTTAACATTTGACCTTTAACCTGTGCCCTGAACCTTGGCCTCAAAATGGCTTCCAAAAGTGTGAGCTGTATTTATTTTCAATACAAGCCTAAAAACAGTGTCATAATTTTAGTATGAAAGAATGAACATTTAGAGAATAAATTTGTGTCAATAAAATGCTAAAATAACTAAAGCTTTCTATGATATTGGAATATAAAGTTAATATTAAAATACTGTATTACTGAAATAAAAGAAATCAATAATTATTATTGCTCAGTGTTTTATTCATTTATGTATGCTAAACATTTTGCTTCATTTCTTCTGTAGAACTTTGCTGCTCAATATGATGGCGCTAAAGGACCTGAACCTGGCCCTGGACCTATGGTGAGCTCATGTGATTCAATATCAGCTTCTTTTCTGTTCAGTTTCATTTCAGTTGATGTGAATCCTCTGTGCTATTAAATATATTAATATCACATTTATATTAAGAGTATATTAAAAACTAGAACAGTTTGCTACTCATGTATGATGACATCCAAAACTGAAGATTTTTCTTGCCAAAATGTGTTCCTATTAATGTTGTAATGTAGTGCAAATGAAATACTGGACCTTTTATTTTATTTAATCATGATATGTAAACTACTGCTGATCATATTCAGTCCTCAGACCACTCATTTTTACTTTGACTTGAACTTTTTCAGGGTTTGATGGGACCTAGAGGCCCATCTGGACCTCCCGGTGCCCCTGTGAGTATTTGTTTAACAAATTGATTGAAGTATTGATACCTTTTCAATAAAATTAGTAAATAAAAATGTTTAGAATTAGTGATGTAGATGAAGTTCTTATTTTGATAATCATTTAATTAAGTATTATTCTGAGTGTTTATGGCTCTAAAACTAAATGTAACATTTCTTCCTTTTTCTGTGAATCTATAGGGACCTCAAGGATTCCAAGGACATGCTGGTGAGCCTGGAGAGCCCGGACAAGCTGTAAGTACTCTTGGTCAACACAGTTTTTTTTTCACAGTTTGGAAATGATTTTTCAACTTTAATGTTGATTTCTCTCTCTATCATCTCATTACAGGGAGCTGTTGGTGCTCGTGGACCTCCTGGACCTCCTGGCAAAAATGGTGAAGATGTGAGTGCTATAATACCTTATACTAAAACTGAGCTTCTAATTCGACCATGCATTGCCCCATTTATACACGCCGTGTCTTGACATCCTCTTTTATATTCTTCTCAAAGGGTAACAATGGCAGACCTGGAAAACCTGGAGACAGAGGAGTCCCTGGAATACAGGTAAGGGCATCAAAATGCACTTTTTTGTTTAAATCAAGGATGTTTGTATCTACCTCAGTCATTTTTCTTACAAGGAACATCATCTTTGCTCTTTCTTCTACAGGGTGCCCGTGGTTTCCCTGGAACTCCTGGACTTCCCGGCATGAAGGGACACAGAGTAAGTGCTTAGTATTGAGGACTCATGAGAAGACATTGTTAGCTTTTAGCTGTTAATTCCGAAAAACAACATTTCTCATAGAAGATGAGACTTAACATGTCGTTTCAATTGCTTACATCTCCTAAGTAACCATGATCTTAATTTCTTGTTCCTCAGGGTTACACCGGTCTTGATGGACGCAAAGGAGAGCCTGGTGCCGCTGGTCTTAAGGTAGCAATCAAAGATTTACATCCTAAAACATCTCAGACTATAAAGAAATGCACCTGCCACTTTAAAAATACATAAAACAATACCGTTTAGTGGAATCAAAGTGCAATTCAAAAGACCAACTGCACTTGCTGATGCTTTACATAAATATTCTGACTTGTGAAGCTGCATTATGCGTATTAAGGTGCTATACAAATAAAATACATTATTATTACTATTAGTACTGATATTATTACTCATAAAGTACAGCACATTTACCACATTTTATAATGCATAAAATGAATCAAGTCAAATATATCTTGTCATATTTTGAAGGCTTAGGTTTGTCTTTTTTCAACAGGGTGAGAATGGTGCTGCTGGATCAAATGGAACCCCTGGACAGAGAGTAAGTCAAACTTTAAAATTTATGAAAATTTTCAGCGTATTGTATATCTCAATTCTGCCTCCAGCACAAATGACTCTCTCAGCTTAAATACATACCTACTTCAACTCTTTATATTAAGTACATATTTCATTCCTCTTGTTGCACAGGGTGGTCGTGGTCTTCCTGGTGAGAGAGGTCGTGTTGGTCCTTCTGGCCCAGCTGGTGCTCGCGGTGCTGATGGCAACACTGGTCCTGCTGGCCCTGCTGTGAGTGGACTAGCTGCCCTTTGACCTCTCTATCTCCTTAAAAGTGCCTTATGGCATAGTCCTAATGTAGACGTAACACATTTTCTCTCCCCTTAGGGTCCTTTGGGAGCAGCTGGTCCTCCCGGTTTCCCTGGTGCCCCTGGACCTAAGGTATGAGTGACAGCTGGTGAAATCAAAACTGAATAAATTCGACTAAATTTGACACCTGCCTGGGAACCTCTGCATAAAACAATGTGCTAGAAGATTAATAGGCATGCTAGCCAATACTGCCAGTTCATATCATTTGATTAGATTTCATGCTCTACATATACAATACCTTTCGTTAATTCATCATAGCAACCTTCTCTCTTTTACCATCTAGACAATTTACAGTGTCTGTAATATTTGACAGGGAGAACTTGGACCCGCTGGTCCCACTGGCCCATCTGGACCTCAGGGACAAAGAGGAGAGCCAGGCCCTAATGGTGCTGTGGGCCCAGTTGGACCCCCTGTAAGTGCATTTTAAATATTTGCAGATAAATTCATCTGATTTTCTTGAAGAAAAAAAAAATAATAATATGTCTCTCTTTGTACTTTTACAGGGTAACCCTGGTGCAAATGGTATCAACGGTGCTAAGGGAGCAGCTGTGAGTTTCCATTTTATTCATACAAAATAATTGAACTAAATTTGTTGTGTGCAAAGAAATATGCTAATCATTTTAAAGTACAATTGCATTGGAATTGTAGGAAATAATTGCCTAGTAGTTGTGAAACAAATCATGTCAGATTTATTGCTGTATTTTTAATACTTTCTTTTATATATATTCATTTTTGATTTTTAAATATATTTATTCTTTTTATTTTTTTTTTTTTACATTTTTTCATTTATTTTTCATTTTTAAACAGAAATTACTATACATTGCAATCACAAATTAGCACAACTAGCTGAAGTGTGAAAATTAATTTTAGTTATTCTACCATCTTAACGGACTCACTGAAAGCTGTATGCTTTATCTTAAAGTAACACTTCTATAAATCCAATGTTTGTGTGCAAGTGTATATTCTTCATAGTTTTTTTTCAAATGTATTTTTGGTGTATTCCACAGGGACTCCCTGGAGTTGCTGGTGCCCCTGGTTTCCCTGGCCCAAGAGGAGGCCCTGGCCCCCAAGGACCTTCTGGAGCCTCTGGTCCAAGAGGTCTTGCTGTGAGTACCATCTGATTAGCCTTAGCTGCCATTTTTGGGTTTTTGGCTGAAAGAAAAAATAGTTTTATAGAAACCGTTACTTTAACAGATTCATTATCAGAAAGGTTGACATCAGAAAACCAGTTTAGAATGAAGTAATCCAGGTTTAATTAGAGGTCATTTAAACTCTGGCAAGAAAAGAGGTCACGTTTTCAGTTGAAGAGACAATGCCATTGCACAACAGTCATGATGTGGACTTAATATTACATATATCAATACTAACATAATTACGTAAGTTTTAGTTCTATACAGTCGTTTTAGGTAAACAATATCTTAAAAAAATAGTTTGAGCCTAGATTTTAATCAGAAGTAACACCGGCTGAGGGAGAAACTTTATGTATTTTACAGAAAAAAGGAAGTATGTTATTCTATCAAGTTATTTTATTACGTTATTGCAAAGCAAAACATAATTTGATATTTTGTGTTTTATTTTTCATTTTGGTGCATGACTCTATTTATGTGCATATTCTTTTTTTATTCATACATTTTTAATAGGGAATTTCAGATAAAATGGTCTAACCTTTGAACTGTTTCGATGCTCAGGGTGACCCTGGACCCGTTGGAGTGAAGGGAGATGCTGGTGTCAAGGGTGAGCCTGTGAGTATACACACTAAAATCCATCTCAACAATTTATAAAGCATATAGTCTGTGCTGTGGCTGAATGACCTTGTTCACTTCCTTCTTTACCTTTTCCTGTACAGGGTAGTGCTGGTCCTCAGGGACTCCCTGGTCCTTCTGGTGAAGAGGGCAAGAGAGGTTCAACTGGTGAGCAGGGAGCTACTGGACCCGCTGGACTGCGTGGACCTAGAGTAAGTTTGGGCGTGGACCTAGTTTAAGTTTTCAAGGATTTGAAAGAAAAAGTACAATACGTACAGAACAACAGTACAAAATATTGAAAAAAGTACAAATCCAGTGGACTACATGAGAGGTCTTCCTGGAAGAATAATGCTAAACATTTATAAAGCGCGATACAATGGTTCATTTTTCTGCATTATGGTTATGTTTTGTTATTATTTATTTTTGCTAATCTATTTATACTGATGTTTCTTGCAGGGAGCTGCTGGTACTCGTGGTCTGCCTGGTCTGGCTGGTAGATCGGGCCCAATGGTAAGATTCAAGTGATATAAAAAGATCTGTTCTGTATTGAAAGGAGCTATGGAGTGTATATAGAATGTGACAGTGGTTTAGCTGCTTTGGATAAATAAAAAATATGTATACATATACAATTTATGATAGTTTTTCTGCCAAATCCATGCAATTATACATTGTTCTGATGCTTTATTTAAGACACTGATCTATGAATCTTGTATCTTAGGGCATGCCTGGTGCCCGTGGTGCTACTGGTGCCCCTGGAGCCCGTGGACCTCCTGGAGATGCCGGTCGTGCTGGTGAGCCTGGTCTTGTTGGAGCTAGAGTGAGTATCAGCCACCTCTTAACTACTTTATATCTGTCCAGTCCATTATGACAAAATCTGTAAATCAAGAATCAAGAAACATGCGAAATTTCTCCTATTTTACAAGTATGCATTGAGATCAGTTTCTCTTGATATGTGACCATATGAACAAGACCATCACTTTACATCTTTTCAGGGTCTCCCTGGTAGCCCTGGCAGTTCTGGACCCCCTGGAAAGGAAGGACCTGCTGTGAGTACACAGTTTTTATATTCATACTATACACATAGTTTGAGTTACCCAGAAAAATATTACTAATCCATGAGCATTGTGCTTTGTGCACACTCATCACCACTTTATATGCTGTTCTCTAGGGTGCCTCTGGTCAAGATGGCCGCACCGGCCCCCCTGGCCCAACTGGACCCAGAGGCCAGCCCGGTAATATTGGATTCCCCGGTCCTAAGGGACCCTCTGTAAGTATTGACTGTATTTTATGCATTTCATCTTTATTTAGATATTCAAAATATAATGATGTATCAATGAACCTTGTTGCAGGGCGAGTCTGGCAAGCCTGGTGAGAAGGGACCTGCTGGCCCCACTGGACTGAGAGTAAGTATTTCAGAGAGAGAAATATCCGTTATAAACATTCTTCAGTATCCAGTCTCAAGGAGTGAGTTATTAGTTATTGTGCTGCTCTGATTCCGTTCCTATTTTCACTTAGGGTCTTCCTGGTCCTGATGGTAACAACGGCCCTGCTGGTCCTGTCGGACTTGCTGTAAGTAGACCATATGAAATTTTCTGAAAAGACTGTCTATGTGGATTAGTACATGACCTTTCACTGTTTCTCAGTGGTAACGGATTGTTGTCTTCTCATTCAGGGTGCCCCAGGTGAGAAGGGAGAGCAGGGACCCTCTGGTGCTCCTGGTTTCCAGGTCAGTGTCATACTTTTACAAGCCTTCTTTCAAGATTATACAGTCTTCATTTAAGCTTGAAGTGTGAAGTTAAATATAAGAAGTGTTTCCCAACCGTCTTGGAAGCCCATATGTAGGGCTCAAGTACCAAATGCGGCCACAAATAGTTTCCTTTATTCAATACAGTGAGTGAAAATGGGCTAATCAAGTAGCTCAAGCTTATTTGTCTTTTACAAGCTTTAACAGTTCAGGGGCATTTGTGAAGAAATCCAGACAAAATAGCAAAATCGCAAGGTTTCCAAGTTCTCCCTAGGTGTATCCATGGTTGGGAATCACTGTCATAGGCAAATAGAATGAGATCAATTTGTACTAGTTTTGTATGAATTCTTCCTGTTTCTGTAGTGTTTGAATCTTAAAAATTTGTGTCTCCTGCTCAACCTTTAACAGGGTCTTCCTGGCCCCGCTGGACCTGTTGGTGAGGCTGGCAAGCCCGGAGATAGAGTAAGTTTTCATGGCTTAGATGTTATGCAGCTTATGCAGTTTTTGGTTCACTTGTATAATACTAGATGCATAATGTTATGCAAATCATTACATTTATTTCTTATCTCTCAACAGGGTATCCCTGGAGATCAAGGTGTATCTGGACCTGCTGGTGTGAAGGTGACTTACCTTTCTCTGATTTCTTGTTCTGTGTTTATTCTCATATGAGTATGTGCATGAGAAGAAATTAGCTTAGCTTAAGGTTCTTCTGTCCTTTTATGACTGTTTAGGGTGAGCGTGGTAACCCTGGACCCGCTGGTGCTGCTGGCGCTCAGGGACCCATTGGTGCTCGTGGACCTGCTGGTACTCCTGGCCCTGATGGAAACAAGGTATGTACAGTACACAGGCCACCACAAATATCATCTAGACAGATCATTTTTATGAGTGTAACTGACAAAATCTGTATTCTTCAGGGAGAGCCTGGTGCAGTTGGAGCTGCTGGTGCCCCTGGACACCAGGGAGCTGCTGGTATGCCCGGTGAGCGTGGTACCGCTGGAACTCCTGGACCTAAAGGAGAGAAGGTACGTTTTGAAGCAATGCTCATGGCACTCTATAGTGCATATGTTGCCAAATCTGTGTGTCTCTTACAGCTGACTAAAACATTTCTCTTATACACAGGGTGAGCAAGGATACAGAGGACTGGAGGGCAATGTTGGAAGAGATGGTGCCCGTGTAAGTATACCAAGTACCTTTATCTCATTTCATACAAAATTACACAAATGTTTTGTAGCCGTGATTTTATGGTACTTCTTCCTCAACTTATAGGGTGCTCCTGGACCAAGTGGACCCCCTGGACCCGCTGGTGCTAATGGTGACAAGGTAAAGAGCATTCTCTCAACTGCTATGTCAGATCAATGCAAAGAATTGTTGCTATCAATCTAAATCACTGAAATATTTACAGCAGTCCAAAGGGATTTTCTTTTTATTCCTTATGAATCTTGCGCGATGAATTACACATTATAATCATAATGTCAAAAGTGACCTCATAAAAATGAAGAGGATTTAAAATAATCACAAGATCACACTGGCATTCATTTAATGGCACACCACTAACAGAATGTATAAAGATTCTTACCTTCTAAAGGGGCGAATAATTTGCTTCCTTGGTCCATTGCTTGAAGAGGAAACCCTGCTGACAGCTGTCAGAATCACTGCTGCCCTCTGCTGGAAAATTCAAACAATATTCTATTATTCAAAAACGTTAGGGTCAAGTTAAAGCCATGACATGATTTGACTCATTTTCAATGTTTAGATTTTTTTATTTGATTATCATCTGCAGTAAATATTTATAAACAATCAAACATTGCTACATTAATTTAAATTTGGTTCAGATCATAGTTTCAAACCTTCAGTAACAAATCTGTTTTTAGACAGACAGCATGGAACAGGAAAAAACATTGCACATTTAATTTCTAAAAAAATTAACTATTCTGTTCTACAAATCTTTCACATTAGGAAACTTCAGTGCAAATACAGTAGTTTGGAATTCATGCAATTTTCTAAGAAAATTTAATTCAACATATGCTATAAGTGAGTTTTATTTACCCTTGACTTATAAAATGATTAAATTATTATCTTCTAATCTAAATCATTAAATTTCACTATATAAAGCACTGCCCGTGTTCAAGTCCCAAATGTGGTGACTTTGAACAGTGAAAGCAAATGAAATGCTAATGCACTGATTTAGAACTGGAAGCTAGTGCTGACAAATGATTAATTGCGATTAATCGCATCCAAAATAAAAGTTTTTGTTTACATAACATATATGTGTGTACTTTGTATGTCAGTTACACTCAGCACTACTGAAATCCAATGGTCTTCAAATTTTTATAACAAAATATATTAAATGTGAAATACAAATTTGTTCAGCATGCTAAGGTAAGATGTTTAAGGAATGTCATACAAGGAGAGGTGTTTAAATGGGCCACATTTAACTTATGTGAACGGCCTCACAAAAATTAGAGTGGGGGACTATGGCTTGCAGAGTGAATGTATCCGAACTGTTCTGAGGGATCTCCAAAATGATTACAGGTGCTTCCTTGAGACTTTTTGCAACCAAAAAGAAAATCATAACCTACAAATAATTAATTTGGAAGACTGGCAAAAGTACTATCAGATAGCTGTAAAGACCATTCTGATCAAACCAATCTCTGTGTTCTCTTCCAGGGTGAGACTGGCTCTTTCGGCCCTGCTGGACCTGCTGGTGCTCGTGGTGCTCCTGTGAGTATTATGATCAGTTCTTCACTACACATTGATAGAATAATTATTTCATTATTTAATGATTTACGATTGTCTGATATTAAGGAACTAAAACAAGAACTGTGCATAAACTATAATTCACTTTTTAGGGTGAACGTGGTGAGTCTGGCCCTGCTGGACCTTCTGGATTTGCTGGACCCCCTGTAAGTCCATGTGAATTCTCCTGAAGTCTGCTTCAAAAGAATGCCTCTTTGTGATTCATGCATTCAATTTTAGACCTCAAAGCAGCTGTTTTAAAAACTCTGAACACACATGCACTAAAAACTGACAGGGACACAATATGTCTTGTAGGGTGCTGATGGCCAGACTGGACAAAGAGGCGAGAAAGGACCTGCTGGTGGAAAGGGTGATGTTGGACCCCCCGGCCCTGCTGGTCCTGCTGGCAATACTGGACCCCTCGTAAGTTTGAGACTACATTTAATAAAAACTCATAGATTGTTGAAGAAACATATCTTAATGAGAATTTACTTCTGAAAAGTAGGCTATTGTAGTTTTGACATTTCATACTCATGTCTCAGTCAAGGATAACACATCTAATGTATCTTTATGATTTTGAACTTTTTTCAATTTCTTGTGCATCTTTAGGGTCCTGCTGGTCCTGTTGGCCCACCTGGTGCCCGTGGTGACTCCGGTCCCCCTGTAAGTATGCTTTTATGGATTTATATATTCATTTATTTTGCTTGTTTACTTGTGCGACATTTCCTACGTGACCCATGAATATCTGGCTCTATTCTAGGGTCTGACTGGTTTCCCTGGTGCTGCTGGCAGAGTTGGACCACCTGGCCCTGCTGTGAGTAATAGTAGATAACTTTTAATGGAGTTGTCCAGACCTAATGCTTCATGCTAGTCCTTGCTTCATTTCAGGATATATCTTTATAGTCTCATATATAATCTGATTTTCTTTCCACCCATTAGGGTATTGTTGGACCTGCTGGTCCCACTGGTGCTCCTGGAAAGGATGGCCCACGTGGTGCTCGTGGTGATGTTGGCCCTGCTGGTCCCCCAGGAGAGAATGGACTGATTGGACCACCTGGTCTGGCTGGCGAGAAGGGATCTCCTGGAGAGGCTGGCGCACCTGTAAGTACAAACTGAACACGTTAATTGCAAAGTATTACGTAGTATATATTACGTCTCATGATAAACTTTTTTCTTTTTAAAAATCAGGGAGCACCTGGACCTGCTGGGCCTCAGGGTCAGCTGGGATCTCAGGGATTCAATGGTCTTCCTGGCTCCAGAGGCGACCGTGGTCTTCCTGGTGGCCCCGGTTCTGTTGTAAGTGCACTGACCCCCTGATTGTGTCCAAACTGGTCAAAATTAACTTGCTACAGGGTAAATCTTAATCTGTTCTTTGTGTGTTCTTTAGGGTGAGGCTGGAAGAGTTGGCCCTGCTGGTGCCCCTGGTCCCCGTGGTCCCCTTGGCAACATTGGCATGCCCGGTATGACTGGTCCTCAAGGTGAGGCTGGACGTGAGGTGAGTATCAATTGTACTTCATTTTAAGACACACAATTTGTAGGGTTTTTTTCATACAATATTCATATACGCCACTGTGTTGTTTTGTAGGGAAGCCCTGGTAATGATGGACCTCCTGGCCGTCCTGGTGCTGCTGGCCTTAAGGTATACAGCTCTGATATGACTTCTGACTATGCATTTCTTCATATCTGACCATCACTAACTTTATCCTAAGACTGTAGTCTTGAAATAAATCCTAAGGTTTCAATTACCAGACCAGATAGGGTTACATATAAATGAAAAAAAGTAACTGAACTGGACTATTTCAACTACCAGGGAGACCGTGGTGAGCCTGGTTCCCCTGGACCCTCTGGATCTGTCGGTGCTCCTGGACCCAATGGACCATCAGGCGCTGCTGGCAGACCCGGAAACCGTGGTGAATCTGTACGTGTCACTGAACTAAGCCACAGCATTTACTAAATTATGCATAGAAATGAAAGAGACTACCACACATGTAATCAATCCATTCTCCCATTTACACCCCCTTTAGGGACCTACTGGATCTGCTGGCTCTGTTGGACCTGCTGGAGCCAGAGGTGCACCTGTAAGTGTGTCAGACATCATCCTTCTTAAAGGCATTTTAATTGAAGAACCCAGTCAATGGCTTCTATGGATATTTCTTTCTTTCATTGTTTCCTTTGATTAACAGGGCCCTTCTGGACCTCGTGGTGAGAAAGGTGTTGCTGGAGACAAAGGAGAAAGGGGCATGAAGGGACTTCGTGGACATCCTGGTCTGCAGGGAATGCCTGGACCCAACGTAAGTGGCACAACTTTAATAATAAGCTTCAATGTCTTTTTCCTGTGAAAACAGTTTGAACAGTTTGTTTAGTTCTCATACAGATTAGTAAAATGATTGAGCATAAAAGATTGCAGAACAAGAACAAATGACACTGTCTTACAGGGTCCTTCTGGTGACAGCGGCCCTGCTGGTGTGGCTGGTCCTGCTGGTCCAAGAGTAAGTAACTTTCTCATTCTTAAGACTTGGCACACAGGATTTTGTAATAAAAGTGTGGAAATGTTCATAATGGTTGTCTGCATTTTGTCTTTAGGGCCCAGCTGGTCCTAATGGCCCCCCTGGTAAGGACGGTTCAAATGGCATGCCTGGTGCTATTGGACCCCCTGGACACCGTGGTCCTCCTGGACATGTTGGACCTGCTGTAAGTAAACAAACATTTGAGAATTACTCTTGACACAGATGGAAAGAAAACAGAAAATATATATTGTAAAATATATTATAGAAAATACAGTATCTTACCTTGAGATGAAATGTAGAGAAGACACCCCAGTTGAACACAACGTGTGGTTAATCTATAATGTGTTTAACTCTAGGGTCCTCCTGGATCTCCTGGTCTTCCTGGACCCCCTGGTGCAGCTGGTGGTGGATATGACACATCTGGAGGATATGATGAGTACAGAGCTGACCAGGCCTCTCTCAGGGCTAAGGATTATGAGGTGGATGCCACCATCAAGTCCTTGAACACTCAGATTGACAATCTGCTTTCCCCAGAGGGCTCAAGGAAGAACCCTGCCCGTACTTGCCGTGACATCAGGCTCAGCCACCCTGAATGGAGCAGTGGTAAGTGAATCTTTCTTCTTCCAGTAGAGCTAACCCATCTTCCAATAGTTCTTACTTCCTATGACCTTCCCTAATGATCTGTATTGTTTTCTTCCCCTGTAGGTTTCTACTGGATCGACCCCAACCAGGGCTGCACCATGGATGCCATCAAGGCCTACTGCGACTTCTCTACTGGCCAGACCTGCATCCACCCCCACCCAGAGAGCATTGCACGCAAAAACTGGTACAGAAGCTCCCAGGAGAAGAAACACATTTGGTTCGGCGAGACCATCAATGGTGGTACTGAGGTAAGTTGAAGAATTTCACAAAAGTTGGAGATGTCAGAAAGGACAAAATTAATTACTCTACTGACTGTTCAAGATTTATCAAGAGAAAGCAGTCTGAAGGTTGTCTTCTTCCATTCCCTTTTCAGTTCGGTTACAATGATGAGACCCTGAGCCCACAGTCCATGGCTACTCAACTGGCCTTCATGCGTTTGCTGGCCAATCAGGCAGTCCAGAACATCACCTACCACTGCAAGAACAGCATCGCTTACATGGATGCCGAGAATGGAAACCTGAAGAAGGCTGTGTTGCTGCAGGGCTCCAATGATGTGGAGCTCAGGGCGGAGGGCAACAGCCGCTTCACTTTCAGCGTCCTAGAGGATGGCTGCAGTGTAAGTTCTCTTTTTGCACTTTGATTAAACAGACAAAATATTCATCCAGTTAGCATAATATGTTAGCATAAAAGAGGTTAAGCGTGTACAACAACAGAGGATAGTGTTCAACATGCATATGAGACAGACTGTCACAATTACATGACCTTGGCATGTTTATGACAGATTGATGTTTGTCAAAAAAGAAGTCACTTAACATGTTCTGTCTTTTTGTTGCGTCCCTGCAGAGACACACTGGCCAGTGGAGCAAGACAGTCATTGAATACAGAACAAATAAACCATCTCGCCTTCCCATCCTCGACATTGCACCTTTGGACATTGGTGGCGCAGATCAAGAGTTTGGTTTGGACATTGGCCCAGTCTGTTTCAAATAAATAGACTCATGATAAATTAAACGAGAGAAAGAAAGAAAAAAGAAAAATCTCTGCCCTTCTGTCTGTGTTTTTTTATACTGAATGCTGATTTTTTTCTGCAAATCCACTTGCTTAAGCTGGGCTCTATCGGAGAGGACCAATGGACTGAACGGAGCATTGCGCAATGCAAATTAATACAGCAGCCCAAAGAGACACGGGATAACACCATGTTATGGGACATGTCATCATTTTGTAAAAATAAAAGAAGTGTAATAAAAACAATGAAAGTATACATCACTTTGTGGTCTTTGTATATCTTCCAAAGAGGAAGTTTAAAACCACAATTTCCGTAAGGTTTAAACTACCTCATGTGTAAAGGAAAATATTAATCAACATCCTAGTTGTCACTAGTTGGTACTAAGGCTTCAAGTTCTGTCCTGTTTCAAAGGTGCTCCAATACTTGAAGCAGTGATATTATATGGTGCTATACATGCAGCTGTGGAGGAAACCACTGTTACTGTATTACTTTGTATTGTCTCTGAGGAATATTGCACAGGTCCCCCTGATAACCCCAATTTTAAGCAGGTGGAATATTCCTAAACCTGATGTTTGTCTGGGTTTTACTTTTTGTTTTGTTTGTTTTTGTTTTCTCAGAGTTTTGTTCAGATTTCTTTTTTTTTTTTTTTTTTTTGTTCAGGCATTACATTCTTTTACGCCCCCAGTGTTAATACTGACAGCACAGTTCGTCCATTTTAAAGGGTTGCAGATGCCTCTCTCAAAACAAACCACAAAGTTTATTGTACCTATTTTGTATATGTGAGATGTTTAAATAAATTGTGAAAAGTTCTGAAAATAAAGCATGTCCAATGTTCCGAAACACATTATTCCATGAGTTAAGTGCTTTAATGTTGGGAAAAAGATGTCTGACTTAAGTGGCCATTTTGAATGTCTGCCTGATTTTTAATTAGTAAATTCACAAGCAAACAATTTCAATGTGTTTATTTTCAAAACATGAAATGGGTTTTCTATTTTATGCAAGGAATGGGTGTTTTGTTTCTTTGCAAATAATACTTTGAGTCTATTGCCAAATAGAGTTAGTTTTCCTCTGTTTATAGTTATGACATGCTTTTCAGATGGCAAAATCTTTCTCACTTTTGAATCAAATAAAAAGGCAGTCACTGCAACTTGGCATGTTTGTATTTGTAGAGAATCCAAACATGTATATTTTTACACTGAACCGATAGCATTAAAAGCTACACATTGTGTGTCCAATCTTTTTTTATGTTTAACCAACATTCCCACTACTAACCAGGCAGCATAATTTATCACAGGGATCCACATTTAATACGGGTCCCTTTACTTTTAACTAAAATTGATTTCTTTTTAAATATCCCTCTATAAAATATTTGGGGGTTAGTTTGTTGTCTGACACGGATAAGTAAAAAAGTTGCCAGGTTTTGACTATTTAATATATTGGTAGAACCTGGTGAGGTTCAAGAGCGCAAACATTAAGACTACTGTACATTTTTGTGAACGCACCCACTTCTGACCCAGAAATTAGCTCTGTGCCGACCAATCCCAGACTCCCCTACCAAAGATCCGTGCTGTGTCCAAAATCGCCCCCTATACCACTACAAAGCGCACTATTTGAGGGGACATTATCAAGTGCACTTATCCAATCCCATAATGCACCTCAGTAATCTCCCACACTTGAGGTCTCGGCCATTTGAGAGTGTTGCTGCATCCCAGTGTGCCTACTTATACTACGCCCTTATAGTATGTACTCTTTTGGTGAAGAAAAAGTACACACTTTTGAGTGTGTAGCAGAAGAGTAGGCAAGCTTTGGGACATACTATCACGTCACACAACTGCTTCTTTAACGGACCGCTCTGCCTCATCTGTTACACGCACCCTGTCACTGTAAACTGGCCAGTCACGCCACGTTTGTAGTTTTTCTAACGCATTTTATACGTGTTTGTAGTTCTGGACCAAATCCTTCGCCAAAGCGCAATGGACTGTGGGCAATTCTAGCCAGAGTGTGCACAGATCCAACCTGAAATAGTAGACCATCCGGGGACTTTTGGCATACTCTTTTCAACATACTATGCTTTGGGACACGCTTATTGTAATCTCACATACTATTTAGGATGGCTAGTATGAACATTGGGACGCAGGGCGTGAGCACACGACAGGAAGTGCATGCGCAAGACTGTCCCAGGTCTAATAATTGCCAAAGCTCAGTGCCCTTAATGCGCACTAAATCCACACTATCTGATAGCACTTCAGAGCAGCATTTGTGTCTTCTATCATTATACCTATCATTTTCACTATACTCAAAATTGTAACATGTCCAGGAAAACATTCCAGTGTAAGTTTAATTAGATATTAAATGCAATTTGGTAGAAAAACGTAAAATGTTGCACATTTTATTGGTACAGAGATTATTTTTTTATTTTGTAAAATCTTTGCAGCCTCTGTGTTGTCTGTTACAGTACATAGGGACCACTGACCAGACATTTAGAAATTTAAAAATGCAAAGTATTGAAAATAAAAAAGCTCTATAAAAACTTTTGTTGTAAATATTTGCATATTTACAACACTATAAGCATGTCCCATTGAGTAATTAAAAAGTTCTACATACAATTGGGCCAAATACAGGAATACATCATATAAGTACATTACATTACATTTACATTTATTCATTTAACAGATAATGACAATAGAAGCAATCAAAACCAACAAAAGAGCAATAATATGCGAGTGCTATGACTAAGTCTCAGTTAGCCCAACGCAGTACATGTAGCAAGGTTTATATGTAGGCTATATACATACATACATAGCCTATACTGTATACACACACACACACACACACACACACACACACACACCCACACAGCTGGGTAGTAACTGATTACATGTAATCTGGATTACGTAATCAGATTCCAAAAATTAAGTAGGCCTACTTGTAATCAGAGTAAGTTACATTTTAAAATACTCGTAATCAGACTACAGTTACTTTTTTATGGATTACATGATTACACAGTATTCACACAATAGCATTAAATTATTCATAAATCATTGATTCTCCCTAATTTCTCTTTTTCACCTTTTAAATTTTCCTTTCTAAAATAGACAACCGATTATATACATATTATATATGTATATATAGTCCAGTTTTGTGGACATTCACACAAAGATCAGTCATTAGTCAGGTGGCGACAGCATTTGACCACTGGATTTACAAAAATCATTTCAGGTTTAAAAAGGGTTTCAACATTGCATCAACTAGGCTACTGATGAACACATTTATTTTTATTTGAATTATTACTCTGTGGGTTTTTTAACCATGTATTATTAATTCTAAATTATTAAAATGCACATATTCACGTTATTTCTTAGTTCCATGTAATGCAGGCATTCCAAAACTTTTTCATCTAAACCTTATTCACCAAATATATTTGCTTTAATTACCCCTTAGATTTTAAAATAAATATTTCAATAATTAACATAAATGACCATTGAATAAATGACCATCCCTACAGTACAAATTCTTGGTATCTCTTGCTCTTTGAAACCACAATAATGGAGAAGACTGCTGACTTGGCAATGATCCAGAAGACGAACATTGACGCCCTCCACAAAGAGGGTAAGTCACAGAGGGTCATTACTGAAAGGTGTGGCTGTTTACAGAGTGCTGTATCAAAGCATATTAAATGCAAAGTTGACTGGAAGGAAGAATTTGGGTAGGAAAAGGTGCACAAGCAACAGGGATGACTGCAAGCTTGAGAATACTGTCAAGCAAAGCTGATTCAAACACTTGTGAGAGCTTCACAAGCAGTGAACTGAAGCTGGAGTCAGTGCATCAAGAGTCGCCACGCTCAGACGTCTTCAGGAAAACGGCTACCAATCCACTTCTGAACCAGAGACAACGTCAGAAGCGTCTTACCTGGACTGTGGAGAAAAAGAACTGGACTGTTGCTCAGTGGTCCAAAGTCCTCTTTTCAGATGAAAGTAAATTTTACATTTCATTTGGAAATCAAGGTCCTAGAGCCTGGAGGAAGAGTGGAGAGGCACAGAATCCATGTTGCTTGAAGTCCAGTGTGAAGTTTCCACAGTCTGCGATGATTTGGGCTGCCATATCATCTGCTGGTGTTGGTCCACTGTGTTTTCTGATGTCCACAGTCAACGCAGCAATCTACCAGGAAATTTTAGAGCACTTCATGCTTCCTTCTGTTGACAAGCTTTATGGAGATGCTGATTTCATTTTCCAGCAGGACTTGGCACCTGCTCACACTGCCAAAGGTACCAAAAGCTGGTTCAATGACCATAGTGTTACTGTGCTTGATTGGCCAGCAGACTCGCCTGACCTTAACCCCATAGAAAATCTATGGGGTATTGTCAAGAGGAAGATGAGAGACACCAGACCCAACAATGCAGATGAGCTGAAGGCCACTATCAGAGCAACCTGGGCTCTCATAACACCTGAACAGTGCCACAGACTGATCGACTCCATGCCACGCCGCATTGCTGCAGTAATTCAGGCAAAATGAGCCCCAACTAAGTACTGAGTGCTGTACATGCTCATACTTTTCATGTTCATACTTTTCAGTTGGCCAAGATTTCTAAAAATCCTTTCTTTGTATTGGTCTTAAGTAATATTCTAATTTTCTGAGATACTGAATTTGGGATTTTCCTTAGTTGTCAGTTATAATCATCAAAATTAAAAGAAATAAACATTTGAAATATATCAATCTGTGTGTAATGAATGAATATAATATACAAGTTTCACTTTTTGAATGGAATTAGTGAAATAAATCAACTTTTTGATGATATTCTAATTATATGACCAGCACCTGTATGAATGGGAGAAACTGCAACGCGCAATATGGAGGAATAGTCCCACCTTCTAAATGAAAGAGCCAAATTTCCCATAGAAACCTGACTAGACCAGCCGATGCAAATGCCCAGTCTTAAGCATGTTATGACTTCACATGCACATCGGCTGGTCTAGCCTGAAAAATAAGCTTTTTAAACACTATTGGGAGCATAAGAAACAACATTCATGGGGCGATAATTTCAGATTTTTGTTGCTGATTTGACATTTTGAATTCAGTGAGCGGTTTTTGAGATTTCAGGATTGCTGCCCGGAGGAGTTGCAAACTAAATATGGCCGCCAAGTGAAGAGACTTTCCTCGAAAGGGAGTTCAAATTAAAAAAAAAAAAAAAAAAGTTAAAGAAAAAAAAGAAGAAAGGGAGTTTGTTTTAAAATGACTTATTTTCATTTAATTTTTTATTATTTAATTAATTGTTAGCTTTTCATTAAACTCACAACCCCTCTGCAGTTCATTTACTAACCCTAGTTTGGGAAACCTTGATGTAATATAATGTTTAATGCACTTCATGTTGTAAATTACAATGAATGGAACACGTTTTCTTACTCTTTGCAGTTTTTACATCATTATGGTACAAGATAATGCAATTTAAATCAATGTGATAAACGAGTTAAATCAAAAGTAATCTGATTATATTACCTGTGTATAAATGTGTAATGTAACGGATTACGTTACTGACTACAATTTTTATCATGTAATCTGTAATCAGTAACGGATTCCAATTTGTAAGTAATCTAACGAGCTCTGTGTGTATATATATATATATATATATATATATATATATATATGAAGAGTTCATTTGCAAAAACTGATAACTCCATCTTTATTTTATTTTTACAAATTTTATTTTAAAATCACGTTTTTTTTATTGCGTAGCCTATTCCAAGTAATGTCAATCAAACTGCAGTTGGGTTGTTTTGATTAGGTAATAATAACTTAAACAAATACAGGTAATTCACAAAATTAAAGTTAATTGAAAGTAGGCTATGTTTTGTTTTCTAGCAAAAGCATATAAATCCAACAGTCGTTTTTTGGCAAAAGCAGATAACTCCACATTACATGTTTTAGAGTTTTAAAAAACACTCGTTTAATCTTTGTAATATCCTCAGATGACGACGTAGAACAAACGTTGTTGTTGTTATGATCATAAACTGTATGGATGTGATTCATAGTGATTACATGCAAAACACGGACCTTTTCCCTCACCATTGTAATGCGCTGTTTTTGCAAGGTTCTGAGAAGATATCACAGGTTCATCAAATTCGTCGAAATTATCCATCCTCGATCACTTTTAGTCGGCTTTGACGAAGCTCCTCTCAGCTAGCGCGTCTTTCCAAAGTGAAAGTAGCCTTGTCACCTGACCTGAATACAGCGCGCTGATTCGCTAAAATGGATTTATCGGCTTCTGTTCAAAAACAACAAGGGCGCTTGTCGGCTTCTGCAGTAAAACGTGAACTCGCGATGCCTTGAAAGTGGACAATAGCGGCTTTTTTGACAAAACGTGTTCAGGGTTTTGATCGCGCTATATGTGGAGAATAATGCACGGCTTTTATCGGTTTTTGCAAATGAAGTCTTCACACACACACACACACACGCGCACACACACACACACACACACACACACACACATACATATATATATATATATATATATATATATATATATATATATATATACACACACACACACACACACATATATATATATATATATATATATATATATACACACACACACATACATACATATACACACACACACACACACACACACACACACACACACACACATATATATGTGTGTGTGTGTGTGTGTTTGTGTGTGTGTGTGTGAGACCGTGTGAGACACAAAACCAGTCATAAATAGCACGGGTATATTTGTACAGGGTTTCTACAGATATGAACAAGTTAAATTTAAGACTTTTAAGACATTTTTAATACCACCTGAAATTTAAGACCTAAACCTGTAATAGAAATACACATTACGTTTTGACCCGAATATAAGACGGTGTTTTTTTCTTGGAAATACATCTGAAAAAACGCGGTCGTCTTATATTCGGGGTCTAGACTTTGACATGTCAATAATACACCCACAACAATAGGTGGCGCCAAAAACGCATAAAACGAGTGTGCCATGAAACGTAATATAATTTGTGCTGTAAAGATCGGAGTGAAAACAAAAGAAAAAGAAAATGCTTACAGGGGCATGAGTCGTGACTGTCATGTTAGCCTGATGGGACCAAACCGCTTCTGTAAGTGATTTTAAAACATAAGACAGTACCCAGATTTGAAGACTACAATAAGATTTCACTTCTACTGATAATAACATTTTGGTAGGCTACTGTGAGATGGATAGCCTAAATGTTATATAATTCAGATGGGCTACCTGTTATTTTTATGGTATATCAAAAAGTGTATATTTTAAAATGTGATTGTTGGTTGGCTACATTTTACCAGTATTTACCATACTTTCAAAACAAAAATTAAAATAGGAAAAATATGCAATTTGAAAATAATTTAAGAAAAAAATGTGTTTTATAGAGAGAGAGAGAGAGAAAAAAAAGATATGGTTTTTTCCAAAAGGTACATCTGGAAAAAGAGGGGTTGTCTTATATTCGGGACAATATTACATACATATATGTAATATTGAATGTGTTTAATGTAAAAAGAAAACAAAATATCATTGCTGTCAAAAATGCTATTTATTATTATGAGATACATATGAACTTTTCATATCAGCAGACAATATTCCATACAAAATATTGATTTTTCTTTTTTGCCAAATATCATTGGGATATTAAGTGAAGATCATGTTCCATAAAGATATTTAGTAAATTTCCTACTGTAAATATATCAAAACTTATTTTTTTTATTAGTAATATGCATTGCTAAGAACTTCATTTGGACAACTTTAAAGGCAATTTTCTCAATATTTTGATTTTTTTGCACCCTCAGATTCCATATTTTCGAATAGTTGTATCTCAGGCAAATGTTGTCCTATTCTAACAAACCATACATCAATGGAAAGCTTATTCAAGCTTCATCTCAATTTTTAAAAATTGACCCTTATGACTGGTTTTGTGGTCCAGGGTCACATACATATACATACACTGAACAAAATTATAAACGCAACACTTTTGTTTTTGCCCCCATTTTTCATGAGCTGAACTCAAAGATCTAAGACTTTTTCTATGTACACAAAAGGCCTATTTCTCTCAAATATTGTTCACAAATGTGTCTAAATCTGTGTTAGTGAGCACTTCTCCTTTGCCCAGATACTCCATCCACCTCACAGGTGTGGCATACCAAGATGCTGATTAGACAGCATGATTATTGCACAGGTGTGCCTTAGGCCTGGCCGATTATCGGCGCCTATATTAAGCATTCTTCTGATTATCGGTATCGGTCATTTTCAAAACCGATGTGCCGATAAAATTAATTTAATTTTGAAACGCGCTATTTGGCTCTGATGCAGCCTGTCAGAACTCACCACTCTGCGGCCTCGAGCAGTCTCCGCCCACCACGCATCTGATTTGTTGGGAGTCACGAGTCAGACCAATCAATGTGGAAGAAGGCACTCTCTCACTGACTGAAAGCGCTTGCTACAGTTTCAGTGATCACGCGTCAGTTGTCTCTCAAAGGCAGCAGCAGACGTTGCTAAAGTTGCAATAAATCACAATCCACTACACTGAAGTTACAAAACACCTCAATATTATCGATTTGTGGTTTCCGCGGTGGGAAAACGCAGACGGAATCGCGGAATCAAGTCATATAAAGGGAATTTACTGTACAACGCGGAGTCACGGGTTTGTCAAAGTTTGGATGAATTAATCAAAAGTAGGTCAGTACACTTAAATCGACTCGCGCTATGGACTAGTATCTGTAAATATTAAGCTGCAAAAAGACTTATTTAAATATGAATTCTGCGTGTCTCTGTATATGTGAATGGCACAGACGCGCGGTTTTGATTATACACACACACACACATACTGAAGTGCGCGACGCTCGCGGTGTTTTCAGCTTCTGCCATCTCAGTAAATGAGGACATAAACACATGAACAACATCCCCAGAACTGCTCTGAGAGTTGCTTCATGAGCATTTGACCGTTTCATTTGAGTAAAACGATCGTCATATCATATACATAGGCTATACAGAAACTTAAGAGGTCCTCATGGCAACCCGTCAAAATAAAAGTTCGGTTTATCTACTAATACTACTACAACAACTTTTGTTTAAAAGAATAAATCACACAATACAGTATTTGTTCCATTTTTTAATTTTAATGGTAAACCCATTTGTTTGCCAAAAAATTGAGTTTAACACCCATTTGATTAAAAGATAACTGAAATTAATGTTGCATGGCTTCATTTGCACTGCACTGTAAATTAAAACTAATCGAAAATACTGTCACATAGGCCAAGATTAGGACGACATAAATTGTGACATTTCAACAGGCTATTGAACCAAGTGTGCCTATAACAGGCTATTAGTGTTATAGTTTAATTAAAATAGTTGCAGTCTTCACAATTTCTACAATGGATCTATGAAGACAATTGAAATATTTACACTTATTATATTATAATTATGAGAGGTTATGCTATTACACATACATTTCTAACATGTAAATTATTGAAGCCAAATACGTACATTTCCCCAAGCTGTTTAACTGTAGTACAGTATTCATAGGCTTAATCATGAAGCATGCAGTGGCCCCACTTTTAACTTTCTCTTTATATTACCCTTATTATAGATGGATGCATGGAGGATGACAAGAGTAAGAAGTGCAATCAACACCAGGGAAGGCAGTTTTTGTCAGAGCCCTTGTTATTCTTAACTTTGACATTAATTTTCATTTTTACATCAGATATAATATATCGGTTAAAAAATATTGGTTATCGGTCCACTTGGTCTGTAATAATCGGTATCGGCATCGGCCCTGAAAAACACATATCGGTTGACCCCTACTCCACATCCAGCATCTTCACCTCCAAGATCATCTGAGACCAGCCACCCGGACAGCTGCTGCAACAATCGGTTTGCATAACCAAAGAATTTCTGCACAAACTGTCAGAAACCGTCTCAGGGAAGCTCATCTGCATGCTTATCGTCCTCATCGGGGTCTCGACCTGACTGCAGTTCGTCGTTGTAAACGACTCGAGTGGGCAAATGCTCACATTCGATGGCATCTGGCACTGTGGAGAGGTGTTCACTTCACGGATGAATCCCGGTTTTCACTGTACAGGGCAGATGGCAGACAGCGCGTATGGCGTTGTGTGGGTGAGCGGTTTGCTGATGTCAACGTTGTGGATTGAGTGGCCCATGGTGGCGGTGGGGTTATGGTATGGGCAGGCATATGTTATGGACAACGAACACAGATGCCTTTTATTGATGGCATTTTGACGAGATCCTGAGGCCCATTGTTGTGCCATTCATCCACAACCATACTCACTGGACATGTCACCCATTGAGCATGTTTGGGATGCTCTGGATCGACATATATGACAGCGTGTTCCAGTTCCTGCCAATATCCAGCCACTTCGCACAGCCAATATCCCCCCCCCCCCCCCCCAATACAGTAAAACTGCACATTTTAGAGTGGCCTTTTATTGTGGCCAGCCTAAGGCAAACCTGTGCAATAATCATGTTGTCTAATCAGCATCTTGATATGCCACACCTGTGAGGTGGATGGAGTATCTGGGCAAAGGAGAAGTGCTCGCTAACACAGATTTAGACAGATTTGTGAACAATATTTGAGAGAAATAGGCCTTTTGTGTACATAGAAAAAGTCTTAGATCTTTAAGTTCAGCTCATGAAAAATGGGGGCAAAAACAAAAGTGTTGCGTTTATAATTTTGTTCAGTGTATATTGTGGCGGGGGTGAGGAATCACACACGACAACGAGACTTTTAAAGTGTCAAACAAACCCCGGAGGGTGGATTTATTAGTGCAGAAAAAGTGTGAGTCTGTGGTGCGGCGCTCCGTGCAATGATCCCGATCAATCCCTTCGTGTCCTTGAAGTGGTGGCTCTGTGTCGTGCGTCTGTGGTTCGGCAGGACCGGTCACACGTGTCTTCTGGCAGAAAGGAGATAGAACAACATTAGTAACGGAGACTTCCTCAGCACTCACCAGAGTGTGTGTGTAGGGCGGCTTTTAAAGGCCGGTCTTTGACGAGCTCCAGGTGTGACCGGTCCGCCGGTAATGCGGGGTGCAGGTGTGTCTCCTCTGTTGCCAGGGCGACACTGATGAAGGCTCGGGACACGTGTCACAATATATACAGTGACATCAACACAAATATTGTGACATCGACACAATTCTAACATTTTTGGCACTATACACCACCACAATGGATTTCAAATGAAACGAACAAGATGTGCTTTAACTGCAGACTGTCAGCTTTAATTTGAGGGTATTTACATCCAAATCATGTGAACGGTGTAGGAATTACAACAGTTTGCATATGTGCCTCCCACTTGTTAAGGGACCAAAAGTAATGAGACAATTGGCTTCTCAGCTGTTCCATGGCCAGGTGTGTGTTATTCCCTCATTATCCTAATTACAATGAGCAGATAAAAGGTCCAGAGTTCATTTCAAGTATTCTATTTGCATTTGGAATCTGTTGCTGTCAACTGTCAAGATGAGATCCAAAGAGCTGTCACTATCAGTGAAGCAAGCCATCATCAAGAACCCTCTCCAGGAGGTAGGTGTATGTGTGTCAAAGTCAACAATCAAGAGAAGAGTTCACCAGAGTGAATACAGAGGGTTCACCACAAGATGTAAACCATTGGTGAGGAAGGCCAGATTAGAGTTTGCCAAACGACATCTAAAAAAGCCTTCACAGTTCTGGAACAACATCCTATGGACAGATCAACTTGTACCAGAATAATGGAAAGAGAAGAGTATGGAGAAGGAAAGGAACTGCTCATGATCCTAAGCATACCACCTCATCAGTGAAGATGGTGGTGGTAGTGTCATGGCGTGAGCATGTATGGCTGCCAGTGGAACTGGTTCTCTTGTATTTATTGATGATGTGACTGCTGACAAAAGCAGCAGGATGAATTCTGAAGTGTTTCGGGCAATATTATCTGCTCATATTCAGCCAAGTGCTTCAGAACTCATTGGACGGCGCTTCACAGTGCAGATGGACAATGACCCAAAGCATACTGCAAAAGCAACCAAAGAATTTTTGAAGGGAAAGAAGTGGACTGTTATGCAATGGCCAAGTCAATCACCTGACCCGAATCCAAAGCATGCATTTCACTTGCTGAAGACAAAACTGAAGGGAAAATGCCCCAAGAACAAGCAGGAACTGAAGACGGTTGCAGTAGAGGCCTGGCAGAGCATCACCAGGGATGAAACCCAGCGTCTAGTGATGTCTATGCGTTCCACACTTCAGGCTGTAATTGACTGCAAAGGATTTGCAACCAAGTATTAAAAAGTGAAAGTTTGATTTATGATTTATTATTCTGTCCCATTACTTTTGGTCCCTTAACAAGTGGGAGGCACATATGCAAACTGTTGTAATTCCTACACCGTTCACCTGATTTGGATGTAAATACCCTCAAATTAAAGCTGACAGTCTGTAGTTAAATCACATCTTGTTCGTTTCATTTGAAATCCATTGTGGTGGTGTATAGAGCCAAAAATGTTAGAATTGTGTCGATGTCCCAATATTTATGGACCTGACTGTATATGTAAAAGTGAAATGTAAAACCGAACAGTGAAATGAATTAAATTAGTTAATTTCACTCAAATAATAATGAAAGTTCATTGGACTTAATTGAACTAGATTCTGTAAACTCATAATGTCGCTATAATAAGGTGAACTTAAAATTATTGTGTTTTCTAGTTCCCAGCATGCTTTGCATCAGACAACAAGGAAAATAAACGCAGAAATCAAGTGTTATTTTGTGTGTTTTACATAAAAAAAAGTGTGAAAGTGAAGTGACATACGGCCAAGTATGGTGACCCATACTCGGAATTTGTGCTCTGCATTTAACCCATCCAACGTGCGCACACACACACACAGCAGTGAACACACACACACTGTGAACACACACCCGGAGCAGTGGGCAGTGCGGCGCCCGGGGAGCAGTTGGGGGTTCGGTGCCTTGCTCAAGGGCACCTCAGTCATGGTATTGAGGTGGAGAGAGCACTGGACAGTCACTCCCCCCACCTACAATCCCTGCCGGCCCGAGACTCGAACTTGCAACCTTTAGATTACGAGTCCGACTCTCTAACCATTAGGCCACGACTTCCCCTAAGAAGACATAAGTTAGTACTTAAATGTTGTGTTATGTTAGGATTTACATAGGTTTCTGTTATGTTGGTTTTGTAGGGTTACTGTTGTGGTGAAGAGTAGAGCCTGTGGTTAGGTTAAGGATGGACAGCAAAACTTCAAGACTATATATACTGCAAGTGTTGTTGTGAGTCTATTAGATAACTACATTAGCATGTACCAGTGTGCTGTTGCTAATGAGTACTAACCTATAAAAATCTGAATGAATGTGCTGTTGATGGAAGCAAGTTGTATATAATTACCATTGTGATAAACGGGGATTATGGAAGCGAGTCTTGGCTTGGCACCCATTGCTTTCAGCCCCGCCCCACTTGACATAAAAATTTTAAGCTCTACTAACTTAAAAAAATTTGAGTTTGTAGGGAGGACCTTTCAAATTTTGTAACAACACACCCTTATGGCACAACTTAAATTTTTTATGTTGAAATCGGCCATTTGTCCAGCCCTCTTGGTCTACATTGGGCATAAACACATGCAGTGACTTATATGATAACTAATAACTCTACTCACTTCTAGAACTAAGAACTAAGTTTTGTTTACCAGCATCATCATATATATATATATATTTTTTTTTTTTTTTTTTTTTTTTTTTCCAGTTACGTTCTGCTCTCAAGGCCTATGGAGTTCCCTGGGCATCCCCTATTTCCTCTCATCCCTCTGGTCGGCCATCTGTTTCTTCAATATATAGTAAACTTAATGATCACACGGCAAAGCCGCTTTCAATTAAACATATCTGGAATTGCAAATTAACAGATTTTGACTTATCGGTCGACTGGGAGAGGGTGTGGTCTAATCTAACCTTAACTTCTAAAAACTTGGCTCATCGTCTTATCCATTTCAAAGTCATCCCTAGAGAATACATAACTCCTTACAAGAGGTTTAAAATAAAACTGCAATAGACCTATAACTGTCATATCTGTAACACTATCAGAAGGTACTTTTCTACACGTTTTGGGAATGTCCAGTTGTTGTCAATCTATGGACTTCTGTTTTGCCCTTTTTACTACAAATTGATTACATGTCTAATCCAGGGTTGTCTTCTCAATGATGATTCTAACTCCTGTATAAATTCATTAAAGAAGAGAATGTTGTTTGCTGGTTTTACAGCTGCAAAGAAGGCAATAATACAAAACTGGTTTACTCCGCGCATGTGTGCAAAAACGATTTGGATTCATAGTCTCCTTAAAATAGTGACTTGTGAATGTACAACAGCACGAATTAACAAGGCTAAACCTAGTACCATTGATGCATGGCAATGTTTCTCTTCCAACATTTTGGACTATATAAAGGAGTGACCATATAAAGTGTTTTTGTTTTTTCAGATTGTAAAATTATTCATAATATGTCTGTTGCTCCCCCTTCCCTGTTTGTTTGTTTGTTTGAATGGATGGATGTTGTTTTGTCAATCTAAAGACAATAAAAAGTTGATCACACAAAAAAAAAATTAAAAAAATTAGTTTGTTTACTCAAATGTTTTGAGCATTCTTAACTTATCAGGTTTTACAGTGTATATATAACAAAAAGAAAAGAAGTAGCTAGAATAGAAAAAGAATAGAGAAGGCTAGTGTTAGAGGCCTTTTTTAAGAAAACAAGCAGTTAGAAAATGAATAGAGTGCAAGTGTTAGAGGGTCAAGTCAACAAATAAATGAAATAGAATTAGAATAGAGAGTGCTAGAGTTAGAGAGTCAAATAAAGATGTGTTTTTAGCAGTTTCTTCAAGATGGCTATGTTTCAACTGCTCGGATTCCATTCCAGGAGGAAACAGTTAATGTAAAAGTTTTTGAAAGTGATTTTGTGCCTCTTTGGGATGGCACAATAATGCACCATTCACTTGCAGAACACAAACTTCTAGAGGGCACATAATCTGAAAAAGTAAGTAGACTAGTGGTTAAATGCAGACTGCAAGCGCAGGTATTGGGACAGGCCTGATGTATGAATTGCCGCGTATGGCCAGAAGATGGAGTCTGCAACACTTCTGGTGCTCACTCGTTTTCAAATAAATGCTGGATAGTCAGTCCTTCTGAGGCTTCAAAACTACTGTTCAGTATTACAGGGTTCCTACACATTTTCCATTTCAAAGTTCCATACTTTCTAAACTCAAATTTTCAAACCTCTGAGTAGATTTAATAGTTTATATAGCATTATTTTTATCTTTATATTTGGTATATAGTACAGTCATCTGTAAATCTTTTATTTTCTTTGGTTGTTTTTTTTTTTACTGATTTTCTCGAAATGACAACATATAAAAAAAAGACTAGTACTGTAAAAAAAAAAAGGTTTCAAAACTTTGCTTTCGTTAGGGCAGTATGTCATATTTTAAGTCCTTAGGTCTCCTTAACGTATACTATGTGACGGCCAAGAAACCACACAATGAAATGGGCTGATGCACAATAGGTGTCTCAGTGTGCATTTTCCTGTATGGTAAGTTTAAAGTGGAAGTGAAGCAGTCAGTCAAGTTTACATTATTTAGTAAATTTACTTCCACTTTAATTAAAAAATATATAACAAACACAATTAATGTAACCATTTTAAAGAAAAAAGGATGTTTTGTTATAACTTTTAGAGCAAGGGCGTGTGACGTCACGGGGTTGGTTTGCTCCACTGGCCAGTAAAGTAATATAAGCATTTCTTAACTTTTTTTCTTTTCCCCCCATATTTTTCCAGACCTGCAAATGACTAAAATCAAATTCCATACTTTTCCAAACTGCATGGCCTGGCATTAAATGTTAAAATGAGATGGTCTAGTAGGTACACATGTAAGAACACAAAAGGTTTCCCATTCGTCAGTTTAGCTTTAAGAAGTGCTCACGAACACCCCTTTTGTGGCCACTACACCCTTGTGTGCACTTCTGCCGAGCCTGTTCTGGGGCAAGCAGACTTCTACCCAACAGTCAAAGCAGCATTGCGTCATGAATGTGTGGACTCAGTGGAAGACTGTGAGGGTTTAGGGTGCCATTTGGGACAGGGCCGAAGACTGCCTTTCAAAGATCCTTCAAGCTGATGTCCTTTGATTAGCCTTAATGACATGGCAGCCAAGATTTACAGCCTAACTTGGATGAGAAGCACCCTCTGGAGTAATGTATGGAATAGTGAATGAGGGTAGAGGGAGCCCAGACTTTAAAATACGGTCGGGGCAAGGGGTAGTGGTACAGGGGCATTGAAGTCAGCTAAAATCTGATTGGCTGTCTTAGTGACTTTGTTCTGGATCATTATTGGTGGCTGGGAGCCACATAAATTATTTCTTAATTCTTGAAGGTTTCTTTGGTCTTGTCTTTAAGAACTATGGTTCTAACACTTTTTGACTGTTCAATATCAATGTTATTATTTTTTTGTAAAGGGAAATCATTGGCATGACAATTATGCCTCATTGATTAAGATCAGCTGTCAACAATTTGCAATTGTGCCTATATAAGTATGGTGTTGCTTTTTTGCCTCATGAGCACTGAAGAAAGCATGGGCTGATTGAAACGTCTGCTCTCTGGTCTGGTTTTAATACACTTTTGCAAATAAAAAATAATTTTGCCAGACCTTTTTTGGTCTGTTTGAATTTTTCAATGTGTGGACAAATTCAGCTACCTATTGGAATTCTTTTTGTTCTACGCATCTGAGAACTTTGTTTGTTTTGAGTGCACACAATTCCTGCTTGATACAATATCAATGTTATTAAATAGAAATGGGAATCATGTAAGATTTTCTAGTGATAAACTACGCCGGTTAGTGTCATACAAAAAATGTCTGTTCGGGTGGTGGTTGTTTGTTTGCATAGCTAAAGAATTGCCCTCCCAATATTACTTTTGGTAAGTAATTTCTCACACCCTCAGAATCAGTTTGAAGCTGTGCTCATCTTACGCAACACAATGTTTAGTCCCAACCAGAACAACTTGATGTGCAAGATACCAAGTGAACTATAGGCTACGCAAAGTTTTCATTGTTGAGGAAGGCAGGTCTAATTCAACAAAGCTGTGGTTTTATTCAAACATATTATATTGGTTGAGGCGGTTCAGGAAATAGAGGGAAACAGTTAAAGTTTAACAAGTTTTGGTTTCCTCCAATTTGACAAGAGGGCCGAGCACTGAAAAAAGACAGAACGAAACTTAAGTAATTTGGGAATGTCGGTGATATTTTTTTAAAGCGTTGGAAGGCAGAAGAAAGCAATCAGGGGACAGTAATACCTGATGTAGATATGATAGTTGAGGCAACCGCATCAGAAGGAGCGCAAACGAACTCCAACCAACTTGAGACAGCAGAGGCTGAGGCTGAGGCGCACGCGGGAAGCGAGCACGCGCCGCTCGGATCTAACTCCGTCAGCTTCGTCGCAGATCGTCTGTCTGCCTGTTGTCATGGAGGAGCCAAGATGGCGGTCCTGGCCTATAGCCTAGGCAAACGGGAAATAAATCAATATTTCAGCATCAAAAATGCAAAATTGCTGTCTGTCGCCGCCGTCGTGCTTCTCATTGTGTTTCACACGGCTTCTCGACATTATGGAGGTGAGTGTTTGTGTGGCGGTGTGTGAGAAAGAGCTGCGTGTTTGTGTTAGCATCAATGCTAATGCTGTCACTCAATGTTTTCAGGGAGCGTGTGCGCGTGTCTGTCACTGCTAGATAACAGCTGCAGCTTTGCTCGTGAAAACACTAGTAAGCTGTTACCGCTTTGTTAAAACGGACGTCTATTTGGCGTAATTTTTTCACTAAGCACAGCATTTACCTGTTAAATATTTTAGCTAATCAATAACAGATCAAATCTAAACAACTCAGCGTTGTCGCCCAGCTGGTCTGTCATCAGGGTTGCATTTCCAGTTAGACTTCATTCTTTGACGCATAGCGCCCAGTAGGCCGTATCTTAAAAAATAGGTGCCAAGTAGTATTTTGGATGCCCAAAAATAGATAGGCTTGGTGCTTCACTAGATTTTGAAATCCAGCCAAACGCGTGTAGTATATTTAAGGTCTATTACAGGTAACATTCATCTAATCCTGCTTGTGTTGCCTAAAAGTGAAGCATAATATTGTTATTGGTCATATCTTAATATTTAGGTATGTTCAGGTGATATTATTGTTAATACTATCAGGATTGCGCAATGAACATATCATCTCCTTTTATAATCAGAGACGAGCCCACTTAAAAATGAATATTTTTGTTTACGTTATTTACTTGCTATGTTGAAAATGATTTGAAATGTGTAGATATGGTCTAAATATGTAATGTAAGCAAACATTCTATTCTCCTTACCATGCTGGCAAAGAAGCTGTATGAGAGGCACAAAATATTGAAACTGAAAAGCCTTTATACGCTATTTTTTAATTTTTGTTTATGTTGTACACTGATCAGATGGACATATTTGGCCATTGTTGTTTTGCTCGTTTGTATAATCAGAGATGAAAACAGTTGTGCTGTTTAATATTTCTATGGAAACTGTGATGCTTTTTTTCCCCAGAATGTGAATAAAAAGGGAACGTTTTTTTTGGAGTAGAAATTTTATTTTACTATGTAAAAGTCTTTACTGCTTTACTTCACCCTTGCTCAATAACAGAATAATTATTAATTTCTTTCACAAAAATAAAATCTTACTACCCCCTAACATAATTATATTATTCTTGAATTTGGTTTATTCACTATAATTATGCATTGTTTCTTTCAGGCAGTGACACGTGTGACTGGCTTTTATCCAGTGGACGTTTTTTAGGGGACAATGTATGGCAGCCCTACGGCTGCATGCTCCACAAGTACAAAAGCACGTAAGTCATGTTGTGATTGTTAATGTGCCTCAGTGATGCATGTGGGATAGAAATGTGGGCTGGAATTTACAGTCCTTTTTATTGTCTTTCAGTGAAGCAAAATTTTGCCTGAGAGAGAAGAGAATAGCCTTTGTAGGAGACTCTAGAATACGTCAGCTCTTCTATTCTTTCATCAAAATGATGAACCCTGAGGTGAAAGAAGTTGGGAACAAGGTTTGTTGTTGCTATTAATTTCAGTAAACCTTTTTTGGTTAACTGATATAATATGTTTCAGACCAGAGTGAGTATTTACTTCAGTGTTGGATGGCCCCCAAGCAAATTGCGACTTTAATAAATGTGCCATTCAAAGGATGCAGTTAAATTAAAAAGGAAAGGGTGTAATTGTTCCTGTTTACCAGAATGTTACCGCTGGTATTTCAAAATATGCCCCCCGAACAAAAGCAGATGTTTATAGACAGTAACCTGGGCATAGGAATTTTTGTGTGTGTGGCAGACCTTTATCATTTTTTATGACTTTTATAAAACATGATTCGTTCATTACGTGAATGAAAGTGTATATGTAATTGTTTTAAGGTCACTCTGAAATAAAAACGGACAGTTCTTATTTTTTGTGGAATAACCATAATTTTAATTTAAAAAAATCCCTTCACCAAAAGGGGACTTTTTTCTACAATCTGATAAATTCCAGATGAACAAAGTCAAGTCCCACGCTAGATGTTTTCTCTCTTTCGATAACTGTTTCACTTACCAAAATAGTGAAGAAAAGGTGGTCACTATTTCTGCTTTAACATGCTGACTTTAATTTTTCAATGCTCAAATGGGTCCACACTAATTTTCATAGACCGAAAATTGCATGTCACCCTCCACAGATATGATTTCAACATTGCAATTTAAAATCCTCTTTACTGTCACCATGTCTCTTAAACACACACAGTTACAAACATCATATGTGACCCTGGACACAAGTAGCACGGGTATATTTGTAGCAATAACCAAAAATACACTGTATGGGTCAAAATGATCGATTTTTCTTTTATGCCAAAAATCATTAGGATATTAAGTAAAGATCATGTTCCATGAAGATATTTTGTAAATTTCTTACCGTAAATATATCAAAACTTAATTTTTGATTAGTAATATGCATTGCTAAGATCTTCATTTGGACACATTTAAAGACAATTTCCTCAATATTATGATTTTTTTTTTTTTTTTTTGCACCCTCAGATTCCAGATTGTCAAATAGTTGCATCTTGGCAAAATATTGTGATATCCTAACTAACCATACCTCAATGAAAAGCTTATTTATTCAGCTTTCAGATGATGTATGAATCTCAATTTAAAAAAAACTGATCCTTACAAAAATACTATTCATGTTCTCTGTAAAAAATGTTAAAGTTGGTATGAAACAGAAGTTCAGTTGTCTTTTCTTCCGTGTTGTTTGTGACATCTGGGTGAAATGGCTTCTCTTGAGAAAATAATGTAGGGCAGGACTTGACTTTGTTCATCAGGAATTGATTTGATCATTGTTTGCTATTTCTGCAATTGTGTGTGAGTGACAGTTTGCTGAAGGGTAGACTTTATTGTCTTGCCTCGTGCCAGTGAACTCGTCATCTGAGAAGAGATGAGATGTTGTTGCAAGTGGGAGGGGAAGTTATTTTTATTAAATATTACGAGGCACTTGAAATTCGAAAATAAATAATGCACATGGATAAATTATTCACTGCAATATTCCACTTAAAAAAAGAATCGTCCATTTTCATATCATGGTGACTTTAAGGCAAACTTAATAAGAACAACACATTTTATAAAGATATAATTTATTTTGTGTAAAGTTAATTATATATTTTTTTCTTGTTCTTCTCAATTGTTCCACCAGCATGAAAACATCCCTTTTGTAGATGGTGATTCCACTGTCGTAAGTATTTTTAATTAGCTGTGTCCTGTACAGCAGAGAGTTAACTTTTATCTGAGCCATGATCCTTCACAGTAATTAATTGTTATATAACAACTCAGAATATGTTTACATTTTAGGACTTCCTGTGGTATGCTGAAGTGAACAATTCCTTGAAGGAGCAGTTGATGTTATGGACAGAGGTAAAGACAATTAAATTGTACTGGACAGAAAGCAGGCAAGTTATTAAAACACAGGCTTAAGAATCTGGTCTCATCTCTCAATAATTCTAGGGATCTGCTTCCAAACCACATGTCATCGTCATCGGTGCTGCTACGGTGAGTTCCTGTTTGCAGTCATAATTCATTCAGGTGCTGTTTTTGAAAATCTTTCAAATGACTGATTGTGGTTTCCAACAGTGGTCCATTAAGTTGCACAATGGCAAGACTGAGGCGCTCCTTCAATACAAAGCGAACCTCACGGCCATATCAGACACACTGGAAAAACTAGCAGAGCACGGTGAAGTCTATTGGGTTCTACAAGGTGAGTTTTGAAATTCAGATCCTCTGGAATGATGGCTTCACATTTTTGTCTCATGTTTTTGCTTTGCCTATTTGTATAGATCCTGTATATGAGGATGTGCTAAGTGACAGTCGAAAGATGATCACAAATGAGCAGATAAATCTGTACAACGAGGCAGCGGTTAGTACTCTGAATACCAGCAAAAAGAAGGTCAAGTTCTTAGAGGCCTCACGTCAAGCTGCTATGGAGACCATTTCCCAGTCGGTGGATGGCTTGCACCTTCCTGAGAGCACAAGAGATGTTGTAAGCCTCTGGTTGAGACTGGTTTTGCAATTAATAATTCTATTTTATTCTTTTTACTTTTATGACTAATATTTACTCACTTTTCAGGGTGCCATGGTTCTGATGAACTCCATGTGCAACAAGATCCTGAAGCCCATTGATGGCTCTTGCTGTCAGAGTGCTCCTCCACTAAGCGTCTTTCAGAAGATAGCTGCTGGTCTCTTC